>CM044956.1:37395873-37697553 GCA_024516035.1 Bactericera cockerelli
AATGCATTTCTCCCCATTATTTTCACCAAAATCCAATATTAATGAGAAAAATACAGTTTATTTAGTATGTGACCATTAGTTTTCATAAAAATAATAATGTTCACCTCATTCTACAGACGTGTAAAGTTGTGTCCCTACGAAGAAAAAAAAATCTCCGTCATGAATGTTACCCCCAAAAAAATGTAAACCATTTTGAAAAACCCTTTGAATGAGAAGCTAGCAGCTGCCGCCATTTTGCTTCTTACAGATGACATTGTTTTTATTTTGAAATTTCCTGTCAGTTGGATGTTGGATGCAGTACAGTGAGGGACAATGGTGGGTCTAATTTTTTTTGTCAAGAACGTTACGCGGTTTTTAAAATAAATTGTGATGAATCTTTAATATATAATGTATTTCTTTAATTCTTCTGCATGTCCTCTTTCCAATCAAATATTTTTTTTTGTAAAGTGAATATTCTTTTATTGAGAAAAGATTGTTTTAGTGGCGTGTTACTCATGAACGTTACCGTCATGAACGTTACCCGTGGTCGTGAAAATTACCTAGTACGTTAAGTTTTTGTAATTTTGTGTGAAGAGGTAGCTGCTAGAAATATTCTAAATGAAAGCTTTTGCTCAAAGGTATTTGTCTTAGTCTTCTGAGCCTAAAAAATTGTTAAAAATTGTTTAGGAAAAAGTAACGTTCATGACTTGAAAAAATCCAATTGCCCAAGATAAATGAAAATGACCCAAAAAATACAAGCAGTAGAAAATTTAGGAGATGGTCAATGGTCATAGAAACATTTCCAAGCTTCTTGATGTCCTCTCAGTCCTACTAATTTAATTCTGTATTGACACATTAAAACCCATTGCACTTCTTTGAAAAATAAATTCTGACTGCTAATTTTAACTGATAATAATAATAATACCCTTTAGTGTTTAGTGGAAACTAAACACCAGACGAAGTTTATGCTCAAAGCATTTTTTACCACCTAACCCTCAGAATATTTATATTATGTGATAAACTGATCACAAACTCAAATAAATGAAGAAAAATTCATGCATTGGGTGGGATCAACAGATCCCTATGCTACCTGGAATACTAGACTAGTGCCTGAACCACTTGACTATCAATGCACAATAGTGATGTCAGAGATTCCTTTGTTCTTTTTCTTGTGGCTGGAGAAAAATTCTTTCTTATTGCACTTCAGGACCCTCAGTACCTACTATATTTTAGCTTCATAACTACCTAAGCTACTGTATAGATACATAAGTAGGTATATGGTACATAGTATATTAAGATTTTGCTTTTATAGGGCAAGAGACCTTCATAGTATAATGATAAAAAATAATAATCTGCAAACAGTGTTACATTCAATTTTACTCATATGGCACAGCTATTCAATGAGTGCTCACGTGAGGTTATTGTAGAGAAGTGTTGTTACAATTTATTGCTATCTTGAAACTTAACATCAACATTTATGGTGTGAGACTCTTCGAAATGCCTTGGATAAAATAAATTTCCTCAGATAGCTTCTTGCTAAAAAATAGTCTCGTTACTAACAAACAAAATGACATGGGTTTTCATAGTGATATCATTAGAATACCCTCAAACGCAGTCTCCTGCAGTCTTTTTTTTATCCTCATTAGAAAAATTTGAAGTTGAACGTGAACTGCCGTCAACTGTGCGTCCCTCACAAGAGAATAACCCTGTCGAGTGTTGTAACCTGTCAACTTGAGGCTAATCAAATGAGAGAAAAAAAGGGAAAATACGTTTAATGTGGAGAGCGTTCTGACGGGGGAATTCTCGTGAGAGATATTATAGCGGCACGCTGTACCGGCATGGGGCACATGTCTGTAGGGAGGAGAGGTGCCGGGGGTGAGTATTGATTGTGAGATGCGGCGAGTCAGGCTAGGGAGACGGAGCGAGGAGGCTTTTAGCACGCCTCCAATGCCTCCATAGCTCTGTCCAAAATGATGAAAACGCACTTTTTTTAAACAAAATTTTTGCTTTATTTGTACATCATTTCGTTACAAATAACAATAACATAATAAATATACAAGTACTTAAAATTAATCAAATAAAATAATTATGAGTATGCACTTATACTATCACACTAAGGTTTTGTGATAATAGAACTTAAAGCTACTATGCTACTTGAAGAACTGATAATAGAACAGGTACTTGAAGCTACTAAACTTATAATTTTGTCATTAATTTAATAGGACATTTTTGTTGCGATAGTGATTTTCGGAAAGTTAAAAATGATACCTACCTATTGTTTATCCAACAAAAGGTTTTGTTTCCATATCTGTTTGAAATTGAATAGTACAGAAATTAGTTTTTGCTATTTTAACTGATAGTATAATTCGCTATAAAACCACCTACCTCCCTACTTGTATAACGCAGGCCACAAGAGTATATTTAGCAATCTCTACTTCCTCTCTAATCTTGTATGTTGTGGTTCTGTTTGTTACGGTGAAATGATAAAAGATAGATTTTTTATTTATTTAATTATAGCTTTTAAATTTTTATTATTGTGTTATAGCACTGGCCCTTCTTATATAGAAGACACTACCTAAAGATTAATTACTGATACTCCTTTTCAAACGTACTGGAAAAAGCCAAATTCGGGGGGAAAAAAAGTAAGATTTTACGTTTATAATGTTACTATCGTTGTCATTCTGCGCTAAAACTCTCTAATAAGCTAAAGTTAGACGGCAAAAAAACTTGCTTTCTATTTTCTCCCTTTTGTTTTATTTTTTCTCCTCACCCTCCCACTTTCCTTCATCCTCTCTCCCTTCTCTGCATATTATATTTTCTGATCTTTCACCGTGTAGTGTTTTTTTCCCTTCCAAACTGCTTCTTCTTATAATGTCTCGGAGTGAGGAGAGTCTTCTATCCTTTCCAAGCTATAAAAAGAACTTTTCTATCGAGGTTGCTCTTTTGTAAACTAAACTCGATGGTCTTTTGTGTTTTGAAGAGGTCAAAGCTTTCAACTTGTAGTTTTCCTATTACCTAGATGTCCGACCTCAGTAGCTTGATCGATAAGGTGGGGACTTGTTACCTGGAGTTCGGTGGTTCAAGTCCCGGATTCAGCGTAGATTTAGTTAAAACGAGTTTGAGTAGTTGTGTTATCACGAAAATGATTAACACAAATATGATAACTTTAACTTTATCGCCTAGATAAAGGTTTACATTTTTTATAGGCCATGAGTAACAACTGACTGTTTTCCCAGTTGATCTCCTCGCAATACAGTCCTGGTAAGTCCTTCTGACTTCACATACCTGAGCGAACCACATCAATCATCATAGTAATCATCATTTTTTTTTATTGATATTTTTCAAAAGATGATTTTAGACCATATTTACAGAAATGTGTAAGTATTACGTACACAAGTTTATTGTATTTCATGGGAACACTCCTGGCTTCTAAGTTGTGCTGGTTGAAAAGTTTACCCACCCATCATGCAGTTCCTCTGCTCCTGTAATTTAAAACTTGCATCTAATTATTTTATTTTTACGATCCTTCGCTCCTCTCTTATTTCGAACTATTAAATCCCCTTACTATTCTAAACAATTAAAACCAAGATCTGTAATTAAACCGAGGCTATATTAGCTCTAGAAATGTATTATGGTTGATGCAGGTAGCTAAGCTAGTTTCCTACATTAATCTCGGTAAAAGGAAGAGTGGTCATTTTTTACGGTTGTTGACCTCTTATACTGAGGCAGGTAATTAATTTTACCACTTTCCTCTGGTCTAATATCCTCAGAAAGAAAGAAGTAGATGAATAAAAAGGTAGAGAGAGGTTACTACATAGGATAACCATTACCTGTGCTTTATATTTTATTTTATACTCTCTAATGTGTATTTTCTTAGTATACGCACATTAAAGAGGTTTTATTTTCGCCTGTTAATAGGCATGCGAATAATGTTATTAGGTCAATAGGGAATAATCTCACACGAGAAAATGCTTTTGTGATGTAATAAAGGTTTAAACCTTTAATATAAAGCGTCTTAATTGTCTAAAAAAGCCTCTTAGCACAAGGTTCTTGTAAAATAAAGCCTCTTACATAAAGGTCCTTCAAGTAAAAGGTGACATGCCGTAAATCGGTATCTCTTCCACTGACCGAGCAATGCTCGCTCTGGGTTCTGGAAATAATAAAATTCCCAAAGATCAATTTTTCCCAAAAACAGCTCTGTTTACTTCTTACGATAATTTTTGGAATGTGGGATGAGTATGAGGAAGTACATGAGGATAATATTTCTAGAAAAAGTAAAATAAGTTTATATCTACCTACAATCTTCCTGTAGTCCCCGATCCCTCTACTTCAACTGAAAATATCCTTCACCCCTCTGAGACTCATTCAAAACTTGACAGGAGAAAGGCAATTGACAGGAGGCAATTAGGACATGTGTCTATATTTAGAAACAAAAGCAAGCAGGAAAGTAGAAAGACACCAAACCCCCGACTGTTAGACAGATAGATGGATTGCTCAGTAAGATCCTCTAATGGAATTGACATTTAAAACCAGAGAGAGAGAGAGAATGCCCATCCCTGTGTCTGAAATATTACCGCTACAGTATGACCCAACCCAAGTGGGACAGGAGAGAGAAAGAGCTATGAATAATAATAAAAAGAGAAATAGTGGTAGAAGAAATTGAACTATGAGAAAGGCGAAATAATTTTATGACAAGGAGACGTGCCTTCAAACAGAATACAACGTATTAACGTCTATTAATTAAAGAGCTTATTGCTCATCTATTTACAAAGGTGCATCCAAAAGGTGTTCTCACTTCATTATGAAACATCACCTTTTTCAAGCCTATTTTACAACCTGTAGCTACAATAGCTAGAAGTCATAGCAACCCTTTTCTAAGAAACTTGAGACATCCTAGACACTCTTGCTGCCGAAATACTCCTTCGTCCAACACAATACGATCTTTTTCGTATACCTACAACAGATAAATTTAAGAGTCATAGGTACATAATATCTCTAGACTCTTTATCACTGAATGATACCACTTAACCAAATTAAAAAAAAATCTTTAATTCCTAAAGTTTACCAAATACTAGTGTTCGAGGCTCGAGGCTCTGTTACTTAAAATCCAACATTTGCTTCTGCATCCTCGGTTCCCTTCCGGAAGGATGGTCCCTGGGACAAGTTTTTTATATTTAATAAAACTAAATAAAACATTTAAAAAAATACAAAGTCATTTTTCAGACATTCCAACAAAAAAAAAATCAGATTGAAATATCTAGGAGCTTGAAATGAGTTACACCAGCTAAACGTGTGATTGTGATGTTACATATAAAATGTCATGAATATATAGAATGAAATAAATCTCAGTAGACTTATCACTACCAGCTGTTCACATTTCACGAGAAGATCTCCTGTCGTGAAGTGAGAAGCTGATGGCTATTGAGCACACAACCTAAATGCTCAAGGCCGTCCGTCCTCGATAAAGCTGATTTTATAATTTTGAACAGTTTATTTATACAGCATGTGTTAGCATCTGTTAACTAGCTGTATGTGTTAAGAAATATGTATATATTATTTTATATTTACAAATTCGTATACATAGATTCATAGAATATGTGTATAGCTGTATGTATAGTGTATAATTAATATTATGTAGTTATTTCTGCTCAGAATCTCAAGATTTGCCTGTGATGAAGGATAAGTCGCTGTGTATGACATGTAGTGGGGGTCCCTAAAGTCTCTGCTGAAATGATGACTCATAGGATCGCAGAAACTCCTTAATGTGTTCCTCTGGTTGATGTGCTCAGTTCTTAGACTTTACAGTGATCACATATTCAGGTTTTAGTTAGCTGGAGAGGAGAGAGGTTTTGAAAAGAATTATCTGGCGCGGACCGCAGTCAGTAGCGATCTGCAAATAACAGTGGTGCGATATTAGTTATACAGACCTCAATTCTGTTGTACATATCTATATCATTCGGAAAATATGTAATAAAATGTCAACGGTACTCTTGAAATGATCTTCAGAATTCTTAGATCGCAGGTCCTCCTAATAAATCGGTAATTTAGCAAACAACTCAGGAAGGATAAAAATTTGTATTCATGGCCCATCATCGATGTTGAGTTATTTTTATTGGCTTCATTGAAATTTTGAAATCACCTATTGATATCATGATGATATCCTGGATGGTCTAGAATTAATGATATTTTGGACGTGAAATTCATGCAAATGCTCTACTGATTGGATTTATTTCTTACCAGCTGGGTAACAAGTTTGATCGGTCGAATCTGTTTGGTGTTGGCACTATGAGTGGTCTGGATGTCCTATCCCCATTCCCCACCCCATACATTTAGAGATAAGTGATATTTATCACACCGGGATTCTACTCTAAGTGGTCTTCTGAAGAGATAGAAGATGTTTCTTATGATATATAAAAGATGTTTCTTATCAAATAAAAGATGTTTCTTATCACTTTCCGAAAGAGGACAAAGAAGATCAAAAAAATAAATAACAAGACACTCAAAATCCAGAGCTCAAGCTAGCTTAACCCCCTTGAAAAACTCTAAAAATTAAATTACTCCTTCTAATAGATTAAAGTTATTTTTGGAGCCAGCGAGCCCCGACAATATTTCTTTTACCTTCTTCTGTTCTGTTCGGATTTTGAAACTTGTGGTCCAAAAAATTAAAAGTAATAGGTTATGTTGCTAATTATATGTAAGAATTTTGTCTCACTTTGGTGAAACATGCCATAATTTGAATAAATGAGCAGCCCCTTGATAATCTTTAAATCAATTATATTTGGTACGTTATAGTACTGTCGTATCAACTTTACAATCATGCCTTAGTTGAAGTTAAATTTAGTTCGTTGCAAAGTACGTTGAAACGGTTAGTTCTAATATTATTCGTGTAAGTTAGCACCAGAAGAAGTCCTAGCAATAAAACAGGAAGACTAACTAGTATATGATTGAAGATTTAACCCCAATAATGATTTTCAAATATTCGTATAATGTTTGTTACTAGTTTGCCCACAAGATCTAGATTAATCTAGAAACTGAAATTTTTGATCTGACATATATATTTATAGACCGCCTATCACTGAAGAGAGTCTTGCCTCAAGGGGGGTCCCTTCTTCTCACGAGGATATCAGGATTGAGGATTCCACCAGGGCCTACAGATTACCGTGTTCGCAAGAAACTCAAATACCTCCATATCCTCCAAGCTGACTGAAGAATGTGTTCTGGGTCCTATTTCCTACTCATTGAGGCACTCTTGTGCTTGAGTTGTTTCATTTAGTATTTTCGAAGTCAGAAGTGACTTGAAAAGATGAGTTCAAAACGTCATACCATATTTGTATTGTCCAATTTTATTCGCACCCTCGAAACATTTATTTTGACGTTTTGGTCGGGTCATGCCTCTCCACTCTTATTATAAGAGAAATAATCACTGTCTTGTTTAGGTTCTGGGTCAACTATCTTTTGGCCACTTGCCGGATCGAGATGCGTCTACCATAAGGTCTCGTGATCAATTTCCACCAATCACAGAGAACTCCAAAGAGATCACGTGACCTTCAATCTACATGAGTTTCTGAAAATAATTTGTAAAACGTTGTGGATAAAACTTCTTTCTAGTAAAACTTCTTGAAATCATTAAACTTTTAGAACAACCTTGAGAAAACCATGTCTCGTGTTCTCTTAAGATATCCGAAGTCTCAACGACTGATTCATTTTAAAAATACGAAGATAAGCGAAACACTTTTATACCAACTATCATCACCCCTGTTGTTTGCTCTTTTCTGTGGTCTGATATTTATCTAATCGTGATGCATTTTGTGATAAGTGGAACCCTTTCTTTGCAACAATAAAGCAAACCCTCAGTTCTCAGCTCTGACTCACCAGCTCATAATTACGAAATCCACGAAGAAACATTCTGAGAAGAACACTTGCAAATATAGGCGGAAAAAGCGGTTGATAAAAATCTTGAAGGCTTGGGCAGCTGATGAAATTCCCATTGAAACATGCCCCTGTCTCTTTCTCTCTCCCTCCACTCTATATCCTCCCTGTATACCCTTCCTCTAGGGTAGATCTATCTCATGGAATATGACATACATAATCATAATAAATGAAGAGAAGGGTTTCATATTTTTATACCTCTCCAAGGGATGCTGTTAAATTACTCTCTTGGCAGTTATCCGTAGGTACATATAAATATCCATCGACACACTTGTTACTAAGTTAAGACCACCTTGAGTATTAAGTTATTTAGTAGAACATGCTTAGAGATTTTCGAAGGGGACTCATTATAAAACTAGTGAATTCGGTTATTAATGTGTGAATTGTCTGTGGGTAACTGTGGTATGAATATAAAAGCGCCTTTGTGTAAATAGTAACCATTGGTCTAGCAATTAATAAGTAATTGTTTGCGTTCGGTCTGGCGAGGAAGTTAATGGAGAGTTTCCTAAACCAAACCACTATAGGAAGTGACTCGGTCAAAATATCACGAAACAATGGCATGAAACAGACAAGGAAATGAACTGTTAATGTTATTCGACTCGTTACGAAACTAATTGCTATTATTCAATAAGCATGAAAGTTTTAGTTAGCTCTGAATGAAACCCAATGCTTCATCATCATGCCACGAATAACATACTCGTAGCATGGACTTACATACTCGTAGCATGGGCTTAGAGACTTACATACTTACAATAACATGAGAATAACATACTCGTAGCATGGACTTACATACTCGTAGCATGGACTTACATACTCGTAGCATTTACTTACATGCTCGTAGCATGGACTTAGAGACTTACATACTTACAATAACATGAGAATAACATACTCGTAGCATGGACTTACATACTCGTAGCATTTACTTACATACTCGTAGCATAAAATTAGAGACTTACATACTTTACAATAACATGAGAATAACATACTCGTATAGCATGGACTTACATACTCGTAGCATTTACTTACATACTCATAGCATGGACTTAGCGACTTACATACTTACAATAACATGAGAATAACATACTCGTAGCATGGACTTATATACTCGTAGCATTTACTTACATAGTCGTAGCATGGACTTAGAGACGTAGCATGGACTTAGAGACTTACATAACATACTCGTAGCATGGACTTACATACTCGTAGCATTTACTTACATACTCGTAGCATGGACTTAGACACTAACATACTTACAATAACATGAGAATAACATACTCGTAGTATGGACTTACATAGTCGTAGCATAGATAGTACATAATTATTTATAGTGTGATTTATCCAGACCGTCGCGTCGTCGGGAATTAGAACCAAAATTGATGCTACTTCTGCATGTTGAAGTGATTAGGTAGTATTTAATAGTCGTAGCATAATACTGTGTCACTGTAAGTAAATTTTGGTATTTTCTCTTTTATTGTTACTCTCTCGCTAATAGGCATTTCATTTTAAAGTTTCATTATTTCTAACTACATATATATTTCAGATTTTCAAAAAAAAAAAAAAAAAAAAAAAAAAAAAAAAAAAAAAAAAAAAAACATATAAACAAACCCCTTTTCTAGTCAAGTTAAGGTTAAATTATTGCTTGATTTTGCTAGACTCTGACAATAGTAATTATAGGAGACACCTAAAAAGGCAATGACTACTTCACATTTCTACATCAACCCAATGCGAACTTGGTATTTTTAATTAGCTTCTTTGTTTTCATTTTTTTTTTGCAATAATTATTTACAATTCGTTACTTACTTACTGCATTGTTTGTTTTGTAATTTATTGTTTTCCAACTTTAAGTACATCAGATAACTATGAAAGTTCATGAAATTCTTACCCTTATTCGGAACTTATGAATGCTATTGTTGCTGAAGTATCTATAAATGTACCCCAACTTATTTGCTTGACTATTTACTATCACTTTTGTTAAGCAAATACTTGGCCAAGTTATAAGTCTGTCATTTTTGGATTCTATTGACTGATAATTTTTTCCCCTATCTTATCCGTGGATAGCTGCTATCCATGCGAATCATGTGAATACATAGTCACCCGGGTCACACCTATTCATAAATTGTGTAAAGAAGAAGATTAACAGAAAAACTCAAACCCAATCTCCTGGACTCATCAACCTCAACTCTCTGGACTCAGTCTTTATTATGTGTGGAACAAATGATATATGCTCGACTCATTGGGATACTGTAAAACAAGCATTAGATGACTTAATTCTTAAATTCCATTCCTGTAAACAATTTTGTTTTATTGGAGTCCCACAGAGATATAATGTCAGAAATTTAAATTTCCACATACATAGATTTAACACTAAAATAAGAAATTATGTTAAATCAAAATCACCAAATTTTCACTATATAGAACCTAGTAATTTTCTTAAATTCAAAGATTATACAACGGATAAACTTCATTTGAATAAATTAGGTAAAAGTAAATTATGTAATAAGATAAAAAATATTATAAATAAAAAGTTTTCCATTCTACCAAATAAACAAGTAACACAAAAAAATAAAACAAATAAACGCTCGGAATCCCATCATAACGCACCCACAGAAATACCTAAAACCACCCCTATGACATCTACTCAGATATCCATCAGAAGACCTCCATACCTAACTATAAACTCCAATAGTGCAACTAGTACTCCAAACTACATACCTAATACTCAAATACAAAGCATGCTAGATCCAAACTGCACACAAAGCTATTACAGACTTACACAAAAAATAAACATGAGTACACTAAATTTTTCAGATGAAAGCTCGTTTTTCAGCAGTCCTATCCCTCAAATAGAACCTAACTATAACAAAGAAAATAAATCAAATTTCAAAGAACGGGGCCCATTTTCAGAAACATAAATTTACAAACACAAAATGACATAACATGTAATAATAATAATCATAGTAATAGTGGTAGTAGTGGTGTTAATAATAATAATTCAATAACTCAAACCCTACAAACATACGAAATAAAAAACCATTTTTAAGTATTACTTACCAAAATGTAAGAGGCCTCAATACAAAAGTTAACGAATTTTATTTAAACTTTATAAATCAAGATCAAGATATAGTAATATTAACAGAGACCTGGCTACAAGACAACATACTAGACTCCGAAATGTTTGATAAAAGATATGAAATAATTCGTCAAAACAGAGATTTATCCTCAAATAATAAAAAATCAGGAGGGGGCTTAGCTATGGCAATTAAAAAAGAACACTGCCCCAAAATAAAAGAAAACTGGAGTATAAACAGCTCACAAATAGAATGTATATGGATCGAAGCGAAAGTCAAATTTATTACAATTTTAATATGCGTTTTATACCTACCTCCACCTGTAACTAATGATACATTACAGATTTTTTTCAACAAACTGATTGAATGGAATACCATACAATATAGTAAAAATATATTATTTGTAGGCGATTTTAATGTACCATCATTTTGTGAAATTCAGAAACACACACCAACACAACAAGAAGAAATTCTATCACAAATTATTAAATACCTTGACTTAACCTCACATAATAATATTAGAAATAGTCACAATAATATTTTAGATCTAAATTTTTTAGACATCTCAATAATCCAAATGTGAAATTTTTTTTTTTTTATTTTATTTTTTAGACATCTCAATTCCCATAAGAACCTTAAGAATTAGACCCCAAAGAAATTTCTTTTTCATTAAAAAACTGTCCCTGTTTACTCGAAAGCCTCAATTCGCCATGTATTGCAGCTATGCTACTTTTCAATCAATATTCATCACAATTGGATCTAGCAATGAAATCCTCTCACTATAAAATACTATGTAAGGAGATGCTAGGATTAGTACCAACTTGATTTTGTTGTTAATATTATTTTTTTTTTATAATTATTTTTTTATTATTTTTTTTTTCTCCCCCCTTCTTAACTTCTTCTCATTGTTCTTGTAAGAGGAGCTTGTAAAATTGCTTCGTTGGAACAATGCTAAAAAAAAAAAAAAAAAAAAAAAAAAAAACAGCCCGAAGATATGAACAAATGAAGAATACAGCAGCTAAAAATAACTTTTCCACAATGCTGCGACATAAATCCATTGGTCGCAGTGAAGATATTTTATTTTACGCTATTTTTTCGCTTCTTTTTCCCTTGGATTATTGATACTGCATGTAATTTTATGTAAGAGTACATAGGTATGTGCAGTGCATACTTGTATTACATGTGTTCGTGGTAGGTATGTTTGGAATTTCAGTATTTCCCAACGTTACTACGTCCCCCTTGAGATTCCTTGAAATATTTGAATTTAATAATGTAGATACCTGCAATGTTTCAATATTTCAGAGGAAAAAGAAGAAAAACATACATTTCTTGTTATCGTTTAGAGATGGAAACATAGATCAAAGCTTAAAATTTCCAAAAGTATCAATATTTTCATGAATGCCATGACTTTATTGGTCCAAATCTATTAAATGATTATTCTTGACTTGTTGAAAAATTGGACTACTTAAATAGCCCTCTGAGGGTCGTTGTAGGATTTACTAGATTTGTATGTGTATGTGATAGGCGAGGTTAATGTCTCGCCTATCACATACATTACAGACTATACAGCTGAGTGTTGGACCGTTGTTGGTTGTCTCCAATCATTGACTCCAGATTCCCATTGAACTGGGAAAACTCCCACATCTGAGACAATCATGATGATACAGTGATACACCATCGAATTGATTATGATCTCACCACTGAAGCATGTGGCACTCAGTCAACTGAAAGAATTCAAACTAGAAGTGAATTCATTGCAACATGTCCAACCAACAGTCTTAACATTGTAAACAAATTGGTAAACAATAAAGTGTAGAATGCACTGTGGCACATGTGTTTGTATGAGAGAGATACAGAGAGCACGTGGTTCTAAATTAAACAATTTGTAATGTACAATTATACATGGTATTAAAACACAATACGATTAAATACCGGATCATTATGTGAATAACTTCCAGATTGTTGAAAACACAAGATAGCTATTAAACGAACTGCGCAAATGAATTATTATCGATTATGTCTTACTTGTTGATAGATTGATGTGTGAGATTAAAAGATTGTTCCGAGTTTTAATATTTTCAGTAATATACAATCAATGGATCTCATTTGGTGTATTACCTACATGGCAGAGTGGTGGTCCATATTTGATTACTTTTCTTAAGACAAAGATGTGATTAACGTAAGAGGGTTGTGCATTAAATGAGTCTCTCTATGTTGCCAAATAGTGGGAAAATATTAGGGAACTTTCAAATTGATGTTTGAATTGTTGCCACACTTGTCAGCAAACAGTGATTGTTAGTAGCTCCGTATGTTTCAAATGTACCTCACGTTCAGTAATCTCCAGAGTACACTGCAACTGCACGGACACGGAATTATATTATATTGAGGTAGTTGGTACAATTGGTACATGCAGATACTTACTATGATCCCTTTGCTTAGCTTTGAGCGTTTTATACTTCAGATAATATTGCGTTAATGATGTACACAACACAATATCAGGTATCCTCTTATCCTGCCTTGTTTCCCTTTTGATATCTAATATCATCCTTGTTGCATCCCTTGAAAACCACCGACTTCCTCTTAATTATACTCTTCCCTTTACTGAGGGATCGATTGCCTTCTAACTCTCTTTCACGATAATCTAACTGCTAGAGGACTCTTCAATTATTTTTATTACATATTTATTTGTAAACATAATGTTACTACTAATATTGCTACTTGTCTCAAGTATAGCTGATTTTCTGTGCCACCTAGATCCTTTTATCTACGAACATTTTAGCCAACATAAATTAGGACAATCTTTTGTCTGTTTTGATTTATTTTTAAATCAGATAAGAAAAAAAAAAATAAAAAATAAAAAAAAATAAGAAGAAAAAGCAAATCCGGCAATTTTTTTAATCCCAGACATTTAGCATGCATGATTCATGAGGCTTCACTAAACTATCTATCCCTCATAAATAATTTATAAATATTTGCTCATTGACATTGATGAGTATTTTCTCCAATATCTATTGTACCTACATAACCCTTCTCTGAGTGATATCCGAGTCCTATCCCTGCCGTGAGTACGTCATATCCAAGCTTGTAAAGCCATCAAGTCTCGAGATGCCTGAACATGGCGACTGGGTTTTGTGTTGTCAAGCATCAATTTAATAGAAAAAAAACTGGTTGATTAGTAGAATGATGGATTGCAATGTTTTTTGTACAAGCATAATGAAGTACGTACCATGCCAAGTCATATACTTCGCGAAGTCTGCTGCAGTCATTACTTGAAAAGGAAGAAATGAACCGTGTAGAAATAATGAAAGGTTTGTCCATGATTAATGGAAACCCTTGTCCCAGTGTTGCCATGATCAGGTTCCAGCTGCTTAGGTTGGTCATGGTTGTACTGATGAGAGCACCTGTAGGTATAGACTAGAAGTCACCTGTGAGAGTGCTGGAGTGGCTTTCAGAGGGGGATGAAGTGTGCAGGAATATGAAATATACAAGACAGCTGATATCTGTGATGTGTATTAGAGTTGTAGACTAGATTTGTAGAGGTGTTTGGATTTGTGTATGAAACATAGCTAAAAATGGAGCCATTTCCTGAATTTCTTTGTTCTATGCTCTTTTCCTAAAAATATATGATTATTTGTACTTTTTTAAAAAGCATGCCCTAGTTTGTATTTGTACTGTAAATGATTTTTTTTATCCAGCCTAAAATTACATTCAGAAGAAAATACAGAAACATCAAAAAGTCATGATTTTTCGTAAACCACACAGGTATTTAAATTAGGTAATCATATCCAATGTACAATTGTACTCACCTTGAAATTTTAAATCGTTACCTCGCCTCGTGTAGAAATTATCAACATTGTCAAGACACAGAATCTAGAACCAACATTTGCCTGGAGCGTCCATCAACCTCAGTTTTGCATGTGTAAAGGTAGAATTTACGAGTATGCTGAATTACTATTTATCATTCATTAACAAACTATTTTTAAAGTAAAGTTTACTCATACGCACATACATACATATTACATTATTACATACAGCAAGGTCGCGCAAGATGAAACGTCAGTCGTGAGAAACTAATTCTGGTCTTGAATTAGTTTTCTCATTAAAGTACCTATAAAAGTACCAACAATGCCTAGGTATGTAACAGACAGCGCGCTGTGCTAAGAGCTGCGAACTCACACCCCCAGACGAAAACAAAAAGATAGATTTTCTCAAGTCCTAGCTCGTACACAATGGAAATCATCACATTTCTGAATATTGAATGATATTATTATGATTATAATGGTAAACAAACTCAATCTTTGATGCTGAAAGAGCTACTCTAAAATCATTTTAGTCTGATGATGGAATGTGGCACTGTGCAGCAATCCAAAAATATCCACGGCGCGCCTGAACATAAATATAACCATAATAACCATCAGTGATGATGATCTATTCACGAAGTTGTTGGATGTTTCTTTCAAAATTATATATTCAGGAAGTTGAGCAGCGTTCCTGAAGTTTCATGATTTTTCTTCATGTGTTATGTTCACCATCAAATACCAAAAAAACACTATAAAATAATTAGTCAAGTAAATCATATAAAATTATAAAACTTGAATGTATAAAAAAAACCCTTAATTCGTTGATGAAGTGTACTTGTAGATAAGGTTTAACGTTCTTTCTGTATCCTGGACTGATAAAACTGGTTTTAAAGAACAATACTCCACATTAGATCAAACTGTAAAATCATAATTGTTTTCAATGAATCATTTTTGTTTTTGTTCGTCTGGGTTGTTTTTTCATAATCATGAACTTGATTCTAAATATGGTTCCATGTAGTGTGTACTTGCGTAGAATAGAACTGAATGTACTGTAAGAGTGTAGTAGTGTTGTAGTACTGTAGAACATTGACATCTGTAAAGGAAGTGAGTTTGTACAATTTGGAGAAGAAAAAACTGGTTTGTTTGTTGGCGTTTCAATTCTTATTTTCTTATGTACTATCAAGCATAATCTAATGCTATGTTGTCCTCTGAACAATACAGATCCTCTATTCCTCTTTTCTCTGTAGGTAAGTCATAAAGCTAACAGCCTTTAAAACTAATGAAAATCCTAAATTATACCTGTTAAATGCTATGATAACATTATCAACAGTATAATTTATGAAAAGTTCATTAGCTAAGAATAGGCATGATATTAATGACCTAATATCTAATGTCAGTATCGCCGATAAGGCAGCACTGATAACAAAGTACAACTCACTCTATTATCAGATTATCACTAATCTTTATCTCAACCTACAGATAGATTAAGCTACGGCTAGATTAAAGTGTTATGAGGTCCCAGGGTACTTCGCCACAGCCTAGAAGTATTAAATTAGCACGGCAGTAAATTGGGGCTTATCATTAAGTGCCAGCTACTTTCACTTCCTCATTGATCCAATTCGCTGCCGGGAACCATAGTGACGAAACAGTTGGCAAATATGGCAGGAAGTACTTAATAATTAGTTCTGTTGTGGTTAGAATAGACTGCTGGTGTTGAGGTAGTACCTACACAAGATCCTAAAATATGAACAGAGGTGAGAAACTGAGAATTTTATTGTGTTTACATGTGTATTTCGATTGTTAAATTCATTTTGCAAGTTATTTATACCCAAGGCAATTCTATATTTAAAAAATTCCCATTCTGCAGGTATTCTCGCAAACCAAACCGATTCATAAGTACCTACATACTCATGTACCCGGACTATTCAGTCTGAGGTTATGTAGGAACTAGGAGCAAACCATGGGAAACAGATGCATATTAACTTTGTGGCCAATTTTCCGATCATGCCTCGACCATGCCAAGAGGCTCTTGACTCTGGTTATAAATTATTCTCACACATCATTGATAGTGCTGTCCACTCGGGATGAATAACTCCGTTTAATAGTTTTCACCCTTATTTTCTGCCCTTTCCCTGAAGATAGTCTCCTATTTTAGAGAATTTTACTGATTTAGGATCCAGAGCCAGACATCAGGCATCCATCTGCTTTTCTTATCCTAAGTTTACCACTCTTGGATTATTCTATTCTTCTCAATGTTGTTGCTCATACATATTGCACACTTTTGTAGAATACATGATTTTTTACACTAGATATCGCTTGCGTTAACAGTCTTGAAAAAAGCTACCGTCACGAAATACTGTGCTATGCTATCAGCGCGGTCTATTGGTATTTTAGTCCGTGGGAATTTGGCGTTGTGTCGCAACCATACATTGTGTCATTTTGTCGACCTAAATTGATTTCAATTGAGGCATCCACGCGACCTTGCGCTGTCGATTTATAAGTTTTATTAATTGGATCTGTTTTTTATTCGGTATGGGTCTCAAACTTGACTTCCGAGTATAATAGTGCAAACATCCAGAACTTTGGACATGTGTATAAAATTTTGGTCATGGGGTATTGGTAATTCAACAAGATGTTCTGTTGTTCTGACTCTTTTATGCGGAAAGGGTGAATAACGAAGCTATCATTTTCCAGGATTATGTTTTTTATATTCGTGAAATTAAGTGTAACATTTTCTTATGCTTCGCTAATCAGATTAGTTATGATGGTATATAAATTTGTAAAAGTATTATGTATACCTACTACTACTAATAACTAATTTATATCTGGCGTTTATTTTTTCCAAAGCTCAACTGTTGGTCTGTTATTCCTAAATGAGCCGCGTAAAATCACGAGATTATTGTAGAATTTTGACATTAAAAACCTTCGAAATATTTTGCTATCAGCAGTACTTTACTCAGCGATTACACTGACCCGGATGTGAACTTTGTATTTTAAATGCCTAACCTATGAGATTATAGAGATTATAGCTGATCTCTGCAACCTCCATCTCCGTAATTCAGTCGTTTTTATTATTATTGAGAGAATTTGACTGCTGTTACTTTCTGTCTTGAAAATTTCTCGCACCTTTTTATTTTTTCTCATGTATAATTATTTTGTTGGAAAATAAACACAAGATCAGGGTAATTATTGCCACTTAAATATTGTAACCTATATTCTAACTCTAATAAAATGTTCAATGTCTACGTTTTCCCTACCAGTAGCTTTAGTTGGTAGAACCAATAGACTCGTACCCTAATAAATAAAATAAAACCTCCTATTTGGAATAAAATTAGACACAAAAATTACAATTTAAAAAAATAAATTTAACAATAATTATTAAATAGTATTGCAATTCAGTGTGTTGCTGAGGTTTTTGAGACTCGTACCCTACGAATTAGAAATCGATCCAAACCTGACACAAAGTATTCCTATAATTTTATAATTCCTTCCATTATAATGTATCTGCATGCATGGATGCTAAGTCATGATAGCTGCACCTTATTCCACACCAAATCTCCTCACCTACAATCAGGTCTTGGTTCTCCTCCACTGGAAGAGGTAAATTTGCATTTTAAATGGGAAATGATCTCATGCATTTCATCAACAACTTAAGTGATAACACATATCCATCGATGAAATCATAAGTTTTACTTGAGGCGTTCAGAGTGTTATGATTATGACTATTTTGTGGGTTGGGTAAGTGAAGCATGTTGATCTAACCCCGATTAAAGTCCGAGATTCTTTACCAATCATTCAGCGGCTCTTATGGTCACATAGCATCCCAAGTGGTGTATATATAAACCATATATTAGACAGGGAGTCCCATATATTATATCTGGGACTCCCTGTCTCGAGCCGACAGTCTAAATAAAGCACACAATACTACTATAGTAATACTTTGCAATACAATTCAAAAGCTGAGTCTCGAGTGCAGTGCAGTTTTTGCAGTAGTGACCAGTATGTCAAAAGCTTGGGTGATGTCGACGTGGTTGCCAGTTTTAGCACTTTCCTTCCATTTAACTTTACGTCTAATTGCGCTGGCTTAGTCCTAATATTGTAAGATAACTGTGTTGCAATAAGTTATTCTTAACCGATATTATAATTATGTTTTTGGATGCGATCTGAACTTTACATAGACCATCAAGTTCAAATATGTGACTCTTTCGTTTCCGTTTCATTTGTAATTTAACTAATCAATATCAGAGTAAACAATTTTTAAATCGGACCAAAAAAGTATTTCGAAATAGATCTCATACTATAACCTCATTTTCCCTATGTAAACAGTGATAAACGACCTCCCAATGTGGCGTCCCATTCTGTCCCCTATCAGCCACAACAATGGTTGTTGATTATCATAGTTAGGTCATATGATGAAACCACAACCCGCGAGTTGTGAGTCACCCAATGACCGCCGCATGGTGCTGGTGAAGTGGGATTATAGCCCAGCACCCACATGATCCATCCTCGGTGAATGTTGGTTTCCCCCAGGCTATGGTAAGGTCATTGGCAATCAGTCCAGGAAGTGTCGTGGGAAAAACAGGTTACTTGTGATGTTTTCCTACATGTGAGCAATGAACCTGGGTCTTGTTTATCATGTGCACTCAAGTTGCTATGCAAAAATGAAGAAGTTCTTCCTCGATATTAACGATATTGTAAGGGAAATTTAAATTTTATGAGAAGCTACCTGAATTACCGGAAGATGTTGGAAAAATTTATTGTAGAATTTTGCATAATCCAATACTTCTAGTGTGTATGGAAGAGATTTGCTTTTAGAAAAGTTTACGTCAAACCTGCCATTTCACAGCCATACACTGAACCAAATTGTTCTTGTAAGGCATGTGGAGAGTGTCTGAACTATCCAATGAAATCATAGAACCTCATGGCATGAATCTTTATAACCATCAGTGTTCTCAAATACCATCGTATTACTGACGGTTAAATCTAGTTTCTTTACAGAACTTCTAAACTTGAGTTCATAAATTAAATTATGTTTTTTCTACAAAATAATGAAATGTCAAATCCACTTTTTCCCTATTTTATTGCTTTTAACAGGAACTCGTTTTTAGGTAGAGTTGCTGCAGTCTAAATTCGTCTCCATCATAAATACTGTCCAACTCAAATTAACCTCATAAAACGCGTCGTTTGAGCTCTTTTTGTTTACAAAACGAGCGAAATAACATAAAGAATTTAAAGATTAATAACAACTGAAAGCATTCAAGCTTCTCTCTTGTGCAGCACTTGGAATTCTCTCACCGCCCACTTGGCGTGATTCCGTCCAAATTACATTAACCTCTTGACACGAATATCAGAGTCACAAAGCCCCTTGTCTTCTTCTAGCACGATTTAATTAAGAAACTGAGTTTCAGTTAGATTGTCGATAGTCTTCTGTTGCAAATAGAGATTTTAATGTAAGGTCGATGTTACATGAGGCCGAATAGCCGATGGCGATAGATAGGTGGATGAGAGAAGATCAAGCCAACAGCTGGGGTGGAACAGCGGGTCTAGACTCTTCCCGTACCACCTATTAGTGGCTTCATGAGATAGCCTTTGTGAAAAAGGATGGCATTATGATGGAAAAGTTTACTGCTTTTGGTAAACATAAAGAAAGCTGATATTTTATCAATGCTAATGTTGTAAAATTTAAGCAAACATTGTCTAGTAAGTATCAAACGTTGATGAAGTTTTGGTGCATTTATTACTCTTTTTAATTTTGAATTACCTTCTCTCTCATATGCATAGGTACATATATATTAAGAGATGCATGAGACTAATATTCATACTACTACTGTACTGACGTAGATCTTTGTATGTTTTGAAAAATTGGACAAGATGAGTCTCCAAATGAATCTTAGCATTAGTATTCTTGTTCAGCATTTCTGTCCCGGTAGCTCAGTGGTCAAGACGTCTGACTGGTAATCCAGAGGTCGAGGGTTCGAAACCCAGCTGGGACATGACAAGTTATCCTCCCACTTGGGATTTTGACCACATAATAATACGTCTTGGACTTACTGCTGGACTCATTTGTCCTAATCGGACAGTACATATAAAGCGATATTACTATTATTATCTGTTAGTTATGTTGCTCACACATGTGCTGAGTTCTTTCACCACGAGGGCCTACTCTTCCACCTACTCACACCATTTCACAATAACAAACCAACTGTAGGCCTACATATTATGATAATATCGAGACCTACATCTGGTATCATAGAAACCATTCATTGCCTCAAATTCTATCACACTGCTAATGAAAAGGTGACTAGCGAGATTTTGCTGCTGAATAGAATGAATGACAGTCATTCAAGATTATACGTTGCAGCAAAGTTGAACTTTTCAAAATAACAAAATATTCTACTCGTTTTTTGTAATCATTAAAGTGTTACCTAGGAGGTGTTTTATTCATCGCACTCCACAGGGTCATTTTACATCAATGTAACTTGTGCACGCGACGCTGTGAGATATTTTTTTATTTCTGGCTAGCTGTAGATAATATTATGTAGACAGTTTTACCGTTGGACTAGTCTCGGGTGATTAAAATATCCTCTTATCTGAGGTCATTAGCTTGAGTGCTCATATGACTGCCAACTGTCACGTCGCTATGGGTTTCCATGCAGATAATCTTTACTTGCTCTCTGAATAGTTATTTAACATTGAGCCGTTTTTATGAGAAGAAAGCCACAGGCTTTCACCTCGCCCCTTGGTTCACTATTCTATTGAGTTCTTTTCATTTCATGTCCTTCATACCTGTATTGTAATATGTATTATGTAGTTTGCCAATAAAGTATTAAATAATAATAATAACTATACGCGTCATTCATTTACAACCAAGATAAACTTTTTTTTTAGAAGATTGGCAGTGGGTCAAAAATAAGCCCATACAGCCACTTTTTTTTTAGTAAAGATTACATAAATACATATGTATTTTTTAAAGTTTGACAAGATATTTGATACGTTAGTACGTCAAGTTATAAAGGCTGTGTTAAATTTTCATTGTTATCCTCTAATAAAGAAAGTAATGTAATACTCGTACTTAATTTTCTGTTTCTTTCTCAAACTGACGACATGTGAAGTATGCTCTCTCTCTTGCTTTCCACCCACTCAGAAGTTCCTCATTAGAGCTAGCAGACTAGCTTCATTTTGAATGAAACTTTGAAGTTTTGTTGTGTTGAAATATTCAAAGAAAAACTGTAGGTATGTAGCTCTCGTGTTTCTAATTAGAACCTGCAGGAACAAAACAATGGGCAATGACCTAAAAAATTATGAAACAATAGTCTAGCTGTACGAGTTCTTTTCATGTTAAACTTCTATACTGTTGAATTGCTGGTGTAGCATTTAACATCATGTCTTACCACTCTTTATCTTAATATTATGTCAATATTCCATGTTATTATCAGGAGCTTAATCGATAAGGCGACGGACTTGTAACCTGGAGTTCGGTGGTTCAAAAGTCCCGGTTTCAACGTAGATTCAGGACAGCGAGTTTGAGTAGTTGTGACATCACGAAAGTGAATAACAAAAATATGATAACTTATTGCGAAATTAATAGACGTTTTTGTAATACCTCTGTGACGCTAAGTCACGGATTGCGTACTGTGTAGGATAGGGAAAACCGACGCTTAGCAGTGACTTGTGATATAGAATTTGTCTATTAATTTCGCCCTTAGTATCCAATGTATCCATATTATTAAAATCAAATGACCCAATCAGTAGTAAAGTTGAGATATATTAAATATAGGGGTTCCTAAAAATGGCTTTGGGTGTGTCATAAGGATTTTCAACTGCGTCTGGAGTGTGGAGTCAGGCGATAGTTTTGAATTGAACTAAGAATGTTTTATTCTTGTTTTCTATAATCCTTACTCTCTAATTGTTATTTTATTTACATTGTATTTATACTCCAATAAATAAAGAGTTGCTTTGTTAAAATGTTGGCATAATGGGACTATCTGTCTTGCACTGACAGTCAAATAAAGCACTACTTATACTTATTCCTGGTATAAAAATTTCCGATGGATATTTCTCTAAACCCGTCTAATTTTTCCTCGAACTTTGCTCTCTGTTTCAGATTTATCCAAGAATAGGTTCACCGAGCTACCTCTGGAGATCACCAACTTCTGGTCGCTAGAGCGGTTGTCATGTCACCACAACAACATCAAGTCCATTCCGGACTCGGTGCTCTTCCTGCAATCTCTTCTCTACCTGGACCTCTCGTAAGTTTTGCTTCTTTGGTATGGACTTGTTTGCCGTTGGGAACAACTACAGTTTTCTCGGACATTTGTTGGTAGATTTAAAAAAGAAAAAAAAGGCTTGTTTGAAATGTTATATTCATGGACTCTTTCAGCTCTTGAAAAAAAAAAAAAAAAAAAAAAAAAAAATATTAATGTTATTTTCCAAATATGACAAAGAGGCACCCATGATCAGATCATTACCTTACAGGTATCGGTATTTCTTTTAAAACATCAAGTCCATTCCGGACTCGGTGCTCTTCCTGCAATCTCTTCTCTACCTGGACCTCTCGTAAGTTATGCAACTTCTTTTGTATGGACTAGTTTGCCGCTGGGAACAACCACAATTTTCACGGACATTTGTTGGTAGATTTTTTTTTTTAAAGGCTTGTTTGAAATGTTATATTCATGGACTCTTTCAGCTTTTGAAAAAATAATAATGTTATTTTCCCAAGATGACATACATGGGCAGTTGGGCACCCATGCCATGATCAGATCATCATTACCTTACAAGTATCGGTATTTCTTTTAAAACAATTCCCTAAAAGTGTTTTTAGAGCCTCACAAATAGTAAAGTAAGAGCTATTTGTTGTCTATGAGGTCATCCACCTAGAAAGTGGAATACAAAAAGAAGGCGAGACTGTGCCTCGTGTTCATTTAAACGACTTAAACCTTCTTTCAATATTAGACAAACATCTTCAAACTATTACCTGTAATCCAAATAGTAAATAACATGTTAAGGATGGGCTGAATGGTCTGGGCACCTTAATGGAGAAAAAATAATTACTGTAATCTTATCTCTTGTATTTTGGAGAGAGCAGCAACACACCTAAGCTTGAAAGTGCAGCCACACAGCGTTCATTGTAATTTTTACAACCAAGTTATGTGTTCTTTATAGCTTATCAATACCAGTCGGAGTCCAATGTTGAAACATTCCTCTCTTGTGAACACGCTCCGTGTGATTTGAAATTTAGATTAGATCAGAATTGAAGTGGAGAATGCACTTCATGTATTATTCAATACTCGAAATTCAATCCTAATAGGGATGGGCAATCGGACGAGCTTTAAGAAATACATCAGATGGAGAAACTCAAGAAATAGAGCACAAGTTCTGCGCCCAAATGAACGTTTCGAAATTCATTTGTCCAAGAAAAGAACTATTTGTTAGATGGGATTGAAAGAATCAGAACTAGTAAAAGTACTAACCATTGTAGAATAGAAAACAATGAAGTTTATATATAGTTCATTAGCGAGCCTTGTGAAGAACGAGACGGAGAGAGAGAGAGAACGTAAAAATATTTATTAAAAATACTTTACAAAAATACTCTAGATCTCGTAAAAGCAATAACCAATGAGATTGGGTTTGCAAAGCTTTTTGACTGCAAATCGCCAAGTTGTTTATGTTTAGTTCTAGATGTAATGATCATTCCTAGACTCCAAGTCTATGATGAACAAATACTGCCCCTGAAGTCACACTGAAGCACAATCGCATGCAATGAAAGCATTGCAACTGATTCTAATGAGAATCACTTCAAACTCGGCAAAATAAATATGACTCTTTCTCTCAAGCATAATTTTATTATAATTATGAACTTGGTAATTTTTACTGCCGCACGCAGTAGTTCCACAGCTGTCTTTCGACGGTCCACTGCACTTGCAAAACGTTCGTTGCGTCTATGCATATAGTTGTTCATTATCTGAATGCATATCATACATGTTCCAGTAAACGCATTGGCCAACATCATTTGGCACATGTTGAAGATGTTCATTACACTACCGTCTGTTTGGCGTAATATGACAGAGAGGTGAAACTTGATTCCCTGGCTCATGAAATATGATTTGACATAGCTGGAAGTGCTATGTCTATCACTCATGCAAAATAATTATGTTCGTACATAGTGTAGAGTAACTTACTGCGTTAAGGAAAGTACTTGATATTCCCAGGCTGGAATAATTGGTTCACGCATGACGGGGTTTTCTCAGTAAACTGATAGTCTAGCTGGTAGCATGGCTTTATAGTCTGGCACAATGTCATGTGGATATTCCGTGTCTATAAATCCCCTTGTAATTTATTATTTTGCGAGGAGTGCCAAGCATGCAATATTTAATTATCTTGAAAATTCTAAAATGCAAATGATCGCTATTAAAGTTGTTAAATATAGGGGTTAAGCCAGCGTCGATGGCGCGTTGAATGCACCGGTTCTCGTTGGATCACCGAAGTTAAGCAACGTCCAGCGAGTTGAAGACTTCGTGATGCTGGCATTCCGGCCCAACCCAGGCTGGGTGAGGTTAATGTGGGTAGCAGGTTTGTGAGTTTCCTGCGAATGGAGGGTAACACCCCCGTCGTGATATGGCCATGCAGTTGAAAGCGACGTTAAAACCAAAAAAAAAAAAAAATATATAGGGGTTCCAAGAGATGGCTATGGTGGGTGTGCCGCACAACACAGTTACTTACTTACCCTATCTCTGGGACAGTTGAAATTACAAGTCAAATTGTGTCATACTTGAAAGTAAGTCAATGAATAAAAAAACCAATTTTCACCGTGGCCGAATGAAATAGCGCACTGAGCTTGAATGTACGGTAACTCAAATTTGAATTCCAGCTGGATATAAAATATTCTATTTAATACCTATTTTGGATTTATGGGGTCGTCCAATCATACCCCTTCAGGAAAAATGGTTAATTCTTCGTATTTTAGAAAAGTGATGAAGGCTCTTAGTAATTCTGTGCTACCCACAGTGATAGTGAAGACTGAAGAGGTTCTTCTTTTACCAGCAGCAATCATTTTCTAACTAAAAGAACACTGCAGTCAAAAAAAGGTGAAGGCCTATGTTATCTATATTTTACTGATTCTAAACTGAGATCATTTTACACTTTCACTGTCGGATGATATTATTTTTGATTTAAACCTAATCCGATATCATTTTCACTCTCACTACATCATACCTGACCAATGTGACTGCTTTCGGATCACATAATCTCTCAAATCAAGTCAGTGAAGCGTCTTGCACAGAGTTCTCAACAATGCTTCTTGAATCCTTGGTTCAGATGGCGTGATAAATTAACGCATGAGGTGTTTCGAGATAATTAATTAGCACGCAGAGTCGCGGACCATTCCATGCCATTCCTTCAATTAACAGGAGAAAATGGTTTCGTTCCGTTTTGGAATTGCTATAATATTGTTTAACTATGTTATGTAAACTAATTCCCACTGCCATGTAGACCTTAAATCTGGATTCATCATGATACTGTACATACTTTATTATCTTGATATTTTGACATTTGACAAATCTCATCTTGGGCGCTTGGTCGATGACATAGCAGGCATTGTTACTCTTAGATTGTTAGTCTGTATGGGTTAAGAAGTGTCTAGCTAGAGGACTTAAACAGTTAAGTGTCTAGCTAGAGGACAAAAAACAGAGAACAGACTAGCGAACCCTAACAAGACAGGCTAGCTTGCAGTTTCCCAAGGGTTTAATGGCTTAGAAAGAAAAAGCCCAAGTCTTCAGTGTGGTTTATAGACGATCCAACTTTTCAATTGTACTTTCTTCAAGCTTAAGATCATAAAATCCATATATATTTTTATTTAATTTTTTTTACAGAATGCATTGTACGAAGAAAGAAAGACATATTTCAATGTAGGTGCACACTCGCTTATGATTTGAGATGACCTCTCGTCAAGTGATGTAGAATAGAAATCTCTCCTAAGAAATGGTCGAAAATAGTTACCTTCCTATAAGAGAGTTAATTAGTAGTCAACTCTTTACCATTGTGTGCGGAAGGTTCCATCAGGTACCAGTGGCGGCTCCTGACTTCAAGACTAGGTGAAGACAAATTATACCCAGAAGTATTGAAAAAATAAAATTATTAATTTATCAGATCTTAGTTCTTATGGTCTCATAAACACAGCCCATTGTAAGTTATGGCTGTTTCCCTGCAGAGCATGATTTTCTCTCATACCAGTTTTGCATCATATAAGTTTTTATAGGTACTTTTTTTGGAGAACACTTGGTACTTAATAAATAAACAAGGCCAGCAGAACAATTTGTCAACACTTGAGCTGGTACACAGCCATTCATTTTTCATAAGCCATTCAGGCTTGAACTGTATGGCTGTGGGGCAGGCATTTGCTTTACTTTTTTAGTGGTGGTTATAGTAATTGGAGAAATTGGAGATCCAGTAATCATAATATCTTTCTTATCCTCATTACTTCTTAATCTGAATGGGGTTACTTTTAATGTTTGAACCCCATGATTTTGTGGGGATCTCATTGTTTCTTTGAAATATTGTTATTAATTATTCATCTTAATAAAAAATATTTATTCATCTTAATAAAAAATATTAACTAAAAGTTGGTAAAGAGGAATTAAAATAAAAATATTAGGATTATACCTCAGTAGTTAGAACTAGGAAGGAAAGAAAGTTAGTTGAAGACTAAAAATTACAATCCAAAACTGGAAGAAAATCCACCACCAGATTACAAAATAAATCTAAGAAAACATACTTACTACAAATATAAAATCAGCTTAAATTTGTGTTACCATTGATGTTTAAATGACTAGGTATTTAAGAAAAACACAGATATTGCCTTATAATTTTAAGTACTTCACTGGAAGCTGTGTGCTTAGCTACCTGCAACCTGCATAATTATAATGTTATTTCTGACACTGAAAGAAGTACATAGCTACTTCATATTCAACTTATTATGAAAAGCACAGGTCAGATCAGGTAGGAATAATGTTTCTATCCTGTATCAAATACTGGGAAATAACTTTATTAACTAGTTACACCAATTAAAAGTCACTTGATTACCGTTGAAAAGATTTGAAAATGGTCTAATAAAATTTAAAAAGTGCGCGACAAGTTTTGTTTACATTCTAAAGATAAGAGATACAATGTTGCCAAGTTAATTTCATTGCTAAATTTCTACAAACTTCAAGAGCTATATTTTAAATTTAAAGAAATCCCTCAAATCATGTAAGACGTATTTATTTATTTAAAAAAATAATACTACACCGCCTGAACAGAATTTTCTCTTGAGAATTTCATTTCAACACGTCTAATTTCATGATTTTTTTAAAGTGGTTCCATAGTCAGGATCTTAAACAGGACCACCATTGTCCCTATTTAAAAACTTCTTGGAACAACTAGATACCAGATTATCTTATTTGGCTCAATTTCGGTACCTACATTAAATAATTATTTCCGAGATTTGACTTCAATCGAGATGTCCTTTTTAATACTACATATAGTTGACAAGATACATAAAATATAGTTAAAATTTATTGGTATCGGCTATCGTTTAGGAACTATGTACAAAACTAGAACCCAAAAAATGAGAAATAATATCCAAAATTCCTGACACAAAATCCTGCTTTCCTAGCGCCTACGTTATTATTATTATTATTTTTTTTTTTTTAATATTACAAGATTGTGCTAGATATGGGAGGCTAAATCATTGACTGGTTTCCTAGGTCTGGCATAATGCTACTGGCAACAATGTTAATATCAAAAACACATGACATCGCACATGGTATGTGGCTTCGTGACATTTCGTATGAGGTCGTGTAGATAATGTAAACTGAATACAACTGAAGACTGTCCTCAGTAGCATATTACATAGATATAGTTCTTGTCTAATATTTCATGATACCTACTTGGAAATACTCAACTCTGATTGGTTGATTCAAGGACAACTGAAGACAATTTCGAATTGTCTTCACATTTGGTGTTCTCCTTGGAAAGTAACATGAAATGTTAAGCAGCATTGATCTATTTTACACAAAGCTTACTCTTTTTTTTTTTTTTTTTTTTTTTTTTTTCTTTGAGTTGGATCAATTGTGCCATGTTCAAGGGATTATGAGTAGTGTTTTCACTGTTCAAAATTAGGTGAAAATGTCTTCAGTGTCTTCACCCGACGAGCCGCCACTGCAGGTACAGTGTATCACAGACGTCATCGCGTTTGAGGACTTCGTGCTTGAAAATGTATGGGGTGTCTAAAAACTTTTCAATCTCGATATATCTTTTAACGAATCCAATGTTGGTTTTATTAAGGTGCGTCCACATTATGTCCATCGACATTGTTGATCGATGCAGTCGACATTTGCGCCGTCCACACACACCACTGCAGTGGGGACGTATTTTTTCAATAGGACTTCAAAGTGTTACGAGGCGATTGAAGACCGTCTTTTTTAAGCGGTCCTATTCTGATATTTTGGACCAAATGAACAATACTTAGTGCGGCGGATCGCTTTTACATGTCATCCTCATTTGTGTCAATCTTCAATACAATACAATACAATACTCTGTTTATCCTGCAAGAATGAGACTAATGAACCCCTGAAGTCTCATACTAAGTACAATAGTAGTATTTACGTGTACCAAAGACAACTGGAAAAAATTAATACATGTGACTGACAAATTGTACTAAAATTTTCATCAAAATACTGACTTTAGATAGTTTCCAAATATTGCTGAAAAGTTCAGCAATGATTCATTTGCGTCCACCCGTAGCTGTGATATGAATCATAACAAGTGAAATAATATTCTTCATCATAGAAACACAACACATGGCCACTGTCAAGGACCTCTAAAAGAACAAGTCTTGCATCTCAAGTAGCAGGACTATAGCAGGCAGTAAGTTTGCAGTACTTCTGTTCTGACTTTAACATCTCCTGTCTTCGTATACTCACCCAATACTCAGTGCCCAAAGAAATATGTCATGGACCCTGAAAAAAAGAAAATAAACTAATTGAAAAACTCAGTTGGTAATCCAAATTAATACAACGACTTGAGAAATATCTATTGTATTTTTGATTTATAGAATTTAATAATGAAGTTCTTTGTGAGGCGGACTGAGGTGATAATTTCAATTACCATTCATCAGTTAGACTTTTTAGAAATTCGATTAAATTGCTTGATCGGTAATATTCATAAAATTACAAGAGAGTATCCAACTAAGTGCAACACAATTATTATGTATTGTATGTTATGTATTTCCGGAAACATATCGAAGAGCCTGAAGTTCTGTAACTGATGCACTATTTCCTCCCTTTCCATACATGAAGATATTGTAACATTAGATAAATTAAGTCATCAACTTTAATGAGTTCTAATAAGAGGGGATTTTGCTAGCTGTGTAAGGTGAATTATAGTTTTGTATAACTTTACTTTTATTGAGGCTCATAGAGAGATTGTATACATAAACTTTCACGAGTCTTGTCCATTTTTTCCGACTTGCAGTATTTCGAAGGGTCAGCAGTTCAGCAGCATTGAAAATGTTATTCCTTACGACAATAAGGGTGAAAATAAAGGGATGATGTCAGCCTGCAAAATGAAACCTTAACATGAAATGGCTTGTGTTTTACTGAAGCGTCAGTAATTTGTATTAGGGGAAATTTCGGGGAGTGAATTATATTTGTGTGGTGTGTACGTGCTTACGTCTGCTATTGTTCCCGGTTTCCGATTTAAGTCTTTAAATCCCATTTCCAATCCAGGAACCATAGTTTCTCGTCAAGTATGAACCTATTTCTAATCTCCATTTCAATTTTTTTTTTCTGTTCATCCCATGTTACCAATTTGTTTTATTTGCAAATAGGAATTAGTATTTTCTTTTTTTTCCTTTTCCATTATGAATTACTAGAGTTATTTTTTTTGCCTCAATCATCTGGCAGCTTGTGGTTGCTCGGAGGCTGACATTTAGTTTAATCAGGTGTTTTTACCAATGTATGCCGTTCGACCTCATCCTTCAGCCGGGTAACATCAAGGTGGATTAGGTTCTTGCTGCACTCCTTTTCGTCCCGCCAGACAAACCACTGGTCTACTCAATGTCTGTTGAAAATCTTGTGACAAACTAGAAATGTTAATTACCCTTGATTGTTAGTTTTCAAAACAAATACTTCTGAAAGGGATTTGAGTCGGATGGGACTATGGATTTTCCTATAAAAGACTTTTCCAATGGCGGAAATGTTTTCTTTTCCATAGCGTATGTTTTCACAGCTGTTTTTTTCTCTCCTCCATATACTTCCATTTCTTCTCTCTCCCTCTCTCAGCTAACTCCTTGTACCTCGTAATTTTCTCGTCAATATTCACTTCCAATGAAATGTTTTCAAAAGAACCATGACGGAGGCGAAGTTGTTAGCTTAAAATTTAGCATCTAGTTTCAATGTTTCTTGTTTGTTCTTCACCTCCTCAACATTACCTCCTTCTCCCTCCCCCTCTCCTTGTCATTATCCCCTCCCTCCTTGTTATTATACAATCCCTCCCCATAGCCCTCTCCCCCTCTCTCTCCTTGTCATTATCCTCTGCCTCCTCCTCCTCCCCATCTGCTTGTCATTATCCCCTCCCTCTCCTCCTCTTCCCCCTCCCCCTCTCCATCTCCTTGTCATTATCCCCTCCCTCCTCCTCTCAAATCTCCGAGAAAGTGGTTGTCTGCTTCAGCAGCTCAACTTTTCTTTTCAAGTCATAAAATTGAAAACACGCCGGGCCCCCACGTTGAAAATATTTCGAAAACTTCTCGATATTTGTTAACGTCTCTCTTCCCTTATTCTCCCCGTTCAACTCGTACTTATCTTTCATTTTCCCCATTCAAGTCACTGAACTCCCCTGCAGGATTAGGGCGGGCAGACTTTATTATTCCCGCATCGTGCTTTTCACCTCGCCCCCCCCCCCCTAATTTTTACCGGTTAGCAGTGAGGGTACACCGAGGGAGGATTAAACGGCCCAACTCTCGATTCTCTCTCTTTCAAGCTGTTTTTTGTCTTTGTCAAAGAGATGCGAATTCGACTAGTAAGTACGAGTATTATCGTATTTCTGTACCCTCCTAATTGTTAATTTTGTGCCTCCAGTTTAAAATAAAGCCCCTCTCCCCTCTTTTTCCTCTCTCTTCCACCCATCCCTCCCTCGTTAGTTTCCTAGAATGGGGATTTGAAGATAATTAGTATTAAAGCCTCTAAATACAAAGAAAATTATTAATTTTCATTTTCCTTATTCATCAGTTCTTTCTCCGCCTGGATTCTGAACCAATTGAATAAAATCCTGAAATGCAAACCATACCTCTTAATATTATTTCTAATCCCATCTCTTTCCTTCTGCACAATTTATTTCTAATCAGCATGAAAGCCTACTCGAATTTCAAATTGCATGCCTCATTGACGGCAGTAAACATATTTTATTTATCAATTTCTGCCTTGCTATTTCATGTTCTTTCGTCGGTAGGTCAATGACCTTTTGTCATAGATCCTTTAGAAATTCTCAAGCTCTTCGTGACGGTAATGATCGGAACAACTCTTGTCTATTGAAAAGTCATTTTTACCTACCAGGCTATAAGAAGCATGGCATGAATATAACATGTATAGCATGACTATATTCCTTTCGTTTTAGAAATATGAATCAAATTTGCAATGAAGTTTATTAAAATCTATTTTAAGAAGAGTAAGTAGTAAGGAAACAGGAACAGGAAAAATATTGATTAAGAAGCACTTAAACCCAATAATTTAATTGCCCGTAAGTGGTAGTATTTTTACTATCGGACACAGTGAGTTAGAAGAATAATAATAATATTGTCGATATTGTTGCTCTTGTGTGGAATTCTTGATAACGTCCGTGATTTTACTGTACTGTACAAATGTAGTACATATATACACAGTAGTATAAAATCAAAGTGAGCCTGTCAACATAGTTGACGAGCAGGATAGTGCGCCTGTCTTTGAAACTCAAGACCGCGGGTTCATTTTCCGCCCGGAAACAAATATTTCTGACAAATATTCGTTTTAAAATTGCCTAGCGTATCATCTTCCATTTCAGGTTGATATGACCCGAGTGGATGAAGTCCTCAAACAAATAAAAATAAAGATTTGACTAAATTTTAGTTGCAATATTAGAAGAAGCGTTATTTTACGTGACTGGCGTTCAGAATTTGATGTCATTCAGATTGAACTGATATCGGCCATCCTCCCCTGCTTCCTCAAATCCTCATCCATCCTGTTTTGTTCTTCTCTACACATCCTCTTCCTCTTTTTTTTTGTTTCTTCTCACAATGTTTCCACTCGTCCACAATTTTAATCACTGAGACATACTAGTACATTAACATATGTATTCGATAACATGCAGGCTAAGTGTTGACATTAGAACCGTTATTGTAAAAAACAAGTCTCATAATTTCTCCCACTTCGAGTCCCACATTGATAACTAACGCTGTGATAAATGAAAAAAACTAACATGAAATTCATTTCTAATGCTTTCGCTAATGGGAAGAAACTGGAAAAAATGTATTTTTTTATTTATTGTAATAATAAAACAGATGTTGACCTTACAATGGCTGATCAACATCCAATTACTTATAATCACATAACAATTAAAAATAATAATAATAATAATAATAATAAAAAAAATAAAAAAAGGGAGAAAAAAGAAAAAAAAAAAAAAAAAAAAAAGCATAACAATTTATTTTAAAATAAAGAAAGAGAGAAATATGATGTGCTAGACAAATTATAGACAGATTATACCAACTTATACAAAGTTTAAGTTATTATAGGTTGAGAATATCTCTGAGAATGCGAATGAAAGTGCTTTCGCAATCAGAAAAATCAAGAGCTTCATATAAGTTGGCATTGTGCATGTATCTATTCAGAGGAATAAGTTTTGACATATTGTCTGATGGTAAGTAGAAATGTTGTACATGTCGAGCTACTAACCTAGGTACAAAATATTAATGTTTTCCAATAAATAACCACAATCAATTGTACATTTCAAAAGTTTAAACAGAAAAGAAATTTCTTTAAATATCCTCCTAGGTTTTAGTGGAGTAAGTTTATAAACCACACTAGACACAGAGTATGATAGAGAACGTCCAAATTTTCTATATGTTAGTAATCTAAGGAAGTTCTTTTGTACTTTCTCGATCATGTCAGTATTAACGATATCCAAATCCCCCAAACCTCAGAACAATATTCCAAACGTGACCTCACAAGAGCGTTATAAAGAACCGTATGACTGAGGGGGTTAGTAAATTGCTTAGTAATCCAGATAACAAGAGAAGAGGTTCTCTTGGTTTTACATATCATATCATGAACATGATCATTAAAAGTAAGTTTAGTATCAAACATCACCCCAAGATCAACATGTACTTCCTTTCTACTAATAGGTACTGAATCTATATTATAAAGGTAATTTAATGTTATAAGTTTCCTAGTGTATGACATTTGTACAATTTTACTAGCATTAATTTTCATGCCATTATCCAAGCACCAAATAACAAAAGAATCTATGTCTTGTTGCAACAGATCAGCATCATCATCATTACTAATCTGTCTCCATATTTTAACATCGTCTGCAAAAATTTCAAAAAAGCAATTTTTTAGGACATGTTTTACATCGTCAAAAAACAATATGAACAAGAGTGGTCCAAGGTTTGACCCTTGGGGTACCCCACAAGGGACCCTAAAACGTGAGGAGTAAAAGTATTGCCTACTTTGACAGTTAAATGCCTCTCACCCAGATAGCTTTTGAAGAAATTTTGATATGTTGAACTGAGACCAAAATTTTCACCTAATTTTTTAACAAGTAGTCTATGATTTACTAAATCAAAGGCACGGCTAAGATCAAAATAAATGACGTCACATTGCTTCCTATTTAGTACATTAGGTGCAATGAAATGCAGAAAAGAGACCAGATTGGTGACAGTAGATCTACCTTTGAGAAACCCGTGTTGGTGAGTGCTCAACATATTTTTAACATGAAAATTAATGTTATTAAATATAATTTTTTCAAACAGTTTACAGAAATTGCAAAGCAATGATATAGGTCGAAAGTTCTGTACAGATGATAAATTCCCTTTCTTAGGTACAGGTATTACCACAGCAGTTTTCCAAGCACTAGGAAAATTTCCGGTACTAAGTGACAAGTTAAATATTTTACATAGAATTTTTGCTGCTGGTACAATACAGGCTTTCACAACAAAAGCCTGTATTGTACCAGCAGCAAAAATTCTATGTAAAAAGTGTGTGATATGACGAAAAAAGAATCTGACACTTTGGATCTAAGTGTGATTGATATGACATTGTTTTTATTTTCTTGACAGGACTGTGTGAGTAATGAAACTAATGCATGTAGAGAACGTTCTGATCCCGTATTTGTTTCCCTCCTGGTGTAGATGAAGCATGAAAGGCTGTGGTATGACGTTCACTGAAAGTCGGAGTTGGGAATGTGAGAAATATTGATTTGGTTGATACGTTGGTGGGAGGAAGTCCTGATAATCTTCTTTGTGCTTCTTCTTTGGCAATGTGCTTCTTCTTGTCCTGAAAATGTGCTTCTTCTTTGGCAAATCCTGTGTCCGAATTATTCAACAAATCCTTATCTTCTGGTGTGTTTCCTCTTAAATGGAAATCAAGCTTTCTGTTTCCTATCTACAAAGCAGGTGATAGATCCAATGTTGCAAACTACCGCGGTGTTTGTGTGCAGTCTGCTTTACCAAAGGTACTTGACCAGTTGGTTTCCACACAACTTTCCTTTGCTTGTAAACACTTTATAGCGGAGCAACAACATGGATTCTTAGCTAAACGATCGACTGTCACCAATCTTTTATCATACCAGCAAGACATTCTGAACTCATTTCAATCCGGGAAGGACGTTCACTCTATCTATACGGACGTTGCCAAGGCTTTCGACCGGGTTGATACCAGATTTCTTGTAGCCAAATTAAGGTCGTATGGCATCGGAAACACATATCTTCGTTGGCTGGAAAATTCTTTGACAGGTCGTTCCCAGATTGTAAAGATTGGTGATGATGTATCTGGTTCCATAAATGTATCTTCAGGTGTGGGACAGGGCAGTCACTCTGGTCCACTTCTCTTCAGTCTTTTCTTTAATGATCTTCCCAAGGTTATTCGTAATTCTTCTTTCCAGATGTTCGCTGACGATGTTAAGATTTACAGATCGATAACATGCACTGAGGACTGTCTACTACTTCAACAAGATCTTGATTCTTTTCATCATTGGCTAAACTCAAACAACTTGCAGTTGACGTTGAGTAAGTGTGCAGTAATGTTCTTTTCAATGCATCGAGAACACTTCCAATTTCAATATATTTTAAGTGATCACCATCTTCAACGGGTTGAGCAGATCAAAGACCTGGGCATTATCATGGATCACAAACTCTCCTTCTCTGTTCACATTGCAAACCTTGCAATGCGGTGTCATCGTCTTCTTGGATATGTGTTTCGTTCATCTACAGGTTTATCTGCAACTTCTTTCCAAGTCCTGTATCTATCTTTAGTCCGCTCTCTACTTGAATATGGAGCCATTGTATGGTCACCACACTACAACGTACATTCCCTTTTGCTGGACAGAGTTCAAAAGCGGTTTCTTTTTTACTGCAGTCTGCGCTATCCTACTCATGTTGCTGACCTTGCTTCATTGTCAGAACGCCGTCATCAGGCTGATCTATGTTTCTTGAAAAAACTGCTTTCTGGTTTGGTTGACTGCAATCAGCTATTGTCCTCGGTATCCCTCAGTTGTCACAGAAGGTTGAGGAGGAACGATTTATTTTATGTAACGTCATGCCCCACAAACTACACCCTGTTTTCACCCCTGAACAGAATGCTACGGGCAGCCAATTCCAAGGGTGACATGTTTGATTTTACTTGATTGTTTATATCATTTTGTTTAAAGTTATTTAATTTGACATTTGTATTTATTTATTTTTGACACCATATTGCTGTGACTATTGTGATTTGTTTTAATTTTTATTTTATTGTTATATTTTACATATTTTATTGACATATTGTACATAGGACTTGCTCCGTTAATAAACACCCGTTTACCGGGCAAATTATTATTATTATTATTATTATTATTAATCTAAAGCTAAACCTGCATCAAATTTGGATTCTAATCAAACTAATGCGTAGTTAGTGTAAAATGGGAACTCATTGAAAAGTCACAATACAAATAAACAACAACTGTTAAAAAAAAGTTATCATATTTGTGTAAATCACTTTCGTGATGTCACAACTACTCAAACTCACTTTACTAAATCTACGCTGAAACCGGGCATTGGACCACCGACCTCCAGGTTACAAGTCCGCCGCCTTATCCATTAAGCTACTGAGGTCGGTAATAAACAACAACTGTGCTACGAGTAACTACCCACACAACTTTCTATTCAATTCATAGTATTTACATGAATCAAAATACAAAATCATACTAATTTTGTCATTCTGAAAAATGTTAAGTATAAAATAATAGATAGTAATGTCGATTAAAAGATATCATTTGACCATGCTACACCAAGCAAGACTCATGGTCCAGGTCACAACAATACACAAGACAGCATTCACAAAACTCAACCCTCTTCTCTTTTCAGTCGGAACCAGCTGACCTCCCTCCCCCCCGCCCTCTGCGACCTCCCCCTGCAGTCCCTCCTAGTCTCGCACAACAAGCTCAGCTCCCTCCCGGGGGAGCTGGTTCGATGCTCGGCCCTGACAGAACTCAACGTGAGCTGTAATCAAATTACCCACCTACCCCCCTCCCTCGGACAGCTGAGCAGTCTACGCTCGCTCAACGTGCGGAATAACCTCCTTCTAGAGTTACCAATAGGTGAGTCACACAGTTGATAGGAAGCGAGTGACGGTCTAGGGCCGAATTATAGAGCAGGATTAAAGTTATGATAAGCAGACTGACCCTCAACTCAGGCTGTAGTCTGGCTGGGGGACGTGAAACAGGGAGAAGACCAGTGTCCCGCTAGAGGACTATAAACAGAGAACAGACTAGCCAACCCTTACAAGCCAGGCTAGCTTGCAGTTTCCTAAGGGTTTAATGGCTTATAAAGAAAAGTCCAAGTCCTCATGATGGTTGATCGCACATAGATATATGTGGTTCAGGACGAGCCAACTTTGAAATAAAGTTGGCTGGAGACCATCACTCACCCCTCCAGCTGTAGCCACGCTGGCTACAACAACAACAACTCAGGCTGTCGTACGTTGTGATTGCTTGAAACTCCGACTAGAGGGCGTGTCTATTATAATAATAATAATAATAATAATGCTTTTTCTTTGTGTTATTATGTCACAATTTTAGTGGGTAGCGCAGAATCATAGGACTTTACCACATTAATTTACAATATCTTGTATTATTTTCTTGCCTAAGATTCTGCCACTGGTCGCTGCTTCACATTAAAGCAGCTACTCATTTTTCCTCACGAGGTATGAGTGGACCCCGAACATCCAAGTACAGAGCAGAAAAAATCCTCCCCCGCTGGGAATCGAACCCAGGTCACCATGTGTGCAATGCCTAGCGCGCTAACTCGCTCTGCCACAGTGACTACTATGTGACTAGAGGGCGTGTCTATTATAATTAGCTTAACATAAATCCTGTTTCATAATGTGGTCCTTAGTCTGAGTTGTCAATGGATGTGACCCACAAATCCTAGGGAAGATCACTTTGTTTACATTGTAACTTACGGAGAGATGTAAGCGTAAATTTAAGTGACCATCAGCAGCCATTTGACTGTGTAACTTTATTTATAATAATATGTTCTTGATCTCGAAATTAAAAAAAAAATTAAGATTTTTCTGATTACGTCCCTACAATAATGAGTTTCCATACCCATACCTTCCATTCCCACTGTCTAAATCTACATATTGTTTAAATAAGATGTTTCTATACTCGTTTCAGAATTAACATATCTAAGACTGACGCATTTGGATTTGAGCTGCAACCGCCTGGCGAGTTTACCAGTGGAGTTCAGAAACATGACCACGCTCATAGACCTGGACTTGAACCACAATCCTCTGGTCTCTCCGCCTACCACGGTAAGGACAGTTGAATACACCAGTTCTTGTTTTGACACTGAAGTTGTGCAACGCCCAGCGAGTTAAGGACTTGGATGGGTGACCATTCAAATTCGAACCCTCGTGATGCTGGCTATTCCCGGCCCCAGTCAGGCTTTGTGAGATTGATTTGAGTAGCTGGTTTGTAAGTTTCCACCGAACGGAGAGTAAAACCTCTGTCGAGATATGGCCATATTTTTATTATTATTATTATTAACACTTAGACGACCGGCATGGTTTTTCGTGAATTCTCTTGTGGGACCGGCGATAATACGGCTCTCCGACATTGTGTACCACCGGTGGTACACCCGGTCCATTCCGTACGAACGTGCGTGTACCACCGGTGGTATACCCGGTCGTCTAAGTGTTAAGAACATAACATTGTTTCAAAAAATCTTATAACTATAAATTGAAACAACAATACCAATGTTCACATTAAAATAAAATAATTAAGAACTTAAAACTAATTGTCTTACATTTGCTTTAAAAGCTTCCTTAGACAGTAAAAAGTCGTCTGTACTTAGGTGTACTTCATTACATATGTTGACCAGTTAACTTAACCTCCTTGATTGTACCAGATGTTAAACAATAATAAATTCATTCATTACACATTTCCAATCTTGAACCTTCTTACTTCTCGTGTTCTTTTGTCAATCATTTTCTTTTATATAAGTTTAATTAGTCTAATATCTAAACATGGTGTCAGAAGTAAAAACTTCTTCATAATTATTAATTTTAGAAGTGATATTTATCTTGGTCAGTTTGTCAGTTGATAATTGGGAAATTCAACTTGAAAAATATGTCAGGTGGACAAATTTCTAACCTTAAAATCAAGGGTCAGACTGGATCACAGGTGTATGAGGGATGGAAAGCCTTTCTGTTCCAATTCTCTAACTTTCTTTTGGCTTTTGGCCACAGTGAAGCTGAAGATAAGAAGAAAGTTGCATTGCTTCTGCATATGCTTGGACCAGAAGTAATACACATTTACAACAGCTTTAACCTTGGTGATTCTACAAAGGTCAAGTATGCCGACCTCGTGAAGAAATTTGAGAATTTCTTCTCCCCTAAGAAGAATGTAAGTCTTGAAAGACATACTTTCTTCACCAGGAAGCAGAAGGCTGGAGAATCTATTGAGTCTTATGTAACAGATCTCAAGGTACTGGCTGGAACATGTGAATTCAAGGAACTCAAGGATTCATTAGTGAAAGATGTGTTTATTGTTGGGCTGCTTGAGGAAAACAAACACATCAAGGAAAGACTGTTGCAAGAAGGAGACGAGAAGAAGCTAGATGAAATTGTAGACATTGCAAGAACTATTGAAATGTCGAGGACCAAGGATAACATTCTTACGAGTCAGGAAGTTATGAAGATTGGCAAGAAGACAAATAGTTACTCTACAAATCATCAAAAGAAGAAGTCATGTGGAAAGTGTGGTCAAATCCATGAATTCAACAGGTGTCCTGCAGACAAAGCCAAGTGTCACGGATGTTCAAGAAGAGGACATTATTTTAAAATGTGTAGATTTAAACACAATGTGTCAACAGTAAAAGAAAACTGTAAGTCTGAACATTCTGAAAATAGTAGTTATTTCATAGGGTCTGTTTCAAAAAATATGTCAGGTAAAGACAAATGGAACATATTGGCATGCATAAATAGGAAATTTGTCCCTATGTGTATAGATACAGGTGCAGAGGCCAATGTTTTAAGTCTAAATGATTTTAAATTATTAGGGTTACCTGGAAGTGTTATTAAACAAACCATGTCAAAATTAACTAACTACGGGGGATCTGAAATTCCTATAGTAGGGCAATGTATTTTAGATTGTGAAATAAACAATAGAAAAATACCTACCAGATTTTTTATTTGTAATTCAGATCAACCTAACATTCTTGGACTGAAGTCCTCTGAAATTTTTGAATTAATCAAAAAAATATGTCATGTTGGAAACAGTGATTTTTCAAAATTTGGGTCTTATAGTAGTGTAATGGGAAAGTACAGTGATATTTTCAATGGTTTAGGATGCTTACCTGGTGAGTGTCATATTACCTTAAAAGATAACGCTCAACCTCATGTGGACCCTCCTCGTAGAATTCCCTTTAAACTTATGACTAGGTATAAAGCGGAATTAGAGAGGATGTGTTCGGATAAGGTTATTGAGAAAGTCACTAAACCAACTCAATGGGTCAATTCAGTTGTATTGACTGAAAAACCAGACAAAAGTCTTAGAGTTTGTCTTGACCCACAACATTTGAACCAAGAAATTTTGAGACCTAGATATCAACTACCTACTTTGGAAGACATTAGGTCTAAATTAACAGGTGCCAGTTATTTCTCAAAACTAGATGCTAGTTCTGCCTTTTGGTCAATCTGTCTCGACAAAGAGAGTTCAGATCTCTGTACTTTTATATCTCCTTTTGGTCGTTTTAAATTTTTAAGAATGCCATATGGATTATGTTGTGCACCTGAAAAGTTTCAGCAGAAAATGGTTGAACTATTATCAGAATTAGATGGGGTAATTGTTTACATCGATGATGTTTTAATTTTTGGGAAAAATAAATCGGAACATGATCATAGATTAATCAAAGTACTGGATAGGGTTAGAAAAATAAATTTAAAACTGAATGTTAAAAAATGTGAAATTGGTTTGCAAAAAATAAAATTTCTTGGACAAAATTTTGAGTGTTCAGGCATGTCACCTGAAATGAATAAGGTTGATGCAATTCAAAATATGCCACAACCTACTTGTGTCAAGGATCTTCAAAGGTTCTTGGGAATGGTGAATTACTTGGCTAATTACTTACCAAACATGTCTGAAAAAAGTGTCAATTTAAGAAAATTGCTTAAGAAAAGTAATTTGTGGTGTTGGGAGGACATCCATACCAAAGAGTTCACTGAGCTAAAAAATCTCATTTGTAAAGCACCCATCTTGTCATACTATGATGTTAGAAAACCTATAGTTCTAACAGTGGATGCTAGTAAAGATGCTGTGGGAGCTTGTATTTTGCAAGCTGGTAAACCAATAGCTTACGCATCAAAGTCTTTGACGGAGACCCAAAAGCGATGGGCTCAGATTGAAAAAGAACTCTTTGCTATTTGGTTTGGCTGTTCTCGTTTTCACCAGTATGTTTATGGTCAGTTGGTTACGGTGGAAACCGACCATAAACCACTGATTAATATTTTTAAGAAAGCGTTAGCAGACATACCAAATAGGTTGCAACGCATAATGATGAAACTTCAAATGTACCATTTAAATGTAAATTTTAAGTCTGGAAAGGAAATGTACATATCAGATACATTATCCAGAGCTGCATTATCTGAAAAATGTACTGAATTTGATGAAAGTCTAGAACAAGAGTTGTCTGTTCACGCAAATTTGTTATTTAGATCTTTAAATGTAAGTGATCAAAAATTAGTTGAAATATGTGAAAAAACTAAACTTGATAATGCTTTACAGGGTGTAATTAAATACATTAATTCAGGGTGGCCAAGATATTGTAAGGCTGTACCTGATGAATTTAAAGGGTTTTACAAAGTTAAAGATGATTTGCATCTTATTAATGGTGTATTTTTTAAAAATAACTGTATAGTAATACCTAAGGTGATGCAAAATGCTATGTTAAAAGATATTCTTGAAAGCCATATGGGATTTGATAAAACAAAAGTTTTTGTAAGAGATGTAATTTTTTGGCCTGGTCTATTTCATGACTTGAAATTATACATTGAGTCTTGTGAGGTTTGTCAGAAATATAAACCAAGCAATCCCAAGGAACCTCTTATTTCACATGAAATGCCATCACATCCATGGGAAAAAATTGCTTGTGATTTATTTGAATTTGACAAGAATACTTACTTATTAATGGTAGATTATTATTCAAGATTTTTTGAGGTGGCTAGACTTAACAATTCTACTAGTGAAACCATTAAAACACATATGAAAAGTATTTTTGCTCGCCAAGGTGTACCAGCTTTGCTTATAAGTGATAGGGGACCACCATTTACATCAAATGATTTAAAATCTTTTTATAAAGAATGGAACATCAATTTTCAATGGTCATCACCTTATTATCCAAAATCTAATGGGTTGGTTGAGCAAACTGTGAAATTGGTAAAAAATACCTTGATAAAATGTCAAGAAGGTGGTAATGATCCATATTTAGCTATGTTGCATCTTAGGAATGCATGTCAGTTTGGACAGGAAGCACCATCTAAACTTTTAAATGCTAGATTATTAAGAACCAACATACCCATTGTTAAGAACATGCTAAAAACCAAACCAGTATCTAGTAAAAAGTATAGACAAAATGCTGAGAGCCGAATGAGGATTTCAAAAAATAATTATGATAAATATTCAAAATCTCTACCTCCCTTGTCTTTAAAAGAGACAGTCTGGTTTCAAAAGAAACCTGGTACTGTTTGGTTGCCAGCAGAAGTCTCAAAGCTGCCTAGTGATTTAAATTCATTTAGAGCTTATGAGATAATCACTCCAGAAGGAAAAGTGTTTGTAAGAAATAGAGTGTACTTAAGAAAAAGAAAAGTAAAAAATAATAATTGTAAGCCAAATTTAAGTACATCTAGTAATAACAGTTGTATTGAAAATAATTCAGATGTAATTTTACATAATACTAATTATGACTTTGAGCAGTATTTATATTCTGGAATGTTTAATGCTGAGGCAAAAGTTGTTAATAGTACAATAGAAACAGGAACGGAGATAGTTGTGGAAAGACCAACTGATTTGGGTGGGATGTCCACTTGAGTTAGAGACAGAGTTGTCTGAATCACTGTTAGTTAATGTGTCATTATCTCCTGAGGTACGGGTCACTGATCCTGAGGATTCTTTTTCTTCATATGATAGTACAGAGAGTACTTTAGATGATACACTGTTGGATCCTACCTGGAAACCTAATAAGTAGGTAACACCAGTTATGTGTTATTGAACTTTAAAAAAAAAAAAAAAAAAAAAAAAAAAAAAAAAAAAAACATGTTGACCAGTTAACTTAACCTCCTTGATTGTACCAGATGTTAAACAATAATAAATTCATTCATTACACATTTCCAATCTTGAACCTTCTTACTTCTCGTGTTCTTTTGTCAATCATTTTCTTTTATATAAGTTTAATTAGTCTAATATCTAAACAACATAGAGTCATTGCTCTGTTCAGTGGCGATTCATGAAGTTTAGTAAGTCTAGGATGAGGGACTGTGAAGGTTTCAATATTTGTATTTCTTAAAATGTGGTTTGGTGTTTTTACCACTATTTTTTCTTTGAGTTCTAGACATGTAATATTATTGTTTACAAGACTATAAATTAACATCACTAGGTCTACTTTACGTCTTAATTCAAGTCTACATATAGTTGAAAGCGACGTTAAACGAAAAAAAAACTTAGTAAAAAAATGATTAAACTAATAATGATTAAACTAAAAAAAAAATGATTAAACTATGTGAAACCTTCCCCCCCCCAGATCTGCATGCGGGGCCGCGTGCACGTGTTCAAGTGGCTGGAGCTGCGCTGCGTGCGGGAGGACAGCAAGCGCGGCCAGGAGGCCCGCAAGTGTGGCCGCAAGCTGAGCGAGGCCAAGTACCGCGGCCGCGGCAGCACTCTGGCCGCGGTGAACAGTGACAGCGGCTACAGCACGGGCCTGGAGTGGCAGACCACGCCTCCTCCCCCCAGCCAGACCCTCTCGGCCACGCCCTCCAGCAATCATCTGAACCGCTCTGATGAGGTGAGCTTCGTAGAGGGGAATTTAAAAGAGATAATAATAATATATCGCCTTATTTATACTGCCCGATTAGGACTATTAATTTTTTATTTTAGGTAGTTTAGGTAACAAGTATAGAAGGTAATTGAATACTGAGTTAGAAAGAAAAATGATATAAGTTATATTCGCTTACCATCTATGTACCTACCTAATAAGATTTATATCATTATGTATGTACGATGTATGTTGACAATTGTCATAGCTATCTACACTAAGGGAATTATTTCTCTTGTATTGTGGAAAGTCCCATTATTCCAGCAGTAAGCCCAAGACATATTATTATGTGGTAAAAATCCCAAATGGGAGGATACCTTGTCATGTCCCGGCTGCGTTTCGAACCCACGACCTCTGGACTATTTGGATTCACAGAGTGCCGCCTTTACCACTGAGCTACCGGGATTAACGTCCCATAAGGGACGTTAAAGCCGTATTTTTCTTTCTAACCAAAGTGGATTCAACTGGAATAAAATGCACGAACTGTGGAAGAAAGTTATTTTTCTTTAGGAAGAGGAAAAATCTTCTTCCAGTTTGGTTAACCTAAATGGATTTATAAAATTCCTGCTTCCATTTCTTTTATAGGTTAAATCCGTTGTTTATCTTTAAAAGTACCGAAACGCATTTTTCTTTCACGAATAGTGGAGAAACTAAACTGGAAATATTTGGAAATACCGAACCTGGAAAAAAAATTTATCCAAAAGATAAATACACCTTAAGTTATGTCCTCACCTGTGCGCTTTTCTCTCCACTTTCAACTCGCGATAACGCATGCCTCTCGAAAAACGTGTTCTAGCAACCAAGAGGGCATGCAATTGCGCATGCCTTACGTTCCTGTTTCCATGCGTCGTTGAAAGTGAAAGAGAATTCAAAAGCGCTCAAGTGTGGATATAGCTGTAGAGAGAATGATAGTATTTATACATATTTATATTAGTAAACACATGAATATATCCCCAGCTTGTTACTAAGCAAGCGCCATACACCTCTGCTCTGCTGACCCAGTCACACTACCCCAGCCTAATGAACGGGTATTTCAGCAGTTCATCAGAGAGTTATGCATAGATAAAAATATGCCACCAACTTGGAACCAAGTACCTCCCAATAATAGTTCCAGGTTCCAGCAAAAAAAGAAAATATTGTGTGTATAATTATGTCTTTTTTAAATTTTTCTACAGGGTCTGAATGATTCGTACAAGAAAAGAATGGAGAGGTCGAGTTCCGAGAGGGAAGTCAACTATAATGGACTGAACAATGGCACGAGGTTAGTATTGAATTCATTTTATTATGTATACAAAATTATTGAGATAAGTGACCTACATTTTACTTACAATCCTTTTGAATGATAAGCGCTTAAATGCACTTATCTACACTGAGCAATCTGAGCATTTTTATTATAGAAATTGATAAGTGAGTTACATTTTTCATACACTCCTTGTGAATGATGGGTGCCTAATCGCCTGTACAATGTGCATTTATGTACAAGTGTACATATTATGAATGAACTTATCATCACTTAGAGACCTATTTCTTTTAATCTTGTGTTTAACCTGTGTGAGTAGCCTTCATGATTCAGTTGATATCACACAGGGAATCAGCAAATGTGTGTTCAAGAGAAAGACAATGAATTTTTCGTGATATTTTAGTTATTACCGCTTCAAGGGGAAACCTCACTGCAGGAATGCAGTTTAGTATAAATGACATCGTTCGTCACACAGGAATTGTCTGATTAGTTTATCATCTCTTCAAAAAAGGGATTTAATATAGTTAATCAATCAAGCTTAGGGTGTTCTTGGTTTCCTACCTACCATGGCACATATAGTAATCACTTAATCAGTAATGGAAAGTACCTGTTCAAGTTCAAGGTGCTTCTATCTAAAAAAAAAAAATCCATCATCTCTATCATCAGTAGTTGAGAACAAGAAAACAACTACTAGCTAACAAAGTTGGTTAGGGCTTGCGTGGTCTACTATCTATTTACAATTCCCCAGAGCCAAGGTCGCGCGTCGATAGTGAACATTTATTAAAGAGAGGTCTATAACAATCGAAGTCCTTACCTGAAGTTTTTACATTACCTACTTGAAGAATACACTGAAATCCCTATACTCATGAGTCTCATCACTATTTCTTCCAGTGTGGATGGCAACAAGAACGGAACAGGACTGACCAATGGCGAGGATCTGATACATCGACAAACCTATCGGGAGTACAAGGAAGCCTTGAAGCAGCAGAGATCTCAGGAGAGTGTCTACAAGCGAGGCAACTCCAACTCATCAGTGAGTGTAAAGCAGTGGGTTTTCTTGTACTGAGGGCATTTGCTTAGGTCGAGACTAGCCCACAGAAGTTTCGCAAAGGTCTTGTAAGTGCAGACATTTACGGAAATAAAATGAAAAGTTTTATTTTTGAAGAAGAAAAAAATATGAGCATTACTCTGTTGTTATTGTTGGTGTTACAATAAGCTTAGCTACAGCTGAGGGAATTACTTCGTAGAATTGTTTAGTGTCGCATCCACTTTTCCGATTCATTATAGGTATCATAACGTCCGATTTCGCCTCTTTCGTTTCAGAATTCCTCCGAATCCTCGCCTAGTCCCAGCGGGAGCTGCAGCGTGCTAGCCTCCCCTCCCCCCACCACCACCACCCACACCTCCAAACCGGTCCAGATGGTGCAGCCCTCCCGACCCGCGTCCCACCAGACCACCCCCACGGAACACAGCGCCCTCCCCTACATCAAGCCCTCGGGCCCACCCCCCATGACACCCCTCAATGGCAGACCGCCCGTCTCCTCACCTTGGAACAGCCCCGCCCCCATTACAACAACGCCGGATAAACTCAACTTCACCATGCGACGCGAGTATGACAAGGCCAAGGAGGAAGCCAGTCTTGTGAATCAGCTGAGACAGGTATGGAGGACTATTCAGAGGTTCAGTGCGAATTAATAGACGATTTTGTTATTCCTCTGTAGATTTTGGGTGTTATTTTGAATGGGGAAACTAATACTTTAGTCCGATCTTGTGCTATCATTCAGTAAATTACTTCAGAGCCTAACTTGAGGTTTTGTTATTGCGGTTTCTGTTTATTTTACTATATTTAAGTATTTTACTATATTTAAGGGTAATTTATTTTTTACCTCCACAAGAAACACATCTAAATCCTTCCCTGTCCCTAGAGACATTAATCAATCTAGTGGTAATTACACAGATGTAATTATCACTTGTATATTTTAAAAATAATTACTTGTACTACATTGCTTCATATCCATTTACATGCATTTAAAAACTAATGGTCATGATTAGCCTATCACGTTCTCCAGATAAACGGGTTTAAATTTTATTTATGGATTGCATTTAATCATCTTAGTAGTCACCGTGGCGAAGTGTGTAGCGCACTAAGCTTGCACGCACAGTGACCTGGGTTCGATTCCCGGAAGGAGAGAATTTTTCTGCTCTGTGCTTGGATAGTGGATATCCGGGGTCCACTCTAAATGAGTAGCTGATTTAATGCGAGCAGCGACCGGTGACAGAATTATGGGCAAAATTAAGATATTAGGATGTTTAAGTAAAAAAAGTCTCTTAAATCTGCGCTACTAAAATTGTGATTTAATAACACAAAGAAACACATTTATTTATTATTTAATCATCTCGCTCTCTTTGTTTCGCAGAATATCGAGTCTCGCTTGAAGATGTCTCTGCCGGCTGACCTGGGTCCCGCCCTGAATGACGGGGTCGTCCTCTGCCACCTAGCCAATCATGTGAGACCCAGGTCCGTGGCTAGCATCCACGTGCCGTCCCCTGCAGTGGTGAGTTCATACCGCGGCGCTTTCTATTGTAATGGATTTCAGTAACTACCGACCTTAGTAGCTTGATCGATAAGGCAGCGGACTTGTAACCTGGAGGTCGGTGGTTCAAGTCCCGGTTTCAGCGTAGATTTAAAAAAGCGAGTTTAAGTAGTTGTGATATCACGAATGATAACTTAACTTAATATCAATAATTTTGTGTAGCTCGATAGTAAATAATAAATTTACAATTAAAAAAAAATCTAATTTGGTTTTTAACGTCGCTTTCAACTGCATGGTCATATCACGACGGGGGTGTTACCCTCCATTCGCAAGAAATTCACAAACCTTGCTACCCACGTTAACCTTACCCTGCCTGGGTTGGGCCGAAATGCCTGCATCACGAATGTCTTCACCTCGCTGGACGTTGATTAACTTCGGTGATCTTACGAGAACCGGTGCATTCAACGCGCCATCGACGCCATCGAAAATAAACCTTTATTTTCTTTTTCATTTTAAATAAATGTATATAGAAAGCGTTAATATTATGATATTTATGACACACAACAAACACAGAGAAAAATTAGCCAGAGCTGAGACAATTATGTTCAATTACTTTACTTGTACTGCCGGCGCAAGACTAACAAGTCCTCCCTCATGTATAAGTTTAGTCATTTATTCTCGTTCAATCCTGACACAACGTCAGCGCAAAAGTGTATTTTCCGAGGCTGGCAACTCCTATGGAATCATGAATAAACCTTCTTTACTGCACATCTACACAGAGAGAGAAAACTTGGTTCTTTGAGTGATGTCTAAATAAATGAATAATTAACCCTCATTGTGATACGAGTTCATACGAGACAAACAGTACAAAGATATACGTTTCTCAATCCAAACCAGATTTCCTTCGCGAAAGGTAGAGAAAGACGAAAAGCGTAGTATTTTTCTCGAGTAATTTTTTCTAGACATTTATTTGATTTTCTCATTTTCAGCCCAAACTGACCATGGCCCGTTGTAGAAGGAATGTGGATAACTTTCTGGAAGCGTGCAGGAAAATTGGAGTTGAAGAGGTGAGTGTTTCACTTTTTGTTTCTGTTTTGTGATAATGATATACGTAAACATTCTTCAGTCCGAGTATACAATGGTATACATAAACATTCTTTAGTGTGCAATTCAACTAAAAATAAACAACACTATTCACTCAAATTAATCTGAAGTATTGAATATAATGTAACTTCTCTCTCTGAAATTAAAGAGAGAGGTTACATTTTCCAACCTGTTGCTGAGGAAACCATGGGTGCTTGGAGCGTCGAATCTAAGAAATGTTTAGTCCATTTGGGAAAGAAATTGATTCGAATTACGGGTGATCCTCGTTCCAATCATTTTCTTTGTCAAAAATTGGTCTAGCCGTTCAAAGAGGAAATGCTTCTTGCATCCTCGGTTCCCTTCCGGAAGGACAATCCCTGGGAGAAATTTTTTTATATTTATAAAATAAAACATCAAATATTACTAAAAAAAAAAGAAGAAGAATAAAAATCTGTACTTGGTAATAGTAGACACACAAATATTTTAGCCTGAATGTCGAGGTTAACAACTTTAAAGCATGTGTTTTACTCTTCATTTTAAGTTTGTACTGCCCATGTTTATATCTTTATGTTTAAGAGTTAAAACAAAACTAAATTGCAATGAGAGTTACGTTTTTCACCAAAATGGAACATAAAATGCATGAAAATCTTGTTCACTCCAATGTAAATAACACACCCCTATACACCCTCCACCTACATCTCTTTAACTTATGTTGCATCTTACAAAATAATCCTACCTTGCAAACATCTTACTGCTGAATCCTTCATTTTTCCAAAGTTTTCTTTACTAGTCTACTTGACAATAGAACCAGATTCGTGTTGCTCTATCATGTCAATTTTAAAGCACATATCTCCAAATGAAATAAAATTCATGTGCAATTGTGCATCACCGCACTCAAGTCTAAATCATAGTGTCGTCTATGTCATTTGACAATCCCTGGTTTAGTGTCGGAGTCCTCTAACTGTAAATAACTATCTACTCGCCCTGTGTACCAAGCACGATCACTCTTCTAAACCTGCCATTGTTCCCACTAAAAGCCATGCCTTTACAAAGGCCCTCTGGTGATGTTTCTCGTAAATGTCGACTATGTATTTATTTTGTCTCACCACTCTCTATTATACGAATTAGTGGAAAACTGTTAGTACGTTGCTTTTTGTATCGCTTGTTCTGTGACAGTATTAATATGTACATATTAATTTCTCCTGTAAATAATAATGTTGAAAATTGGGCTTTGTTTAATTTTAAATCAAAATCGTTGGAAAGTAATTCGCTCTTGTAAGTTTTTTTCGTTAATCATAACTTTTAATTGCAATAAATAAAAATGAAGACTTTTAATATTGCACTGTAGGCTAAAAAGCCTCTAGAGCTGGCAATCAATAAAGTTATGAATTGAATTGTAAATTATCATGTCTTCAATGAAGAGTTGACAGTCGTGGTTCTAATCGTATTCTGTTTTGACTTGTGCTTGGTTACAGGGTGACCTGTGTGACCGTGACAGCATAGTGGACTCAGCGCGGGGGAGCTTGTCTTCCCTGTCAAACACAGTGACTAGATTACTAGCCAGGGACTCCGACACGTTAGACCACCCTGTATACCAACAGGACATTCCCCCCCACGATGAACCAAATTTCAAATTTGATCCCCCCTCCCCTTGTAGCGAAATTCCTACGGCAACCGAGGACACTAAACAGTCCACCCTCATTTGTCTAGGAGGCTTCCTGATGACGCTGCTAGTCCTTTACCTATTCCCTTTGCCTTCTCCTTGATTCATTTTGCCTTCCTTCAGATTTTGACATTGGCGGTGTAACTTGATTTTGGTGTTGGTTGAATGTCCGGAAGCTACGGTTTCACTTGATAGAATCCAGTTGACATCATTTCTTCACTGAAAATTCCAGCAACGGCGACGCACGCACTCTAATGTTATTATAATTACAAAATAATACCTTCTAACATTTAATGCTCTTAATAAATCCATAAATCAGATCCGATATTTGAGTTACACTGCTGCTAACATTAGTACTGGTTCTCTACACATCATACTTAACTTGCCTATGATAAAATGGACCAGGGACCTACACTCTAAAATATTTTACTATTAATTTTAAGTAAAGTAGATATTTTATTTTGTTTCAAAGGATACTTAACGCTATAATAATAATGAAATAGTAATACTCAAGAAGATAAGGATCAATAAGTTTTTATTTTACTTATTAACCTAGTTTGAAATTTATTTTTCTATTCCAAAGCTTAGTATTTTTAGTCGTTTAACATAGTGCTCTAGATTCTAGAACTACCTAATTGTTTAATTTTAATTATGCTGAAATTTTTATTAATTTTATTTTTCTACGAAAGTAAAAACAGAAATGTATGTAAACCCAATGACTGAATTCAGGTATAAATTATTTGTACTCCCAATTCCATTTGAACAAATCCATTTTGATTTTCCCCATTTTAATCTAAAAGACAATATTTTAATCCAAACGAAACTTTATGATCTCTCTTCTGTATTCTTGATAGTTCTCGTTACTTTTTAATACTTAAGTGTTCTTTTTTATACATCATTTCTAGATTTATTTCGACCATAGGTACCTTGGTACCTACTAGAGGGCCTTATGTAAAACATAACTACCTGGGTTTTTAAACAGGAATTTAGTGCAAAGTAGTCTTGAATTTTTATTTTTATTTAAAACATCATTCATCAAACCATACTAGAACAGTATTGCAAATTAATAATTATGTAAAAAAAAGAAAGAAAAAAATTCATTGAAACGTCAAGAATAACATAAACAGTTCAGTTCAGTCTTGATGCATCAAATAAATTATCGCTGTAATAATTACATCCTGTTATTCTGCCGTTTCCTAAATGCATTCATTCATCTGATCTCTTGGAAAAAGTATTAAACTACCGTTTTCACATATCAATATCGTCATCCTTACCAAATTCTTTGTCCTATTTTTTTATTCTTTATTTTTCATCATACTATTTTCTTTCCTTTGGTAATTTTTACTAGTTTGACTTTTAAGTCCTATGGTTCAAGTACATTAGTTTTTTTTTAAGATAAACATTAATACATGGGATTTACTATCCTTAATAGTCCAAAATAATTCTGGATAAATAGCCCTAACCCAAGTTCCTAAATTTTCACTCTCCTGATGCCATTATGAGTAAAATACGTACTACCTATTACAAAATTACCCATTTTTACAATGTGTGAAACATCTCTATAAATTCTTTTGTTTTTATTTTACTGAGGTTGTTTATTTTCTAGTTTGTTTCCCCCCTTCTTTTATATTTTTTAAAAGTATTTTAATTTATTTATTTTAAAAAAATCCCTTCTGTAAAGACATTTTATTGTATTATTTACATATCTTCATATTTTTAGTTCAAGGGTGCGTTTATCAATTGTTATACTAATTAAACCTTTTTTTTTTATTATATCAATGGTTTAAGCAGCCCTTTTATTTTAACAACTTAGCCTTAGACGATTTATAATGCATAGATCAAGATCAATATCACCTTTCAAATGCATTGTTAATTGCGATATTGACACCTAGGGCCTGCTTAACTTCTAAAAGTATTGATCAACATGTCATTGATAAACAAACACACCAACATCACCATACAGTTCTGTTAGGGCTATTCAGAGATTTGTCACCTTGTTTAAATGTGATTGATAAACGCACTCTAATTGTACGTTTATTCTTATCTTGGTACATACCTAATGTTTTAATTTAACAACTTCCACTTCAGCCCGTCAGGTACTTAGTTGTATCAAGCTATTCAAAACAGAACGTAGTTTCTTTCAATAGGACTCACTGTAAATATATATTATTTTTTTTAACATATGTCATACCATTGTAAGGCAAGGTGAAAAGCTATTTGTATCTACTACAAAATACTTGTACAGGGTGTCTACTGGTCAGGGAAAACCTGGAAAACCTGGAATTGTCAGGGAATTTTTCGAGACCAAAAAAGTCAGGGAAAAGTCAGGGAATTTTGTGAAAAAACACCATAAGTCAGGGAATTTTGTGAAAAAACACCAAAAGTCAGGGAATTTTTTTTAAGATCTAATTTTGTCATGAAAATGATAATAAAAAAAAAATCGCCTGCGGCGCCACTGTAATTCAGGCAGTGTGATAATGCTTCTTTGGTTAGAAACACAAAACACTCTTAACCACTTTTTGATAAGATTAACAAAATTTTAGCAGGTTTCTTTTTATTTTCCTTATCCTATTGTGAGGAAAATATTTCATGAAATTTTATACCTATATATTGTAGTAAAAATGGTTTAAATAAAGTCACGTTTTTTAACACGTATGAGACGGCGTTCTCACCGGTGGGTCACATTTTTATGTCCTCATTAGACGGCGTGCCCACCGGTGGGTCACGTTACAAGGGAAATTGAATAAAAAACGTGACCCACCGGTGGGCACAGATAATTCTATGATTAATATATTTTTGTCCCAGAGGATAGTTTTTACCGGGCAGAATTTTGAAAATCGATTTAGGTCAAAAGATATGGCCTTTTTACTGTAACCTCTTTTTTGTGATTTTCCGCATATAGGTCTTGAGTATTTTTTACCTATAAAGGTACTAAATTTGAATTTTTGATATGAAAAATATGTGATTCCAGGGTTCGATTCCCAAGATGTTTAATTGTGAATAATGTTTTCATGTCTTTATTTACGATTACAAAAAAGCCATTACAAACCTACCCATAAAAAGAAAATTATTATTATCAAATTTTAAATTTTAGAGGAATTTTATCGTGACCCACCCGTGGAACACGCCGTCCTGGAGAGCTATTTTAGTTCGTGGGACGGCGTGCCCACCGGTGGGTCACAAAATTTTTTGCCAACAATAAACGTTCTGAAGCACCAAATAAAAAAACACTGCCAATTATGGACACAATACTTCCTCGTGATTGTTTCACATTGTATACACGTGCCTATTTTGAGATTTTATACTAAATCACTTGTATCTCCAAAACAGCTTAACCGATTTTCTTTAAATTTATTTTTATGGTAGAATACTATTTTTCCTATATTTTAGATTCTACAAAAAATTCTGTATCGGCAAGTGGTGAACCTTGTTTTTTGACTTTTTTGTCCAAAATTTCGAATTTTCTTAAACTTCAGAGTTTAATTAAAATGAATTAAAAAATAAATATAAATAGCTTATGTAAAACAATAATATGCATATACATACAAATTTTTATCAAAATCGGGTGTACCGTTCACTAGATATAAGCGTTTAAGTAAAAAGTTAGTGGTCAGGCGCATGGTCTCTTTCACCTAGAACCAGTAGTACGAATTTGATGAATTTAAAATGGGACCATCTACAGAAGGTCTCCTAGATGTGTGCAAAATCAAAATCCGATGAGTAGTTTCCGAGATTACAAAAACGAACACAATACTTCCGATTTCTAATGTTAGAAATTTCTCGGAAGTAAAATATCGATGTATATCGTGTTTTTACACTATAAAAAGAAATCAGTGAAGCAAAAAAATTTTTTTGACATGTTTGGTACACATACCCTAGTTTGAAGCCGTCCCAGCGTACAAACTATAGAAAATAGGACCCGTCTCATACGTGTTAATTCTATATAAGCAAACAAAACCCCACTTAGGACAATGGACACGTATTATTGTGAGTCATAAAACTATAATCATTTATTATTTTTCCGGCGTAGGGATGTGGCAACCCCATCGCATGGAAGGCAAAAAAGTAGACTGGAAAAACTGGAAAAAATGGCCTGGAAAACCTGGAAAAGTCAGGGAATTTTACTTTGACCATTTAGTAGACACCCTGTTGTAGCTATCAGTAAGGGAATGCTCCATATACCCGTAATTAAGAGTAGAGTTAAATACACGATGACCTGGGATTCGAACCCTGGTCCTCCTGCGTGCAAGCTTAGTGCGCTACTTCACTCTCGGCCACGGTGACTAAGGATGAACCCAAAAAATCTCTTTAAAGTCACATGCTCTATGTATTTGAAAATAATAATAGTTCCCCTTTTATCTCAGGGCGAAATTATTAGGCAAAATTCACAAGTTATAGTTAGTTCCTACATTTCCCCATTTCCGAATTCAAGACACGAGTACACAGAGGTATTAATTACAAAGTGTATTAATTTCGCCCTCAATCTCTATTAATTCTTTTCGATTTATTTTAACCATTACGGTGCTTCTCCTCTTCTACGAATAGTTTCTAAATAATATACCACTTGCTTTTAAGTTAGTATTATCTCTTTCAAATTTTCATCGTCTATCTAGTTCCTTTGTAATGTTTATTTTAAATATCTTTGATTCAAATTTATTATTTAATTTTTCAGTTTTTGAGTATCTTATTTTAATTAATTGGAGATTTCCCTGTGATAGTGCCTTCTGGATTTAAAAATAACGAAAATAGAAATAAGATTTTAGTTAGATAGAAGGAAACTCCAATTCCCTGCTTCAAATGTAGACATTAATCAGTCAGTCATGTGATTCTTTGGTTAGACTCGGTTAGAGCATAGTAACATTAGTAACTCACTACTTATTTTTGCAACACACTATCTTCTCAAATTTATTCAATTGATAAGATCTCTTGTAAAGATGAGATGATTTTTTAAGAAGTACTTTTATGTTTTTGCTCCACATGATATAATATAACTTTTCTCTGAGCATATGAAACATAGAGGGCAATTTAAGTTTAAAAAAAGAAGAAAAGATGATTTATTTGTAAATATCTACTTGAGATTTTTTACAAATACAATTTTATTAATGTATTTGTTATATTTGTATCTAATAATAAGATTTGGTATTTATTTATAATGAAATTAATAATTTTAACTATTGAAAAAGAATAATTTAAAAAAATAATAAAAATTCAGTAGGTTTATGAGCGACATCTCATTGGTACTTATTTGGATTTATCTGAATGTGCATCACACATTATATGTTCAAATTTAATCCATTAATCATTAATGGTTTTCTGAAACAATTTGAGACAACCTGCTTATCAAATCATTTATTTTTTTATATTAGAGGTGAGAGAGTGAAAAACATATTTGTGATGCATGGACAGTTTAATAAATGATTAAATGATAAAACAATGTAAGTAGTGTCATTATAATTATGTAGGTGGTATTATTATTTTATGTTTAACAAAAAATAATAATTAGCTGCTTATAAAATGCAGTTATAAAATGAATTTGATTTATTAACAGTCAGTTTTAAAATCTTTTCTTTTTTTAATATTCCTTCTGAAAATGATTTTTATAGATGTATTTCAAACAAAATAAATAACTTTATTATCTTGAGTTGGTAAAAATCTGTTTTAAATTTCTCTTTAGCACAGTGGAGGAGTTGGAGGACCTACTGAAATTGAATTCGAACGGAATCTGAAACTTGTGTTAGAATTGTTAGTACAAAATGGGAATTTTTCTTCTCAGTTACATATTCATCTCTTGACCTATCAACGCTTTTCTCTAAACAACTTCGTTGGGAAAAGTAGTGATTATACAAGAGAATTTTTAGTTGAGTTGCTTTTGTGCGTTACGGCCGTTCGTTACAAATACAAATGACCATTCAACTTTAGGTCACACCTAAGGCTGGGATCCAAATGAGCCCAACATTTTGTTTTGAAATTTTGGGAAGCATTTCGCAACGTCTCATGAACTGAAATATTGATTCAGAACACATTGCCACATTTCGCATTCAAAATGACAGATTAAATGTTGCATTCAGTATGATCATGGTGTAAATATAGTTAATTTTAAAATACATAGTTCATTTTAAAAACCGCACCACAAGCATTTAAAATCTAGGTGAGTTTCTTTAGTATGTTTACTGAGATACAGATATATTTACGTACACTACATCTCTAAATAAAATTTAGGCCTACTAAGTTCACGATTAAATCAGTGTGTTAGTGACAATGCAATCCATAATGAATAAAAAGAAGCTGAATTTAATAAACACTTACATGGGGTTCGGTGGAAGAGAAAGCCACAGGCTTTAACCTCGCCCCTTGGTTCACTACATATTCTATTATTTTTTTTTTATCATGTCCTATTTTGTTGAATGTATGTAGTTGACCAATAAAGTGTTAAATAATAATTGAATTGAATTTCGTATATTTGCAAAACAGTTGCAAGCAACCTATAACATTATAACACACTAAGATATCATTATAAACAGTCTTAATAATTAATAAAATAAACACACGAATAATTAATACAATCTGATACAACATGAGATATCTTAATATATAAATGTCAAAGTCACTGACTGACCACTGACTGATCATCACTCTACAGCCCAAACCGTAAGTCCTAGGAAGCTGAAATTTGGTAGGTTGTCTTATAGTCTAGATGTGAGACAACCTGCTTGTCTTATGTGCAATAAGACGGGATTTTTCGAAATTCCCACTACAACACCTGCCATTGGCGAAAAAGGATTTTTTGCTTTCACGGCCATGCCTCGGCCCGCAAAGCGGGCGACAGCCCGCTAGTTCAGTATATAAAATAATAATAATAATCTCGATCTTCTGAAAATAATAAACCCTTTAATACCAACAAAATTTCCCCATGTGTGTTGCAGAACCTCATGTGCTGTGCTGTGGATGTGCTGGAGGGCAGAGGTCTGGTGGCGGTGGCCATTACGGTGGAGAATCTGCTCAAGTTCCACAGGCCCGTGGTGCAGCGCGCTCCCCTGCCGCCCGGGGTCAACGCTTACATCCAGGGGTGAATCAATCCCACGCTCAGTGAGAATAATAGGACATTCTGAATCCTATTTGAGGACAATGAGAATAGGACAATCCAATCCAATCCAGGAATCTATGGGCTAATTGATTAACAAATCTCTCTGACTTCTCTAGCAGGGACCAATTATCCCATGAAATATATAAGACCTGTTTGACTGCTGCAGTAAAGGGACTTTTCAGTCTTAACTCGGCAGTATAAACAAGGTATATTCTATTCTATTCTATTCTGAATTCGATGAAAGAATCAGAGTGTGATCTACAAGGCAAACACTTGTAATAGACCCTTCAGTGGAAGGAAACGACCAGGGGTGAATCAATCCCACGCTCAGTGAGAATAGGACATTCTGAATTCGATGGCGCGTTGAATGCACCGGTTCTCGTAGGATCACCGAAGTTAAGCAACGTCCAGCGAGGTGAAGACTTCGTGATGCTGGCATTCCGGCCCAGCCCAGGCTGGGTGAGGTCAATGTGGGTAGCAGATTTGTAAGTTCCCTGCGAATGAAAGGGCAGATAATACCAAGATAAAGGCTTAAATAGCTGTCTCCAGTTAAAAGAACTCGAAGAACTTGGTGCCCAATCATAATTCATAGATACTACTACTACTACTGAATTCGATGAAAGAATCGGAGTGTGATCTACAAGGCAAACACTATTAATAAACCCTTCAGAGGAAGGAAATGACCAGGCAAAGATTAATGCTTCAAGTATTTTCAATAATAATAATGCTTTTTCTTTGTGTTATTATGTCACAACTTTAGTGGGTAGCGCAGAATCATAGGACTTTACCACTTTAATTTACAATATCTTGTATTATTTTTTTGCCTATGATTCTGCCACTGGTCGCTGCTTCACATCAAAGCAGCTACTCATTTTTCCTCACGAGGTATGAGTGGACCCCGAACATCCAAGTACAGAGCAGAAAAAATCCTCCTCCGCTGGGAATTGAACCCAGGTCACCGTGTGTGCAATGCCTAGCGCGCTAACTCACTCTGCCACGGTGACTACTAAATCACCTGAACATTTGAGTGTTAATATTGTTGGTCACATTCTCAAATGTATGAAGAAAAAATTTGCATTGGTATCCAATCCAGGAATCTATGGGCTAATTGAGGAACAAATCTCTTTGACTTCTCTAGTAGGGACCAACTTGACAAATTCAGTAAAGAATTACAAAATATACCGCTTGTAGAAAAGTGAAACGATCTACATAAAAGCATAAGGAAAAACCCCCAAGTATGAAACAAACTTTAATGAAATTTTATTATAAATGAAGTTTATTATTCTCAATATACTTCATGGAGAGAGAGAAAAGAGAGTCTTGGGAGACGTGAGTACAACAATATTTCCAATTATATTTCAAATTATATATTTTCTATTTCTATTCCAAGGGTTAGGTGTTAGACGATACTTGAGGCATATTACCCTCTCCCATTGGTTAGTTGTGATAATTCGTACTTACCAAAATCACGTTCAAATTCATGTATGAATCTCAGTTACAAAAAATGGAATACTTTTTGAAATGTAAGTCATTTTATGGAATAGACTTGTGTGCCGCCATTTCATTCGTTTACCTGCAGTGTTCTGCTGTCCATTTCAGTGAAAATTAATTTCTCCTTACACTTGAATCAAACACATTTTACTGGTTGATTTCAAAATATCTCGAAATTTTGACATTTTTTGATGCACTTTTAGTTTTAGGTTTAAACACGTCTGATTAGATTTATTTTTAAATTTCTTCCAATCGAATTCTTCCTCTTAGTTTTCCTGATTTGACATTTAATTATTATTGTTTAAAAAGTACAATAGTAAAGGAACACAACATGTATATGTAATGCAAGAAGAAAAGAACATGCACATGTAATAATAAGTATTATTATAATTACATGATTATATTATTATTGCATTTTTTTTTCAAGGCGCTCTTCAGAGATGAATACGAAAATTTATATAAAAAATATAGTGCCATGTTTTCTGTGTTCGTAGAAGTCAGGAATTTCTCTGGAGAGAATATAAGACAGATGAAATTTTCAAACTTCCCTCTTATAGCTTTAAAAAATGTCACCATACACTAAAATGTATATATGATGGGTGATCCGTAAAATTATACAAAGATGATTTCTTGAAACTCTTAAATATGTATATCCCTTCCGTATATCAGTATAAACAGAAAAGTGAGGCATATAATTATACATATATGTAATATGAGGAAAGTGCATGTCACATTTTACGTCTCCTTTATTTACTTACTTAGTATTCGACGATTATAAAACATGATCTCAGCAGCTCGATTGGCAAAGCAGTTTTTTTTTTTGCAAATTTTACAAATCGATATTCGGTTAATATGAGATCACTTTTTGGTATGATCATTTTCGAACTGAACTATGCTACCCGTAAATGCGTACGATTTTTATTCTATTTTTCTTCTCTCTTGTGGTCTTGAAGTCGTTTCCTTGAATAAACGCAGAACAGAGGGGATGTTACTTTAGTTTTTCTTGCGGTGACTACGTACTATTTTTTATCTTATCAAGAATTTACAATTGTTTAGGTGCCATTGCCTCTTTGGTAAATTAAGCCAGTTTCACACAACATTATTTGTTTCTGAAACGATACTGCCCATGTTGCACAATTTATATTTGTCAAGGAGGAGTTTCGGAAAGTGTCTTACAAATTATGTACCGGATGCCCCATCTATCAGCCTTGTCTTATTTTACTCTTCTAAACTTTTCAAGTGTACATAATGAGTTGTGATTGTATTCGTTATTAACTTATTATAAGTAGGTACAGTGTTGTCAATTTGTTAAGTAATTTATTATTTATAATCAGGAAATTTATTTCTCGCATTATTTCTTACTTCTGTCGTTATTTCTACCGCGTTCATATGTAAGACCATGTCAAGTACACTTTGTATGATTACGAATAAATGAGTTAAACTTAACTCGACAAAATCTTATTGAACTTTCTTGCTAAGGTTGTTTTTAAGATCTAAGATCTTCGGATTTGTCAAATAGTTTGGTACAGATAATCACTTTCTTAGTTTTTTTATTGCCGTTGTCTATTATTTAATTAGGATCATTTAATTGTAAGATTTGCATACCTAAGAAATTAATTAAGTTAATTTTATAAAACGGAAAATGGTGAGGGAAGGAAAAAATATGAGCCTTATTTATGTATTAGTAAGCCACCATTAAAATATAGAGTTGATTGAAATTAGGTTGTGTAATTGCTACAGCATTTTTTAAGTAGAAAAGTTGAGTAACAACAACAGTTCAATTTTGTTCCCTTTATCACCTTGTCCCAGCTTTAAACATGTTCAAGAACAAAAAATATGAACAATAATTCAATTTCTAAACGGATTTTTGCCTAGTCATTTTATTTTGATTATTGTATTTTGTACATATTTTTTAACTCTTCTATTTAAACCAGTAAAATATTGTACATTTTAGACAATTATTTCTAGAATAAAATGCCATGGCCTTTCTTATCTGATTGTTTTCCACCTACTTAGCCACCAGTTGGTTTGCAGATCAAATTAGATGTGCAACTAATAGTTATGGCTTAAAATCATGCATCATTTTTGTATCTTAATTTTTTTATAGATATTTTTCTGTTCATTGCTCACTCATTTTTTTTTTTTTATATTTTAAATGTAAAAACAATTCATGACAGTAACATAACTCACCAATTTTACTATCTTTCATTGTCTTCGGGTCCGTTTTGAATAAAAAATTATACAATTTTCAAGTATTTTCATGGAATTGTTTTTTATTGTCTCTCTGTTTTTACTGCAATTTTTTCCGCCTTAAATTTTACTATAATTTTTTAAGGTAATATTGAAATTTCAAAAGAGGCAATTTTCATTGTGTGTTATTATTTTTTTTTTTTGGCATTGGTAGGCCAGGCCATTCCATACAGCCAATGTGCGTGTTAATTATTGTTGATCTTAATCGGAGGAATTTGCCCCTTCCTACTCCTGAGTGATTCAAATTGAGATTATTTTATTAAATTCTATGAGCTGAATCATCATGGGTAAAGGGGTTCAAAACAAACATTACATCATCGTGTCAATTGAGAATAAAAAAATCTTGGGTAGTTACTTTCATAACTATAGAAGAACTCGTCCTTTTTATTTTAATTACATCACTTTCTTTCTTCTTCTTTTGAGAAACAATAAGAAAAGTTAAATAATTTACCCATGACAAAACATTACACGACTTTCTTTTACCATTTGAAATCAAACTTCCCCTCGAAATAATCATTCTCAGCTAGGACAGTTGAAAAAAATCTATAATTCGGCTGCTGAACCAGGTTTGTCGAAACGGTTGTACCAAATGACTTCTTAATTTGGCACAGAGTCTCCTTTTGGTATTAAGGTGCATACTAAGAAAGAATTTCAAAAAAAAAAAAATCCAAAGGGACGCCAGCCATGGACAAAAACCCCAACGGCCACAAAGTGCCGGGTTTTAGCTAGTCAATAATATAACTTTACTGAAGATGAAAAAGAACTGTCCGGCAAAACGTCACCGTATGGAAATGTTGAATTCTATTTTTCAAAAATAAGGTCCAAATCAGTACTGTCTCCTTCATTAGTTGCAGGGAGTAAAAAAAGTTATTACTTTTTGTTTTCGGAAGAAATGTATCAAGTTTTGATTATGTAATAGAAAAATGTTTGACTGTTCTTGTCTTGTGTTATTCGAAACATGTATTTCTTATGAAGTTTAATATTGTTATCTTTCACAATTTGCCAATACTTGATGGGGGTTTCCTCAATTCCTTCTTTGAACGTATTTTTTTTTTGATTGTGAACTTCCACTACGTGTAATATCTGTACTATTTATATATTATTTTCTTTCAGTTTTTTTTTTTTTTTTTTGTAAACACTCGCTGCCCAGGCCCTTTTTTCAAAAAAAATCTGTATTACCAAGTCAAATTTGAGGATTTTTGAAAAAAATGTCACTCAGCGCCAAAATCAGTTTTGTACTATTCTTGCTCTATAAATGAGATGTGTGTTTACAAAAATTGATTCTGACTTGTAGTTTCCTGGAAAATTCCAGAAAACTCATGTGTATCGCTAGCGATACACGTGGCACAGCCGGGAGTGTGTATAGGTAACTTACGAGTAAGTATGAGTAGGAACTTGCAATACCTATAATGAATACCTATTTTGTTTTTTTTTAGTGTTAGAATGAGTCATTATGCCATTATTTTCTTGTGAATTTGGTTCTAATAGGTAACTTACGAGTATGTGAGTAGGAACTTGCAATATAATGAATACCCATTTTGTTTTTTTAGTGTTAGAATGAGTCATTATGCCATTATTTTCTTGTGAAGAAAATAATGGCAAGATCCGGAAGATCAGAATTAACAAAACAATTGGAATGATAAAACATCTTTTAAAATATTTTTTTTTATACTATCCACATTTACCGTCAGGTTTTTCTTTGGGTGGTTTGTCAGTTTTCTTTTCTTTCTCACTGATTTTGGATTTTTTCTCCGTGCAACAATCCATAACCATCTTGTCTTTGTCGGGGTTAACATTCACTTTACTGTCTTCTGTTCTAGATTTTGCTTTTTTAAAAATGCAACCAGTCCGAAACACCTATAAAACAAAAAATTGTCCAGAAAATTTCATCTCCTTAAAACGTAGGGGGCCTTTCTTGAGTTTTCTCGCCAAGAAAAAACGAGAAAAAATATCTTCAAGCTCGAGTCAGTGCTTACATTTCTTAATTTAAAACAATTAAAAAATGTCTATTAAAAGCTAATTTTTTATATCAATATTTTAAATGGATAAAAAAAAAAAAAAAAAAAAAATCGAAAATAAAACAAAGAATAAAACAAATATTTTTCTCTTCTATCGCAATCCGACTGCAAATATTTTCCATGTCCGCCATTTTAAAGCAAATAAAATAAATATTTTCTTTTCCATCTATATCCGGCTGCAAATAAACAAATAAAATAAATAAAACATGGCGGAAAAAGTAAATATGTATTTGTCTTATTCAAAGTTTTGGAAAATACTGGCAGCCTGATCGCGATCTGACAAAACGCAAAAATAAAAGTGCCGTATAGTAAGTACCACCCAATTAAATCAGTACCTACTCATACTAGTAGACTTGCATGCCGTAATAGCTGGACCAATATTTTCTTATGAAACTTTACAGGAAACAACTTTACCTTGGGCTTTGTTTTGAAATCATGATGTTTTGTTTCAGATGAGACTTTTCCTTTCTCTTGGCTACACTTGTTGATTTCTTCTTTTGGCTCTGGGTTTATTTTTGGAGTATTCTCAATTGAAACTTTCTCTATTGCTGGTTCACTTTTCTTGTCTATCGTTTGTTCCATGCTTTTAGGTTTACAGTCCTGCTTTGTTTGAGATGGAACTTTTACCATTGCGTGATCACTTTTCTTTTCTATCTTTTGCTCCATGCTTTTAGGTTTACATGGAAGTTTTTCTATCACTTGGTCAGTTGTCTTTTCTATCTTTTGCTCCTTGCTTTTTGGTTTACAGTCCTGCTTTGTTTGAGAAGGAACTTTTACCATTGCTTGGTCACTTTTCTTTTCTATCTTTTGCTCCATGCTTTTAGGTTTACATGGAAGTTTTTCTATCACTTGGTCAGTTGTCTTTTCTATCTTTTGCTCCTTGCTTTTTGGTTTACAGTCCTGCTTTGTTTGAGAAGGAACTTTTACCATTGCTTGGTCACTTTTCTTTTCTATCTTTTGCTCCATGCTTTTAGGTTTACAGTCATGCTTTGTGTGAGATGGAACTTTTTCTATTACTTGGTCTTTTTTCTTTTCTATCTTTTGCTCCATGCTTTTAGGTTTACAGTTCTGCTTTGTGTGAGATGGAACTTTTTCTATTACTGGGTCACTTTTCTTTTCTATCTTTTGCTCCATGCTTTTAGGTTTACAGTCATGCTTTGTGTGAGATGGAACTTTTTCTATTACTGGGTCACTTTTCTTTTCTATCTTTTGCTCCATGCTTTTAGGTTTACAGTCATGCTTTGTGTGAGATGGAACTTTTTCTATTACTGGGTCACTTTTCTTTTCTATCTTTTGCTCCATGCTTTTAGGTTTACAGTCATGCTTTGTGTGAGATGGAACTTTTTCTATTACTGGGTCACTTTTCTTTTCTATCTTTTGCTCTATGCTTTTAGGTTTACAGTCATGCTTTGTGTGAGATGGAACTTTTTCTATTACTGGGTCACTTTTCTTTTCTATCTTTTGCTCCATGCTTTTAGGTTTACAGTCATGCTTTGTGTGAGATGGAACTTTTTCTATTACTGGGTCACTTTTCTTTTCTATCTTTTGCTCTATGCTTTTAGGTTTACAGTCATGCTTTGTGTGAGATGGAACTTTTTCTATTACTGGGTCACTTTTCTTTTCTATCTTTTGCTCCATGCTTTTAGGTTTACAGTCATGCTTTGTGTGAGATGGAACTTTTTCTATTACTGGGTCACTTTTCTTTTCTATCTTTTGCTCCATGCTTTTAGGTTTACAGTCCTGCTTTGTGTGAGATGGAACTTTTTCTGTTACTTGGTCACTTTTCTTTTCTATCTTTTGCTCCATGCTTTTAGGTTTACAGTACTGCTTTGTTTGAGATGGAACTTCTTTGTCATATTTTGTTTTTCTTTTTTGCTCTGAGTTCTTTGTTTTATCGGGTTTTTCTGACTCTGGTTTTGAAATGTTGGGCGTTTTGTCTGAGATTGCCTGTTCCACATGAGAAATATTTTCATTTTTTGACTCTATAGTACCGTCACCGCGTATAACAATTATTTCTGTAGTCTGAAAAAGACAAAACAAGACAGTAGAAGTCCTTTTAATGTGACATTTCTATTGTAGTGAAAAGAAAAGGAAAATGTATACGCGATAAATGTCTCACACCCGCGTATTCCTCATACCCCCGGTGTACCTTTTATTTTGGGTTTTGGACCAAAAAAGTGGGTCTGCTTTCAGATCACATTGATCATGGCAATAGGTTGACGCCAAAAATTGTCTCCTAGAATTTTACAACATTTGTTGTAATCCCCGCTAACCACCTAGCTCATAAGTGTTTGTTCACTTACTCGAGGCGCATTTGGAATTTCAAAAGTTGGCAAAGGTTTCGGAGGGTCTACTATGAGTTTCTTTATTATGTCTCTGGCGGATGCATCACCCGATGAAGACGACTTCACCACAGCCCTCGTGTAGTCAATGTTGCCTTTGTCGTCCACATACGGGGATACTATGACGTCACCGGATGAACCGGCGGGTGGATTCTGTTCATCTCTTCCCCCGCTCTGCCCAGCACCTCCAGAAGACTCCCCCGAATTACTTGTCTCGGGTGGTAAGTCACAGGCGCAAGGGTCGTCTATTTTCTTGCTCATCAATAGTTTCTCCTTCACTTCCTCAAATGTTACTGGCGGAACCCTCTTGGAGGTTGAACTTAGTCTTGCCATTTTTGTGATTACCGATCTGGTTTCTGACAGAAGAGTTTTTACCATGCTGTCAAGTTTTTCGTCAAAGACAGTGTTTCGCCCGAATGCTACCTAAAAGTTTAAAAAGCTTGTGAAATGTACTAGGATTTCAACTAGTATAAAGAGGTCCGCCCTCAGAAATATATGTTACGTAATCTCGAAAAGCACTATTGCAACTTCTAGATCACATTCTGTGTCCTTTGTTCTTGTCACATGCGTAACTAGTATAAAATCGTTTACGCTACCTGTCCTACCAGAGAAAATTATCGAAAGACCAGCAACGGCATGTTCATATTACGGATCTAACCATGCCTCACCGAAGTACAAGTAAAGAGGTAGTTCTTATTAAAATTATGGGTTCACTATTTACTGTATCAGTATTTATAAGACTTACCGGGCTTAGTTTTTTACTATCTAAATTGCTCTCGTTGTCTTTCATCAAATCTTTTTCCCTTAAAAATAGTTGATTGATCTCTTTCTTGTACAACTCGTTCATATTTCGGTATTTGAATCTTTCGTTTCTTTTTAAAAATAACTCGTCAATATCTTTGGGTATTTTCTTGTAGATTTGAAAACTTTTAATTGTTGATGTGGGTTTCAATTCTTTTCCAGTCTTGGAAAATTGGTTTCTGTTCTTATGTTTATGTGATTTATCTTTGTCTTGGTCACTGTCACCGTCATTCCCTTCAGTGGTTTTTTCATCTGTAACTCAAGATGCCAATTGAAAGTAAGTGAAAAAGGAACCTTTATTTATTACAGAGACTTATTTACAAAATAGAACCTACGTAAGCTCATCTATGGACATCAATGTCAAGCTCTGTTGTAAAGCGCACGTTCAGCTCAGTGGTAAGATATTCGCTACAATGCGGAATATCCCTGGTTCAAACCCCAAAGCCAAAAAAAAATGTATTAATAATTTGGTTACAGTTGTTGGCAAGTGGCAAGATCCGTGTTGTCCCAGCGCTTATGCATACGTAAATGAGAAGTATTGTGTCACTTCTCGCCCATCAGAGGGGAGGTATACTACGAGATGGTCAACCAACAACACATCATCAGCGTCTGCAGTAGCTCCTCTCTGTTACGAAATAAAAAAATCTGGTGTAAACATCACACGACTTTCCTTATCATATTAGGAATGGAAACGGGAACAAAAGCCACTGGTGACCCAAAGGTAACAGTTAGCTAAAAATAAACATCAAATTCGTAATCAGCACCTTAAAATCATTGGATTTGATATGTCACAACCCCCATCTAGAATGAATAATAAAAAAGTTAGTCCAAGCGGGTCCCCCCCAAAATACCGGTAAATTGGGGCCGAGTTCCAAAAAGTTCAAGATATCAAAAAAATGATGGGAATAGACCCCTATTATTTTTTTAATCTAAGAAAATGTTGTTCCCTAACTTTTTTTGTATCTTTAACCAATTCATAGAAACGGCGCTTGCGGCCAATATTTGCGGGCCTGCGGCCGCATTCTGCGGCCGATTGCAACCAAAAGTTTCGTGGTTCGTCTGGTGTATGAAATTAATTTCCATACCAAATTTCAAGTCTGTAGCTCTTTCCGTTCTCGAGATATCCTGTTTACACACACACACACAGATACACACACAGACACACAGACAGACGCACGGACCAATGGCTGAAAACAACTTTTTTGGTATCCTGAGGCTATGATTCGTCCAGAAATGTGAAAAACTGGGTAGGTCAAATTTTCGACGAATACAATACTTTCCTTATTATAGGATAAGGAAAGTAAAAAAATCTGGTGTAAACATCACACGACTTTCCTTATCCCCCAAAAAGGAGTCGAATTCCGCCACTGGTGACTCAACGGTAACAGATAACTAAAAACCAATGCCAAATTCGTAATCAGCACTTCAAAATCATTGAATTTGATATGTCACAACCCCCATGTAGGATGAATAATAAAAAAGTTAGTCAAAGCGGGTCCCCCCCCAAATACCGGTAAATTGGGGCCGAGTTCCAAAAAGTTCAAGATATCAAAAAAAATGATCAGAAGAGACCCTTATTATTTTTTTAATTTAAGAAAATGTTGTTCTCTAAAAAATTTTGTATCTTTAACCAATTTAAAGAAGCGGCGCTTGCGGCTAGCATTTGCGGCCCTGTGGCCGCAGAATGCGGCCGATTTCAACCAAAAGTTTCGTGGTTCGTCTGGTGTATAAAATTAATTTGTGTACCAAATTTCAAGTCTCTAGCTTTTACCGTTCTTGAGATATCTTGTTCGCACACAGACAGACAGACAGACAGACAGACAGACGCACGGACCAATGGCTGAAAACAACTTTTTTGGTATCCTGAGGCCATGATTCGTCCAGAAATGTGAAAAACTGGGTAGGTCAAATTTTCGACGAATACAATACTTTCCTTATTATAAGATAAGGAAAGTAAAAAGCAGTGAAACACTTTCATATTGATCTTAAAAAGTTAATAAAAAAACATTTCAAATACGAGAAAAAACAGGCTACTACATATTTATGTACCTATGTTTGTATCTATCCTAAAATGGTCCTTTTTCTAGCCGACTTAAAGGAAGGAAATTTACTATGGATCATTTCTCGAGACTATTTAGAAACGCCAATTCTGAAGCATAAAATTGTCATCTATCTGTGAGTTTTATAAAATTCGGTCAAGGTGAGGCATTTATTTTCGAGTCTTTTCGTAGTGGATTAAAAAAAAAAAAAAATGAATTTATTTAAATAGGGGCGCAACTTTGATCTTTCTATGCTCTCCATACCTTTTCAAGGTTGCCACAATGTGCTACGTACCTTTCCAGGAGGTGCGACTTAAACAGAAATTACTTGTCGCCGTCAGATCCTCAAGTGCTTTCTTCAAGAAGATTGGTGTACCTATTAGTCTTTTGAGCGAGTTCATCCTTGATTAAAATTTTGCAGCCTCTAAATAATAGTTAAATGTGATTTACTGTCAATTTTGAATAATGTGATACTCTAATTTAGATGTGGCAGATCTAACATTTTTGGCCAAGAACCATTACACGTGATTCATTCTTCAGAAAATATTGAGCTTCTGGATTGTACCTACGATAATATTGGACCCACTTGTCGACTCCCAAGCTAAGTCACTCACAATTTCGTCGGAGATGTGACACGCTGAATAACATATAATAATAATATCGCTTTTTATACTACTCGACTAGCACTATTGAGACCCATTATTCCAGTACGAAGTCGAAGACATAGGGTGGTATGCAGAGTCCTCACTGTAGGGATGCCTGGGTCATTTGTCCCTTCAGCTGATTTTGTTATTCAGAGACGCTTGTTTGAAGCGTCTGTACGCATGCGCATTCAGATGTCTCTTAAGTAAATAATTGTCAAGGTCGAAGTATTCCCTACAGCAAGCTCGAGACCACCCTACAGTGAACCCTATAGGGATAGAAAAAACGTCTCTGCATACCAGCCATATTATTTTGATGTGCTCAAAATCCCAAATGGGAGGATAACTTCTCATGTCCCGACTGGTTTTAAACCCGCGACCTCTTGATTACCAGACGGATGTATATTGACCACTGAGCTAAGGGGACAGACATACATGCACCTGCTTTTTGTAGTTGTAAAGGTATTGCTGTGTATGCAACCAATGTCCCGGTAGCTCAGTGGTACGACAAATCACAAAAGATAAGTCATAAAATTATCCTATACTAGCGGGCTGCACCCGCTTCGCCAAGCCATCAGACACACACCACCCATACATCACACACCATACTCACACACCACATACACACATCTACACACATCAACACACACACCCATCCACAACACACACATCCACATCCACACTCACACCCCAAACACACCCACACACACACCCATCTACACACACACACCCACTCACCCACACACACCCACCCACCCACACACACACACACACACACACACAACACACCACACCACACACAAACCACACACACACACCACACACATATACACACACACACCCATCCACACACACACACACCCATCCACACACACACACATCCACACACACACACACACACACACACACACAAAACCATCATCGCTGTAAATTTCAAAATCCCGAGCCAAATCTATCATAGCGGATATTGATAATGTAGCAAACTGGCCCATATTTCGAGAACGATTTGTCAGAATATGGCAACAGAGGGCTCAAATAAAATCATGTGATGTTTTCAGACAGTTTTTACAATGAAAATATGGGTCCTCGCGATAACTTTCAAGTTCCGTGCTAGAATCTGTAAAAAAAAACGTGAAAAGTCTGAAAAAATGGTCGAAATTTCGAACATTCTGGCTTCTATCTCGAGAACCGTACGTCAGAATGTGGCCTTATATGAATTAAATGAAAGCTTGTTTTGTCTAATGTGTTATTAAATAATAAAAAATATAGGTCCTCGCGACAAATTTTAAGTTCCGCGCTGGAATCTGCTAAAAAACGTGAAAAGTCTGAAAAAAAGGTCGAAATTTCGAACATTCTGGCTTATATCCCCAGAACGGTACGTCAGAATGTGGCCTAAAATGAATTAAATGAAAGCTAATTTTGTCTTATTTGTTATTAAATAATAAAAAATATAGGTCCTCGCGATAGATTTCAAGTTCCTGGGCAAAGACTGTCTTAAAATCGGACCCTTCCTCAAGGAAATACTTGAGGAAGGTCATAACTCAAGGACGGTTTGGAATTTCGGACTTTTGATAGTTTTCCTGGTGTTTTTCGGCAATTTTACTTGGGGTCGTCTCCCATCAATTTTTTGCTATCTCTTACCGTTTCGCCTAAACAATTCCTGCACACAAAGATACAAAGCCCGTCCATATTTCTCATTTATATATAGAGACTAGCCGTTTGCCCGTGCTTTGCAACGGGACTAAATTTCAAATTTACTAAGGCATGGCCGTACTGCTGGACAGCAATGCCTTTTTGAACTTTTTATAATTTTTCTGGACAAAGCGATAATGGTTTTGGGGGGGTCAATTCTGAGACATTTTTCGCTATCTCTTACCGTTTTGGCTAAACAACTCCGGACAAACAAACAAACATAGGTAGGTAGGTAGGTAGGTAGGTAGGTAGGTAGGTAGTCCTTTTTTCTGTTTTATATATAGAGATGGTAGCGAAAGAATTGTTTTAATGAACTTTCATCTTCCCATAGGTACTTTAAATAATTACCTAGTCTTTGTCACAAGAATATACCTACCTTTATTATTAAATTTCATCATATTATACCTATTTTATTTTCCGTTATGTCTTCTGGGTTCCGAATAACCACAGTCAGCCGGGAGAAGTTCCAGTGAACACGTGACTTGAAGAATGCACGTTGCATGACGTCACAAAAAAACGTGCTTCTTTTCAATCTTTTCATCAGACGAGTTTTTTTCTTTTGAAATTTTTACCCCAGTGTTATGAAGTTCAACTGAAGAGTGTTTCAAATTTCTTATCATTCTTATCAATTTTTAAAAAAATATCTTGATAATTTTTATTATTATTAGCTATCATTATAAATACATTTTATCAATTTAAACTTTTGTGACATTTGTTTTACACCATTTCCATAGATTCTTAAAAATGAATTCAATAAGCCATAGAGATCCCCTTTTTACTGTGATAAAATGGAATGCTACAAAACAATGCAATAGGTACATTTGCAATAGTGATTAATTTTGTCAATTTTATTAATTAAGTGGTTTATCTACTATCTCTATAATCTGTGTAAAGTGACCATCTTGCCCTAATCATATAGAAATCAACTTAAATTCTTGGGACAGAACCAACCAACCAACCATTATGGATCATCAAGTGGTTGGGCTATCTCAACAAAATGTGAATGTGGACACATATTAAGTAAAGACAACATCTTATAACTCTCTGGTAAGTCAGGTATTTATCAAAACTTCATTCTGGTTCTATACTAGTGCAATGTACAGAAAAAATATAATTTAATGTAATGTATTTTAACTATAACTTTCAGTTAAAGTAAGATTATATGAAGAATTAATTGCAAGCAGTTGAAGAAAGACACACTAATTTTACACTATTAGTTACACAACTGTATCCTTGTGTGCTCCACAAGTAGACCCAATTCTTGAAGGTATTTGTGGAAATAAATTATGGAAGAATGTTGAGTTTGATTAGAACAAGAGTGCGTACGGGGACAGTGAGAGCAGCTAGTATGGGTTTCAGGGGGATGAGACGCAGATTTTGTGGTGGTAAAAGTTTACTGGGCTTCCAAAAATGTAAAAAAATACATCATTTCTAACAATATTACTCTTGCACTATAATTACAATATATGCTGCAAACATTTATAATATTTTAACTGTTCACTGTTGTTTCATGTCAGGAAGATACAGGTCAAAATTGATAGACAACATTGAGATCTTAAGTAATGATTTAAGACTCTATACTCTGCTCCAGAGAGGTATTACAAGAAATGTCTATTAATTTTGCCGTCAATGTTGCTGTTAAGTTTTAATGTGGTTCAAAAAACAGCAACAGGTGGGTTATCCATGTAGTAGGCTACACCAGCTGTTGCTGTTGTACACCTGAGCCTCATTTCAGAAAGTACTCACTCACAAAATCCTCATTATCTCCCTTTCAAGTTTCAACCATCCAATTTTGTTCAATTAACACAATCAGAGTTTTTTACACTAATGACCCAATCAGAGTATAGTTGAAAGGGAGATTTGGGGATTATGAGATTGAGAAAGCTTTCTGGATTTCACTTTCAAATTTCAGAGGCAATTCAGACCCTTCCTGCATGATGTCATACAGATGCTGGAATGTTCCAATGAGCTTATCAAGAGCTTTCAATTAATACAAATACATGCTTAGATTACCTATATTTAACTAACCCATTACAGATCAATAAGCCCATTTTTTGGCCCTACAGGCCCCTTAAACCTTAGACCAACCAGTCAATATTAAATTTCAACAGTATAACTTTTGACCTTAATGCCAAAGTCTATAAAAAATACAAAAATCATTTATAAATTTCACCAAATTGGCCGTCATGTGGCCCTGGAAGACCTATTATTATTATTCAACACTTTATTAAATATCAATGGACATTATGTACAGTACAAATACTTAACAATGAAAAAAATGGAAACAATATATACAATAAAAGTGAAAAAGAATAGAAAAATATAAAAAAAACATATGTCCTAACTAAAGGGTGGGGTTATTGCCTATGGCAATCTCTTCCACCCAACCCTTATTGTTGTTGGGTGGAAGAGATTGATGTTGCCCTAAAATAGTACGTGAAATTCTATGACCCCAATGAACATGTATACTAAATTTCAGCAATCCAGTCCAGTCGGGAATGATCATAGAACAGACACACAAACAAACAAAAGCCTAATCATCCAGTACCCATGTTAAAACAAACTCTCACTTGGTCAATAAGTAGTATTAGGTATCTCTTGGTTAATGATGCTCACCTTGACACAAGTTCTGTTGAAAAATCATAACCTAGTTGAACTGCATAATTTTCACACATGCAATAACCACAAACATGCATGTATTATTATTATTATTAGGTATATTATGCTTTATTAGGTAAGACAAAATATATACAGTAAAATTCAATGAAATTATAAAGAAAAAATAAACAGATTGAACAAAAAACGAGATCAAAAAAGAGAATAAAGCTTATGTCCTACCTAAAGGGCGGGGTTATTACCTGTGGCAATCTCTTCCACCCAACCCTTTAGTGTTTGGTTAAATGTTTATTAGTTTTTCTACTTATTGGTGTTTAAATACAAATAATATGTAGAATTGTAGACCCTTGATGATTTTCCATCTACTCTAATATTACTTTCCTTATCTTAGATAAAGAAGACGTGTCAGGACATCGCCCAATCAGCAACCTCAATGTTGCTGCCAAAATATTTGAAGGTGTTTTGTACAACAAAATATCATCATTTATCTTTAATAGTATATCACCTCAGCAACACGGGTTTGTAAATCTCAAGTCCACAGTGGGTAATCTGGTCGAATTTTGTGATTTCACAGCTAGAGCCATCTCACAACAAGGCCAAGTCCACACTGTATATACAGATGTGGAAAAATGTTTCGACAGGCTCAGCCACGATGCTATTCTAAACAAACTTATAACGAGCGGTTTTTCTATTCCTCTAACATACTTATTTGCCTCATACCTCCAAAATAGGAAAATATTTATAAAATATTTAAATAAGCGCTCTTGTTCTATAATTCCAACCTCAGGAGTGGTACAAGGGAGTAAACTGAGTAGTCTACTTTTCATACTTACGTATGATGACCTACATAAGTTTGTTAGACACTCCCAAGTATTATTGTATGCTGATGACCTAAAAATATTTAAAATTATTCATAGCCCACAAGACTGTGAACTACTACAAGAAGATCTCACATCAATCAGTACTTGGCTCTCAACCATAGGCCTTAATTTTCATCCCAATAAATGCTATGTCATAAATTACACCAATAAAGAAAATCCATATAACTATCCTTACACCATAAATAATACCATCTTGAACTATGTAGACCATTATAAAGACCTGGGTGTTATATTCGAAAAAAACCTTGAGTTCAAGAAACATCTAGAAGAAATACAGAAGAAAGCATTTCAAAGGCTAGGAATGATAATCCGTTTCTCTAAACCAATACAAGACCTTGATGCTTTAAAACTTCTGTATCAATCCTTAGTTAGATCCATACTTGAATATGGTTCAGTAATATGGTCTCCTTCCACTCAAATCGCCGTCAAAGCCTTAGAAAAAATTCAAGCAAGGTTCGTACGATTTGCTTTTAATAAAGAAAATCATTTCTACCCACTATTCCCTAATTACATAGAATACGACCTTCTCATAGAACAATTCGGTCTTCCTGCCTTAAAAGATAGGAGACGGGAAACTCAAATTAACCTAATAAAAAAAGTAATTCTAGGACCCACGCATCACTCCTATGTAGCTGAAAAAGTTAAATTTAGAGATATAGACCCCAGACTAAGATCTGCAGCTACAAGGCAATTAATAATTCCTAATAAAAAAGAAACATATATGCATAAATCCCCTATCATCAAAGCCATGTCCTTATTTAATGAGGCAAATCAGTAATGATTGTTCTCTCACGTCACTTATTGCTGTTTTTTAGTGACACACAATATCTTGTGTGAATCGAGTAACAGTGTAGACGTTAGTAAAAAAAAAAAAAATAAAGAATGTAAAAGTAATTGAAAATACCATATAGGTTAGGTACCTTCCGTGTGTCTGTCTGTATGTAAGCAAAATATCTCAAGAACAGAAGAAGGGGTGAAATGACGTCTATCTAATACATTACCACGGCTACCACGTGATAAGTCGTTTATTCGTAATGTTACGTGATCACCAACACGTGATTCCCTCTCTTCCTCCTCCGCCTCCTCTTTGTGCCACATATCTCTAGCTTAATTTTCATTCATTATATTTATGTATGTCACTTAACTTATCGTTGCGTACGTATTTAGACTTTCTTTATCCAAGCAGTGGAAGAAAACAAAAAGCCTGGTAAATAAGGAAGTGGCCATGAATTCAATGAGGATAAAAAAAACCCGCCTAATTCAACGGTAGTCACATTACCTAGAAGCCAGTTGCTTAAATTTCAGTGGCAGAACCACCTGGAGACAACCACCTGACAGAACCACCTAAAATAGTCAGCCTCGGTGGGTCATTGAACACACCAGTAGACCGTTCCAGAAACACTTTCTACTCTCCGAATCTGCGTTTCAACCGTCACACAACGCACTCTGATTGGTTATTGCGTTCAAATTAACCAATCAGAGTGCGTTGTGTGACATTTGAAAGGAAAATTTGGAGAGTAGAAAGTGTTTTTGGAACGGGCTACAGTTCTCGTTCTGTCACTGACGTTATCCAACGTCAATCGAAGTTAGGGCTTAGATGGGTGATCGTTCAAATTTGAATCCTCGTTATGGTAGCTAACTAAACCCAGGCTGAGTGAGGTTAATGTGAGTACTTAGTTGGTAATTCTCTATCGAATGGAGAGTTAAAGCCTCGTCTGGAAATGACCTTAGCAGTTGAAAGGGACGATAAACCCTAAAACCATAAAATACCTAATAATACTTGGACATAAAGCTAGAGACATGCTGGGCATGGGGCCCAGAAAATGAACACTGATATTTTTGAGGAAAGTATTTTCATTTTGTAATTAAATATTTTTCTCGTTTCAGCATTATTATGTAGTTAGGTATAAAATCAAAATGAAAAATCCGGAAACTTCTCTTCAGATTTGTGTACGAGTGCTTTGTCTTCTGGTATCCATGCCATGTGTAAAATTTAGTGTGTGTATGTGTGTGTGTCATGTAGCTTCGGGTGTCAACAGTACGCACCCGGAACTATATAAAAATCGGCCATTTTGAAATTCTCGAGAACGAAAAAAAAAAATCGAATATCTCGTTAACGAAGTCATTTATTAAACAGATAATAACACTTTTATTTACTGTTAATTTCTTCTACATGTGTAGGTACGTGTATCTCTATATTATATATAATTATATATCTAGCTAATAACTGTGGTAAATGTACCTTTTTCCGGGTTTTCATCAATACCCTTTCTCTTTTGTCTGCCCTTGTCGAAAAACATTTCTCTCTCCAAAAGCTTCAAAAGCTCTTTTCTTTTTGTTACCGCATCAGTTTTAGTACATATTTATGTATTTATGTACGAAGGTGCTGTCTACGTAGGTACCTACTTTCAGTTGTGGGAGAAGAGTTACATCATCGTTCTTATTTACTAGATACATATTTCTGTCTTACTGCGTCATTATTAATAGAAGAACTAGAAACTTCTCCATGTTTGATGAAAAGCATGAAATGAAATTATTTTCTTTTCTATTTTTCTAATTGTACAATCCTAATTCTCAATAAGATTGAAAGCCATAACTTGTCTAGTCCGGGTAAATAAAGGGTTGCTCTCTACACCAGGGACACTCTGGACTTTTCACCTCTCTCTTTGGACTGTGAACCTGTACTTGACACGGTTGTTGTTGCTCTGTACAGATCAAATAATCCTCAGTCTAAAATAAAAAATTTCTTTAATCGATTTAAACGCCTCCTAAAACACTTAACACCTTTCAACCGCGTAATAATCTGTAAAGACACTAACATTGACCTTCTTGAGAATTCAAAAGACAAACTAGACTTGATCTCACTTCTTAACCAGCACAATTTTAAACCAACCGTGCTTAGTCCAACCCGAATCACAAAATCTGAGAAGGGAGTAACTTCCTCATGCATAGATAATATTTTCATTAATTTCTCTCCTGAATTACTTCTTAATCAAAATCAAACAAATTTGTTTAGCGATATTGGTGATCATAAGCATGCTCAGGTTGTGAAATATCAAACTAAAAACAACAAAGCAAAGGAGAAAGTTTTAAAGAGGACCTTTACATCAAATCAAATTGAAGACTTTAAAAAATCATTATCAAAAGCAGATTTCCTACCTGTTTATCAGTCACCCGAGGTCGATGATCAACTCCAATCATTTTATTACATCTTTATTTCCCTATTTAATATTCATTTCCCTTATAAATTTGTGACCAGTGGTGTAGTAAAAAGGAAAGAGTGGATTACGAAAGGTATCAAGACATCAAGTAAGAACAAGAGTTCACTCTTTAAACTAACTCTTCACTTTCGTGATCCCTCTTTTCTCTTGTACTATCGTACTTATTGTAGGATTCTCAAGAAAGTAATTAAGGAAGCCAAGTCTATGTATACAGCTCAAAAAATCAATGAAGTGCCAAAACAAAAGAAAATAAAAACAATATGGAATATAATAAAATCTTATTCTAAATACACCAACAAGAAAACCAAGGATACTTTCAAACTCAATGTGGGTGATCAATGTATTGAAAATGATTTAGCTGTAGCAAACACATTCAATGCTTACTGGATCAATATCGCTAAAACAATGAGCTCAACCCCGTCTCCTACAACTTCTACTTCAACCCCTTCCTCATCCTCTCAGGCATCTCTTTCTTCTTCTTCATCTCTTCCTCTCCTCCTCCTTCATCCTCTCAGGCATCTCTTTCTTCTTCTTCATCTCTTCCTCCTCCTCCTCCTTCATCCTCTCAGGCATCTCTTTCTTCTTCTTCATCTCTTCCTCCTCCTCCTCCTCCTTCCTCCTCTCAGGCATCTCTTTCTTCTTCTTCATCTCTTCCTCCTCCTCCTCCTTCCTCCTCTTTTCCGCCCATTTCTTCTTATTCCTCTCCTCCTCCTCCTTCCTCCTCTTTTCCGCCCATTTCTTCTTATTCCTCTCCTCCTAATCCTTCTCCTTCCTCTTCTCTTCCGCCCATTTCTTCTTATTCCTCTCCTCCTCCTCCCCTCTCCTTCCTCCTCTTTTCCGCCCATTTCTTCTTATTCCTCTCCTCCTCCTCCTCCTTCTCCTTCCTCCTCTTTTCCGCCCATTTCTTCTTATTCCTCTCCTCCTCCTCCTCCTTCTTCCTCTCTTCCGCCCATTTCTTCTTATTCCTCTCCTCCTCCTCCTCCTTCTTCCTCTCTTCCGCCCATTTCTTCTTATTCCTCTCCTCCTCCTCCTTCTCCTTCCTCCTCTCTTCCGCCTATTTCTTCTGCTTACTCTCTTCCATATCCTCCTCCTTCCTCCTCTCTTCCGCCTATTTCTTCTGCTTACTCTCTTCCATATCCTCCTTCTTCCTCCTCTCTTCCGCCTATTTCTTCTTATTCCTCTCTTCCTCCTCCTCCTCCTTCCTCCTTCTTTCCTTATTATCCTCCTTCTTCCTCTTCTCAACCGCCTATTTCTTCTCCTACTCCTCCAACTTCTTCCTCTCTTCCACCTAATTCTTTTCCTTCCTCTTTTATTTCCACTTCTTCTTCTTCTTCTCCTCCTCCTCCTCCATTTCCTCACTATTCTCTTCCTTCTTCCTCCTCTCTTCCTTTTTCTCCTCCGTCTTCCTCTCATCCTTCTTCTTCTATTCCTTCCCATACTACTCTCGCTCCTTCTCTTCTCTCTCTTCCTCTTTCTTCCCCTCATACTTCTCATCTTTCTTCTTCTCCTACCCCACCCTTGTTTACTTTATCTGCCTGTTCTCCGTCAGAAGTAATTAAAATAGTTAAGAGGATGCAAAATAAAACCTCTTGTGGGGAGGATGATGTACCTATGACTGTGATTAAGAAAGTTATTAATACTATCGCAGGTCCACTAGCATTCATATTCAATACTTCATTCAGTACTTCGACTTTTCCTATTCTATTCAAAAATGCCATCATAACTCCAATTCATAAAAAAGGAGATTCTACAGACTTGAACAATTTTCGTCCAGTTTCCTTATTAAATAATTTTTCCAAGGTTCTCGAAAAGCTAGTTTCTAACCGTATTTCTTCTCACCTTGAACTTAATAATTTACTGATAAATCAACAATTTGGATTTCGCAATGGACGCTCTACCTCTGATGCCGTAGCTAACTTTTTACAAGAATTGGATATTATTTTGGCGTCAGGTCAGCACGCTATCGGAGTCTTTTGTGATCTCACAAAGGCTTTCGATTGTGTTGACCACGCCCTCCTCCTATCCAAACTTCCATCCTTTGGCATTAGAGATGGGGCTCTACATTGGATCCAGTCCTATCTCTCTTCTCGTCGGCAGAAAGTTAAAGTTCCAAATTCTGCAAACTCTACTACTACTACTACAACTGCCACTTATCCCAACACACTCCCTCCCCATCCCTCCCAAACATCTTCTTCACTCCCTCTCCCCTCGTCCAGTTCTATAATTCACCTGCAGCAGTCTCTACCTACTAGATCTGGACAACAATCTCAATCTCAATCACAGCTGTCAGAAATCAACAGTTCAACCTCTCTCTTCTTTCCTCCTAACCCCTCCTATACATTCTCATCCAGTCTTCAAGTCCTTACAGGAGTGCCTCAAGGATCAGTCCTTGGACCCCTCCTCTTCCTCTTATACGTGAACGACATCATCTCGGCAGATCCAAGGGCATCTCTAACTCTATTTGCCGACGACACTACTATTCTAGTCAATGGTACTAATCTTTCAGATGTTCTCGCAAGAGCTGCTGAGGTGATGTCGAACATAATTAAGTGGTTCAGTGCTAACAAACTTAGCCTGAACTAGTCTAAAACTTCCTACATCTATTTCAACTCCCAACCATCTTCCACTCTTCCACCTATTAATTCCTTGGATATATCCATTTCCCCCGCAACTGAAGTTAAATTCCTTGGACTAGTAGTTGACAGTAAATTAACATGGAAAATTCATATACAATCAACTATATCTAAGCTTTCAAAAGCTGTATTCGCTGTCTCCTCAGTCCGCAGAAATGTAAGTCCAGCACTGCGCTCATTTCCTATTTTTCCTATTTCCATAGCCTGATGAGCTATGCTCTTGTGTATTGGGGTTACTCATCTGAAATCCGCTCAATTTTTCTTTTACAAAAACGAGCTGTCCGTGCTATCTTTGGTTTCTGCAAAATGACATCATGTAGATCTCTGTTTAAAGAAAATAAAATATTAACTGTTTATGGCCAGGTAATGCTAGATTCATGTATCCTAATACACAAGCTTTCTCCCAACCTCACTACGCATAGTAAAGTCCATGAGCACAATACGCGAAATAAAAATAAAATAATAATAAGCAATAACAAAATCATGGAGAAATCATTTTTGAAATTGGGTATTCAAACATACATATAATAAACTCCCTGAGGAAGTAAGGCTACTTGAGGCTAAGACCTTTAAGAACAGACTTAAAGAACGACTGCTGGACTTGGTTCCTTATTCATTTGATGACCAGCTGACCTGGTGAGCCCTTAAATTTTCTCTCGCTCCTATTTTCTCTTCTTCTCAATTCGCTCCTATTTTTTCTCCTTCTCTCTACAACTCTACTACATTATCAGTTTCTTACCTTGTTTAAATTCTCTCCCTCTTCACATACTTTACTATGATACAGAGATTAGTTTTAGTTAATTTGTTATTTTTATTATTTACTTACCTAAATTACTTTTTCCCTAACATCATTCATTACCTTTATAGTCTTAAGAATTTAGTTTTAATTTAGTTTTAAGCACAACATTGTTAACACCGAAAGGTATCATTCAACAATAAAAAAACATTATTATTATTATTATTATTAAAGTCCGAGATTTTGTATCATAATTATTCCTTTCTCTGTCTCATTTCAGAAACAACCACCTTAAAAGACTTCCGTACCCTTCTTCCTCACGATGGAGTGGGTCAATTTAAACCCCATGATTCTGAGTACCTTCGGGTCTCTCCGGGTCTACGAAGAGACGAAGCAACTCGGCCGAAAATGACCGAGTAGAAGTCCTGCAGGACATATACAACAAGCTGTGCTTCGAGGACAGAACCACCCGGCCGTTCAGGCGGGCCATTGGGTTCACTCAGGTGGTCAAGAAGGATCTGTTGCCTCTCCTCATCTGTACTAAGAATGACGGAGCCACGTTCGATCTCAGCATAAAGTAAGTTACTGTTTTTTGACAGGTGGAGGTTTCTTGTTGCTTGAAGTCTCTTAAACATTGTTTATTCGCGACGGTGGTTAACTCTCAAACCAGCGACTCACATTAATCTCACCCAGCCATTAGAGCTGCCGCGGCTGGATGTGTTATATTGTAATACAAAGCACGTGTGTAGACCGTAAATCTTTGCATCTATATTTCCACTTTAACTAAAATCTCTCTGAGACGACTTTAAGATTGTAATAATGCTGGCATGCAAGTCTTAAATACTGGCAGTACAAAATTTGATGGGTGGTTACCGGACTCGGTATGTAAATACGTACTTCTACTCTCAAGTAACTCCATCTTTCTCAGTTGTTAGTTATTACTATTATATTACTATATCAAGCTTTATAAGAAATACAAAGTACACAATATTAACAGTATCAAATAGTTTGAAAATATAATAAATGATAAAATGGTTTGAAAATTAATAAAATAAAAAAATAAAAATAAAGAAGAAAATAGTATTAATGTTCTAACTAAAGGGCGGGATTATTGCCTGCGGCAATCTCTTCCACCCAACCCTTAGTTAAATTTATTGATCAACTTTCTACTTGGTGATTGATTTCAGAATCCTCATGAACCTCACCATACCGGTGGAATGTCTCCTACCCATCGACTCTCTGTGTAAAACAGACGAGGGCAGGAATACGATCTATGAACTCAACTGGCTCCTAACGTCTTGCAAGGAAGCTTTTCTAGAAAGCAAAACTACCCGCTGTATTATTGAACACATCAAGAAGTTTACCGATAACGAAACGGTAAGTAGTGGACACTGTTATAATATATGACAAAACCTAAGCAGTTTGTAATGGATCTCAGTAGCTGGATCGATAAGGAAGGTAGGTGGTGGACTTCTAACCTTTAAGTCGATGTTTCGAGTCCCATGTACTGTAAAAATGTAGCAGTGTGAGTGAGTAAATATGACATCAGTCATCACGATTGGATTGTGATGAACATAAATATTATAAATTGAAAAAGGAAAGGAAAAACACCTGAGCAATTTGTTGTGTGAGGAAAATAAAATCACACAAAAGTTACCAACTGTAAAACTAAGTTCTGTTGATTTTCTTAGATTATATATTGGATAGTATGACTAGTATGAGACACGTATCCTTGGATCAAAATCAATTTAGCAATGTAGATCAAAATCCGGTAGCTCAGTGGTAAAGGTGGCACTCTGTGAATCCAGAGATTCTGGAGGATCAAAACCCATCCGGGACATGACAAGTTATCTTCCCATTTGGGATTTTTACCACATAATAATACGTCTTGGGCTTACTGCTAGAATAATGGGACTTAATAGTCCTAGTGAAATCCGGTAGCACTATAGGGATTTCATGTTATTACTTGAGGCCATACGTTTCATTATCGTCTATCCCTGCAGGAAACCAAAGTGAGCGCCAGGATCTGCGACTGCATCAACAACTGTCTGATCCTCCTGCGCAACATCCTGCACATCCCTGAGGTGCGGGGGGGCGTGACCACCTCCCACCACAACCAGATCCTCTGGAACCTCTTCACACATGGCTTTGACAAGGTGAGCCACCTGGAGATTTTCAACATTAAAACAGTCTCGCTAGAGGACTATAAACAGAGAACAGACTAGCCAAACCTTACAAGCCAGGCTAGCTTGCAGTTTCCTAAGGGTTTAATGGCTTATAAAGAAAAGTCCAAGTCCTCACGATGGTTGATCGCACAAAGAAATATGTGTTTTAGGACGGGCCAACTTTGAAATAAAGTTGGCTGGAGACCATCACTCACCCCTCCAGCTGTAGCCAAGCTGGGGCTACAACAACAACAACAAGATTAAATTAGCCAGCGTCGATGGCTCATCGAATACACCAGTTCTGTCACTGAAGTCAAGGAACGGACAGCAAGGCTAAAGACCACGTTTTGAAACAGGATTAAAGTTAAGCCAGACACGCCCTCAAATCCGAGATTCAACCAATCACAGCGCACTATAGCCCGAGTGAAGGGATAGTGTCCACTTAAATTAAATTAAATCTGTTTTATATTTCCACCCTTAAATTAGCCAGCATTGATTATACCAGTCCTCGTTCTGTTACTGAAGTCAGGCAACTACCAGCGTCCAGCAAGGTTAAGACTTGGACGGGTGACCATTCAGAATTCGAACTCTCGTATTGCTGGCTATTCCCGCCCCCTCAGGCTTGGTGAGCCTAATTTGATTAGTTGGTTTGTGAAAACGTCGCGTCGTCGTAACACGGGGGTATTTTAGACTGCGGAGGCCTCACTAGCTTGTTCGATAAGGCGGCAGACTTGTAATCTGGAGTTCGGTGGTCCTAGTCCCAAGTTAAACAAATATTTAGTGAAGCTAGTTGTTTGGAGTAACTGTGGTATCACAATTCTGATTAACACAAATATGATAACTTTTAAGTGTTTTTAGAGCTGATACAACTGTACAATTGTACATACTCGTATTTCTGTTAATATGTATGTAATAAAGTGTTTAATAGTAATAATAATAATAATAAAACGAGTCATCTTGTGCGGAAATTATTAAACGACTAATTTTAACATACTAGTTATAATTTTAGTGAGATAGACTGAAATGTCTCCTCACTATTAACTTAGAACAGTCTTAGAAGCTTTAGCTTAGGAAAAATATTTTTTTATATGATATCCTGTTATTAAATAAATAAATTAAATGCAACTAAAAAAAAAAAAAAAAAAAAAAAAAAATGTATCCACCTCGAAATAATAATACAACATTGTGGTTTCCCCAGGTTCTGACGCAGCTCATCGCTCAGCACCACAGACACAAGCTGTGGAGCATCTCAGTGGTCCAGCTGATCGCCCTCATGTACAAGGACCAGCATGTGAACACCCTGCAGAAGCTGCTGAATCTCTGGTTCGAGACCTCGCCCAGTGAGGAGGATAGCAGTGAGGACAACGAGAGCAACACATCTCCTCCGGTAAGTGCCTACAGGAGTTGTAGCTCTTTTTTTACTTATTTATTTTGTCATTTGTTTGTTTGTTTTTTTTCTTCTTAATTTTATACTGTTACCATTGTACTTTTTCTTCCTAATAAAGCTTAAAAAAAAAAAAAAAACGTACAAAAAATCACCCTAGCCGGTTCTATCAATTTTACGAAACCTCAGTTTGGTACGAATCTTAAATTGGAAACGCTAGTTCCAAAAGGATTCGTCAATTTTAGCGCCTATATAAAATGAATACGAGATTGAGCCAAATCTAGGTTTCATGAAAACCTCGGTTTTGCCATTTATTCATAGAACTGGTCACTAAAAGTCTTATTTTTTTAATTAAATGACAGGGTCAGTAAAAAAACCATTCGTACAACAATTGACCCATTGTTTTCTCGCTAGGGGACGTTAAAAAGATACGGTATCAGCTCTGTCACGCAAGACAACAACACGAATCATTGGTGTCCTTAACAGGTTTGGTGTTAGGAAAGACATCCAGCTGTAAAATGTGGAAGTAGGATTGCAAGATAAAAACAACTTCAACTATGAGGAGGAAGTTGACCAGTGCAAAGTGAAAGAATACAACTAAGACCCGTAAAACCCACCTTCCTGTCCTCGTGGATGTGACCTCTTTTGAATTTTATTAATTTGATAAGAAAGTTTGTAGAAAAGTGTTCTATTTCGTTATATCTTCATCTGTTGTTTGCCAATTATGTGATGCTACTTTTTTGATGTCTTTGTCCCATTGATTTGGTTGTCTTTGAGCTTCATTATAAAATATATAAGACCTGTTTGACTGCTGGAGTAAAGGGACTTTTCAGACTTACCTCGGTAGTATTCTATTCTATTCTATTCTATTCTATTCTATTCAATTCTATTCAATTCTATTCAATTCTATTCAATTCTATTCAATTCTATTCAATTCTATTCAATTCTATTCAATTCTATTCAATTCTATTCAATTCTATTCAATTCTATTCAATTCTATTCAATTCTATTCAATTCTATTCAATTCTATTCAATTCTATTCAATTCTATTCTATTCTATTCTATTCTATTCTATTCTATTCTATTCTATTCTAATCTATTCTAATCTATTCTAATCTATTCTATTCTATTCTATTCTATTATGTACTGATTGGTCTCCTCAGAACCCGAACATGGACTCGTACAGCTTCACCCTCACCTCTGACCCCAACAGTAATGACTCCTCCGACATCAGTGGCTCGGAGAATTCTATTCTATTCTATTCTATTCTATTCTATTCTATTCTTTTCTATTCTATTCTATTCTGATTGGTCTCCTCAGAACCCGAACATGGACTCGTACAGCTTCACCCTCACCTCTGACCCCAACAGTAATGACTCCTCCGACATCAGTGGCTCGGAGAAGGACAAGGATAAGGAGAAGGAGGAGGAGGGAGGCTCGTCCAACCTGTCCTCCCCTGAGCACGACAAGAGACGCAAGATCAAGCTGGCCGGACCTGTGAGTGATTGTGCCTCATGTTACATTAGCTGTTTTACAAAACAGGAACATAATAATAATTATTTTTTTTAATTTTAAATTATATTTTTAAATTAAAAAAGTTATTTTCAAAAAAAAAAAAAAATAAAAAAAAATAACGGGAACTACCCATTTTTCACAATTTCCCTATCTTATTCCAATATAAAATAAAACTTAGGTCTAGTAAAATAAAACAGTATCTAAAACTAAGGTTAACAAGGGAAACCTAAAGGTTGGCTCTACGCATCGGTCTCACGGATGGAAACAAGGTCCTGAATTATGATTTTTAGTGATGTAGGAGTCTCATGAAGAACATTTATATTGTAAGGAGAATTTGCTAAGATGTAGTAATAAGTTAAGTTAAGTTATCATATTTGTGTTGATCACTTTCGTGATGTCACAATTACTCAAACTCACTTTACTAAATTTACGCTGAAACCCGGACTTGAACCATCGATCTCCAGGTTACAAGTCCGCTGCCTTATCGATCAAGCTACTGAGGTCAGTAGCTTAGTAATAATAATGTGTTTTATTGTAAATTTATTTACATTACATAGTATTTTTCTTTTACATTTTTTGCCTCATAAATCAAAAATAAATAGAAAAATTGAATAGGCACAAGTAAAAATATTTATTTATTGTAAGAATGAAGTGTTCCAATACTTTTTCACTCAGATGGAATAGAGAGAAAGACTGTAGGAAATGAGTGAGGAGGAGAATGTTGAAAATGAGCTGGACACAAAAGAGAACAAACGCATAAATACTTGCTTACTGCAGTGGCATTTCAGACCGGTACCGGTATATTACCCCTCCAAACACCTTTGTCCTGCCATTCTCCTTCTTATAGTCTCATGATCTCCATGTCCTCTGTAGTGTTGTCCAATCACCCCATCGTAGATCTGCGAGGCAGTCTACTTCCTTCTACGTCTCCTGTTAGGATTTTTTTTTTTTTTTTTTTTTTAAACATTTTATTTATTTATTAACAATATTGGATTTTTACAAAGGTTCTTTTCCTAAGCTAATTTCTTGTGTGAGGCTATTTCTTCCCGTCATAACATGGCCATACCATTGCAAGCGCCTCTTTTTAATGCTGCATACTCGTATTTGGGTCATAGCTGTCTTAGTTATTGATTAGAAAAAATTTCTAATCAATAACTCCTTCTCCAGTGGTTGTTTTCTTGGATGGGCCCAAATATCTGTCTTAATACACTATTTTCAAATACCAATACCCTGTTTTGTGTCTTTTTGGTAAGCATTCACACTTCTGCTCCATGGAGTAATGATATACGACACATAATAACATCCTTTATTTCAAGAAAAACAAAAGTGATTGGGTTTACATATTACAAACATTTTGGAATCTTCAAGACCAAAGGAAGACCTCGCACCTCATATTTTACTGATTATTTACATTTTATCAACTCAAGAGATTAGCTTTTGAACGTTTAAAATTACTACAACGACAAGGCTTTGCCTTTATGAACGGATGATAATGCTAGATATAATAAATACATATTATAGCAATACGTAAAGAAACAATTGAAAAAGTGTTTATCATTGTACGTTTAAATTGGTAATAAATCGTTATTTGATGAGATAATAAAGGTAGGTATGTTCATGTTTTCAACAACAGAAGGGTCACGTTGAGTAGACTGTTGTAATATAATGATATCTTTTCCCTGTATTTGTGAAAAAATATAAACTTGTGATGCTCATGATATATCCAAGTTTTTTTTATGGATGTTTAAATTCCGACTGGATCAGTTTTTCGGCTCTGTACTTTGAAGTTTCTGTACTTTGGGTTTGAATGGGTGATGTGAGGAATTGAGGAGTGACCAGCGGAATTAGGGGGAAACTAGTATATTACTCAATTATAAAATTCTTTAGAATCTATCATATTTTCTCATTGAAACAGCATTACCCTTGGTTCAAACTGTGAGCATACTGTCTACTTAGAAGGATTCAGTTATTCAGATTAGGTTTTTTCGTCCTGAAAATTCATCAAGCTACCCACATTAATCTTACTCAGTTTACCAGCAAAAAAACCAGGTAAACATTCAGTTTACCCGCAAATTTTGTGCTAACCATTAAAATTGTGAAATATTACATTACGTTATTTCTGGGGGGTTTTTTCTAAAACAAATTCCTATGTGCTGCATCCATTATTTAGAACTGTTGTTGTGTTGTGACGCATCCATTATTTAGTAGTCACCGTAGCAGAGTGAGTTAGCGCGCTAGGCATTGCACACACTGTGAATCGCACACACTGTGGATCGAACCCAGGTGACCTGGGTTCGATCCACAGTGGGGCAGGAATTTTTCTGCTCTGTACTTGGATGTTCGGGGTCCACTCATACCTCGTGAGGAAAAATGAGTAGCTGCTTTGATGTGAAGTAGCGACCAGTGGCAGTATCATAGGCAAAAAAATACAAGATATTGTAAATTAAAGTGGTAAAGTCCTAGGATTCTGCGCTACCCACTAAGATTGTGACATAATAACACAAAGAAAAAGTATTATTATTATTATAAGTTACTTTTGTTGGGACAGTTGGGACAAAAATACAATTTTTGTGAATCCACCTTTAATTTATTTATTTACACTTTATTTTTTACAAAACAATCATCAACACAACAAAAAAAGTAACAATAAATTAAAACAAAAAAACTTAGAAGTATGTACAAAAAAAATAATAAAGATTAATATTAATTTTTAATTACAATTGTTTTGTAATCCGGGGCGAAGTTAATGCCTTAGGCGTTCTCTGCCACTTAACCACCTCCTATTTCAGACGCCCCTGGGCGCGGACTCGTGCAACCAGTTCCCGATGAGCCTGACGGGCGACATGGGCGGCTCAGCGAGCACAGACTCCCAGTACGTGAGCGGCTCGGAGCAGAAGCAGGGCAGCAAGGATGAGGAGATGCCGTCACCCGAGTCATCCCCGGAGAGGGGAGGGGGGAACAAGACCAAGAAGAAGACAGAGGACACGAGTCAGGTATTTTTTTTTTTTTTTTTACACTTTATTAGATAATAGGACATATACAATACAAATAATTACAAACGAAAATACAATATAAAAAAAAAGAAAAAATAAATAAATATATACATAATATATGTCCTAACTAAAGGGCGGGGTTATTGCCTTAGGCAATCTCTTCCACCCAACCCTATTTATTATTATTCAATTCAATTCAATTCAAAATGTGTTTTATTTGTTTAATAAATATTTTACAAATATACACAGTTGGAGGTCAGCTGACAAAACATCTTTAAAATTATGATACATTTTAATACTCATTATAAGTTATCAACGTTAATATGTACTTAGGTACTCTCCTGAAAAAGTTAAACAGGATCGCATAGAGCCAGACAGCAGATACCCTGGTATTTATCATTATATTTTTAAGAGTTTTTTTTTTTGAAGGTGAATATACCTTAAGGACTTTATTTTAAAAATAACACAACATAATAAATAAAATACATAACATGTACATTCAAATTATAGGTAAAATATTTCATCAAGCGCTCTAGTGCTTGGTATGGTATCCCTCACACACTCGGCATTCCCTCGCTGAATGGCCATTGACAAACGCTGGATTAAAAATTGTCTTGATACTAATTTTTAAGAGTATTTTCAACTTGTCTATTTTCAAAAAAATACTTATAAAACACCTCATTCATACTGGCGCTTGATGGCAACGAGCTTTATATACTTAATAGTATTGCAGGGGTATTTATATGTATTTATATAGCCTGAACAGGACTGTTGCTTTGCCACCAAGATAAAAGAACAGCTTGAATAGTATTTTTCAAACATAACTTTTCAACTAAATACATTGTGAGTAAACTTAAATGCCAGCTGTAGTTGTTGTTGTAGCCAGCTTGGCTACAGCTGGAGGCGTGAGTGATGGTCTCCAGCCAACTTTATTTCAAAGTTGGCTCGTCCTGAACCACATATTTCTATGTGCGATCAACTATCATGAGGACTTGGACTTTTCTGTACAAGCCATTAAACCCTCAGGAAACTGCAAGCTAGCCTGGCTTGTAAGGGTTGGCTAGTCTGTTCTCTGTTTATAGTCCTCTAGCGAGACACTGGTCTTCTCCCTGTTTAACGTCCCCCAGCCAGACTGACCTAAGTGTCTTCTTTCATTGTGTTTCCCTTAGACAACTACTGAGGCGATGGGAGGTACCAATGGAGAAATGGGAGGAGGTAAAAACATTCTCTTCACCAGAACTGACGTGTCGGAAGATTACGGCTACGGGACTCAGCACCACGAGTCTATCTCCACCTCCAGTAATGAAGACGATGGGTGAGTGAATATTACTTGCTCCTTAATTCCCTGTTTGTGTTAATCAGTAAAATAATTTGAAGATAGAAAACACTTGGCTTTTTCTTGTTTTACTTAATTATTTATTTTCAGATGGCCATTTCGCCAGTTACGGCATCGTCAGTGAACTCAAAGTTCACAATGGCCATCTGAAAATAAATAATTTAGTAAAACAAGAAAAAGCCAAGTGTTTTCTATCTTCAAATTATTTCGATGTTTATTTTTGTTTTACCAAGAGTTGTGTATAATTATAAGTTTTTCCTGAGAACTTATATATTTCATTAATCAGTAAGGTAAAAACCACATAGAAACAAATCGTATAGTTAAAAAACCAACAATTTATAAGTCTAAAAGACCAAGGAATTGAAAAATTACCGATTCGTTTTTACATAACACTTTCTCGTCCTCTATGCTATTCTAAAAACATGAAACACTATAAAACCGCAAGTAAGGGAATTTTAGGTTGCGCCGAAATCCTTCTGCCACTTGTCATACCGTTGCTTATAGTTGGCGCAGGGTTTGATCCTGTGCAGCGCCGCCAGCACGTGCTCTGTGGTGATGGTCTTGAGCTTGATGCTCTTCACATGCCCCTGCGGCATGCGCTCCAGCGTGTCGCATGTGTCCCTGAGCCGCTGCATGGCCGCCTCCTTGGCCACGGCTCTGATGTCCGAGCCTGAGTAGTGCTCCGTGGCGCGCGCCAGCGCCGCGTAGTCTAGCTCAGCGCAGAGGCGGGGCTGCTCCAGCACCAGGGGGGGAGGTAGTGCCGCAGCAGGGCCGCCCGGGCCTCCTGGTCCGGCAGATCCACCAGCACGCGCTTCTCAAAGCGCCGCAGCAGCGCCGGGTCCAGGTCCCAGGGCACGTTGCACGTGGCCAGCAGGAACACGTGCGCCTCCCCCGTGTGCATGCCGTCCAGCTGGGACAAGAGCTCTGCCTTGAGTCTGCGGGACGCCTCGTGCTCCTCCCCCCCTCGGGTGCTCAGCAGGGCGTCCACCTCGTCCAGGAAGATGGCGGCGGGGGCCAGGCGCCGCGCCAGAGTGAAGAGCACCCGCACCAGCCGCTCCGAGTCCCCGCGCCACTTGCTCACCAGGGAGCTGGCGGAGATGTTGAACAGGACGGCGCCGCACTCCGCTGCGGCGGCGCGCGCCAGCAGGGTCTTGCCATTGCCTGGAGGCCCGTGGAGCAATAGGCCGCGCCAGGGGGACAGGAGGCCGCGGCACAGCTCCGGGTAGCGCACAGGCAGCACCAGGGCCTCCCTCAGCAGCTGCTTGGCGCGGTCCAGGCCGATGACGTCACGCCAGCGCGTGGTGAGGTCCCGGGTGACTATCTCCTGGGAGATCAGCTCTATGTAGGGGCGCCAGTCCTCGGGGAACTCCAGGGGGGAGGGCAGGTCCAGGCGACGTGGGGTAGGAGGGGCGGAGAGGGCGGGGGTGACCAGGACACTGTCCAGCAGGAGCTCTTCTGGGGGCGGCGGGGCGGGGGGGCAGGGGACCCTCTGGCCGGGGGCGGACTTGACTCTTGCTCCTCTCTTCAAATCTCTGCTTGGTTTCGGGTCCCCCGCCTTCTTCTCGCTGGTCCCATCCATCTTCTTCGTGAGCTTGGGGTGCTTGTTGAAGCGGAGGAAGTAGTAGTCCTCGTACTCCTGCAGGATGCAGGCCAGGTCCACATTGTCACACACCGTGACCTCACTGGTGAGCCGGGCCTCCTCCTGCAGGCTGCGCAGAGTCTCCCCCAGGCCCTCACTGCGCAGGTAGTGCGCTATCAGGTAGAGAATGTTGCGCCTGCGCAGCTGCAGGGCGCGGGACTCCTGCTCCCGGCAGAGATGATTGTTCACCACTGAGGAGAACCCGAGTTCACAACTCATAGTTTTCTATCTACAATCTATTTATTGTTATTTGATATATAAAAATAAAATGAAATTTTTGTTTGATATGTATAAAAAAAATTATTGCTATGTATGTATCACTAATTCTTCATTATCTTCTCCCTAGCTTTTTATCTTAGGTTAACTGCTGTAAGGTACTTATTTTGTTTAAAAAAATCACTTAAATTTATACTGAAACTTCTAACATTATCGTACGAAATAATTATTGAAGTGTCATAAAATAATACCAAATAGTCTCCACAAGCAAAACCCGAGCTTACAAGTCATAGTTTTCTATCAACAATCTATTTATTGCTATGTATCACTAATTCTTCATTATTTTCTCCTTAGCTTTTTATCTTAAGTTAACTGCTGTAAGGTACTTATTTTGTTTAAAAAAATCACTTGAATTTATACTAAAACTTCTAACATTATCGTACGAAATAATTATTGAAATGTCATAAAATAATACCAAATAGTATCCACAAGCAAAAGTCATTATTTAGAATATCACTAAAAACTTATCCAACGATTAAAATTTAATTTACTTTAGATTAAAATAAAAAGCAAGATGATAAAAGCAAAGGGTGTTACGGACATAGAAAATGTAAAGTTCCTACTAGTTTACAGATAAAGGCTTGTCTTATCAAGATGGGTATTATCTATGACAACAATGTTCTGTTGCCATAACAACGCTTGACTCAACTGTAATCAAAGACAGTATAGCACAAAATAGCACGATAGTAATATAACGAGGGTGTTTTCTGTTTCCTCTTTTGGGTGTTTTAAGTAGTGAAAGTTCACACTGCTCATTGCTCCCTCTAATCTGTATTTCTTTTATTTTACGTCAAAAAAACAAAAAAAATAATAATAAAAAAAAAATAGGCTCATCCCTATGATATAGGATTAATTACATAATATGATATCTTTATTGTATATTCCGTAACTCACTCCAAAATCACTTTGATAAATCAGATTTGTCATTCTGACATGCTCACACACTTTTACATAACCTTACCCAGGCTGAATCAAGTAATATGGAGGGTAAAACTCGTTTTGTATAACCTCTGAATTTATAGAAACTCTGACCGTGCACTGGTAGTCAAGTGGTTAACGCTCTAGTCTGGTAATATAGGTAGCGTAGGGATCCTCTGATTCGAATCCCACCCAGTGCATGACCTCATTAATTTGAGTTTGTGACCACATAATAGTAAGACTCTGAGGGTTAGGTGATAGAAAATGCTTTGAGCATTAACCTCGTCTGGTGGTTTTCTTCCATATATTTTTGCAGGAGGGATACTTTGTCAAGTAACGTCATAATTGAGAAAAATATAAACACTTGTCTTCACTCGACAGAAATTTGTTCCACTTAAGAGTATTAATATTATAAAGAAACAACGAAAAAAGAAACTGAGTGAAGTCTATTAATGAATTTATAATTAAGAAAAAATTAATTATGAAAAAATAAATCGGTTTGTTGTTTCAGCGTACCTATTCACCAGAAGCCCGTGAACTTGATTCATAAGGCTCGTCCCATCAGTGGCAAGAGCCACCTCACAGCCCAGGAGAAGAAGGAATTTCGCAGGAAGAAGCTGATCAAACGCAGCCACACCAACACGTAAGTTACTTATTTATTTATTTAGAAACTCTTTATCAGTAGAACATATATACAGACTAAAATTAAATATAAAAATTGATAATATTAATAATATAAACAAGAAAAAAAGAAAACAAAATATATTCATAGTCCTAACTAAAGGGCGGGGTTATTGCCCATGGCAATCTCTTCCACCCAACCCTTAATTACTCACCATCTTCGGTTCACACTGGAAATATTTTTCAATAAAATGGTACCAAACACCGGTTCAAGACAAAGTTATTCTACAATAAAACAAATTTAATGTGTTTATTTGTGTTATTAAGTTATTATATCAAAATTTTAGTGAGTAGTGCAGAATTAAAGGACTTTTTCGTATCTTTCAATATCCTAATATGTTATTTTTGCCAATAATTGCACCACTGGTCGCTTCTCATATTAAAGCAGCTACTCATTTTTTATCACAAGGTTTGAGTAGAGTACAGAGCTGAAGAAATTCTGAGTCGCTGGCGATCGAACTCAGGTCACCGTACGTGCAAGCCTGGTGCGCTAATTCTACAATTAAATTAGATTAAGATCACTGCTTATTAGCTTTTTTCTCTCTCTCCAAAAAAATAATAAATAAAATAACTCTTACATCTCATATACCTTAAGTTTTCTTTTTTCCTATTTTGTCTAGAAATACAACCATCTCAAACTAAAAAACTGGCTTATTTCAATACCTGCTGAAGAAATCTCTATGTATAAAACTCAAATCTTCTTTAATAAATTCACAACAATGCCGAAGACATTATCACCACCCTTGATCAGGCTTTGTTTATATTTATTTCTTAACTTATTACCATGCTCATTGTATATATAAAAAAATGTAAATAAAGCTTGATCCAATTGTTTATAAAAAAAAACAATTATAATTATTTAATTCGAACGTTTTTCCTTCTTTAGTTTGTTTTCTCATGTTGAAATTTCGACACACTTTTCTTGTGTTTGTCCAACGTCTTTGACCACTATTCGACGTCTCTTCAAAGCAAGTTTTCTTGTGTAATTTTAGGGGGTCGATCCTTAACGTTCCCCTAAGTAACTCCCACCTGGTTGGGGTTCCCAGGAACATGAAGGCTCTCTTGCACCACACGCCCTCAGAAGACGACATCGCCCATCTCCTCAAAGAGTTCACAGTGGACTTTCTTCTCAAGGGGTACGGGCGGCTGGTGTCGCAGCTGTATGATCTCCTGGTCACCGACCTGCACTCTCAACTGGACACTTCGCACTTCTTCTGGCTCATCACTTACTTCCTCAAGTTTGTGGTTCAGCTGGAGCTGGACATCGATCATGTCAGGTAACATTATTAGTGATTTTTTATATAGTGACCTAATAAAAATAAATAAATAAATGCGTTTCTTCGTGTTATTTATTTACACTTTATTAATAAGACATATTATATACAACACAAATAATTACAAATTAAAATACAATATAATAGAAGACAAAAATTAAGAAAAAATAAATAAATATATATATAATATATGTCCTAACTAAAGGGCGGGGTTATTGCCTTTGGCAATAATTATATCACAATTATTAGTGGTAGCGCAGAATTATAGGACTTTTTCAATATCTTTTAATATCCTAATTTTTTATTTTTGCCTATAATTCCGCCACTGGTCGCTGCTCACATTAAAGGAGCAACTCATTTTTCCTCACGAGGTATGAGTGGACCCCGAACACCCAAGAACACAGCAGAAAAAATCCTGCTCCTCTGGGGATCGAACCCAGGTCGCCGTGCGTGCAATGCCGAGCGCGCTAACTCACTTGGCCACGGTGACTTCTAGTGACCTAATAATGTATTGAAATTATTAGCAGTCGTTTTGTGACCGGTGACGTTGTATAAAGTGTTTTTTTTCTTCTCCCTTAAAGCTTCCTAAAAAAAAGAGGGACTTATGCATCTTTGAACGAATATTCCGACAGTCAATAATCATTTAGCGCTACATCATAATTTTATTTTAGCTTGTGCTATTTTAATCTTTTTCATAGAGTAGGACTTGCATGTTATTTTAACACGTTTTTGACAGGTATTTCGATGCAATATGAGTGACGTCAACACTTATCGCTACCCGGAAACTCTGGTTGAAAAGCCAGTCTGTGTGTGCTCATGCTCACTAAAGAGCGGAAAGCCGACTGAAAACCTTATCGATCAAGATAAGGCGGCGGACTTGTAACGTGGAGGTCGATGGTTCAAGTCCCGGTTTCAGCGTAGATTTAGTAAAGCGAGTTAGAGTAGTTGTGACATTACGAAAGTGATTAACACAAATATGATAACTTTTCACTAAAGAGCGGGCGGGTTATTGCCTAATGTAATCTTTTCCATCTAACCCTTATGTTATTAACTTATTATTTTTTGGGATAATGTCCGCCCTTTAGGTAGGACATTAGTGTTATTTTCTTTTTTACTTATTTATTTTGTCATTTCTTGTTTTTTCTTAATTTTATACTGTTAACATTGTACTCTGTCCATAATATAACAATAATAACGTGTTACTTATTTCATTTATCTTCCACAATATTATGTTCATTCTGCAGCTCTGTCATTTCGTTCGACATCATATCCTACCTCTCATTCGAAGGCATCAACTTATGTGAGCATCTTCAGATAGTGAAGCTACACAAGGGCAACCTGGAACCATACCTCCGCAGACTGCATCTGGTAAGCCCCGTGACACTACCACGGGTCTATTTTTTTTTATAACTTCAATAATCTTGTTATTATTTTATGTTTATAAAAAATAAAATAAATCAGAGCCATATTATGAAACACGATGAAAGTTAAGACACGCCTTCAAGTTGGAGTTTCAACTAATCACATTCCACTATAACCCGACTTGAGGGACGGTCTAGCTTTTTTTTTTCTTTTTTTTTTAAGATGAGTGTTTCACAGCCTTTTTTATTTCGTAGTCATGAAACAGGAGCTACTGTAGACGCTTATGGTCTGTGTTGCAGCCTGCCCATCCCGTAGTGTGCCTCCCCTCTGATGGGCGGGAAGTGACACACTACTTCCCATTTAGGTGCTGGGTCAACACGAGCGCACCGGAAGGTATCCCTTACAAAGAACTGTAATTAAATTATGAATACAATTTTTTGTCGGCACGGGGGTTCGAACCCGGGACCTTTCGCATGGCAAGCGAGTGCTTAACCACTGAGCTATTCGTGCGCTCTTATCGCTTGTCTTTATAATTTGGACCTTAGACTCATATGGCTTCAGTTAGTTTCTGTACTATTAATATACGAATTTCACGAGAGAAAAAAAATAATTTTCCAATCTTAGTAATAATAATAATAATAATAATGCTTTTTCTTTGTGTTATTATGTCACAATTTTTTTTGTGGGTAGCGCAGAATCATAGGACTTTACCACTTTAATTTACAATATCTTGTATTATTTTTTTTGCCTATGATTCTGCCACTGGTCGCTGCTTCACATCAAAGCAGCTACTTATTTTTCCTCACGAGGTATGAGTGGACCCCGAACATCCAAGTACAGAGCAGAAAAAATCCTCCCCCGCTGGGAATCGAACCCAGGTCACCATGTGTGCAATGCCTAGCGCGCTAACTCACTCTGCCACAGTGACTACTATTGAAATATGTAGTATTGAAATATGTAAGTGAATAAATATACAAGGAAAAGAAAAGATCCAAAAAAAAATATGTAAAAGTTTCAACAGATAACACAACGTATCTCTGTTACAGGTTGTCACCTCAGTCAAAGAAATTCTCCACACCGTTCAAGTATATTACAGTGCAGGCAAAAATCCTTTCCTACTAAACTTGCAGAGTAAGTAATGTTTAGCTTTAGACAGAACTTTAGTTTGTAGTTGTAACCAAGACTATTTTTACGTCACGTTTAACTGCATGGCCATATCACGAGGGAGGTTTTACCCTCCATTCGCTGGAAACTCCCAAACCAGGTACTTTAATTAACCTCACCCAGCACGAGTGAGGCTTAGAATAGCCAGTATCACGAGGGTTCGAATTTGAATAGTCTCCCATCCAAGTCTTATCCTCGCTGGACCTTGTTTAATCTCTGTGACAGAACGAGATGCTGATTAAACGCGCCATCGATGCTAGCTATAACCAATAAATTTTTTGTGACCACATACTAGTATGGGACTAGATAATAATAAGACTTGTTAGGTGGTGGTAGGTGGTAGAAAACGCTTTGAGCATTAACGTCGCCTGTTGGTTACCTTCCACTAGAGCCTCGGTCGGTAATTAGCGGACCGCGGTCCGAATCCGGCCCGCGAAGCTCTTTTGTCCGAACCGCGGACAAAATTCGAGGCCCGAAAATAAAATGAGTCTTATCCTTATAAATGAAAACACGTGATTTTGTTATTTTCCTGGTCGGGGAGGGACTGATGGTTTTTATTAATCCGGACCGCGCAGATTTTTCTCATAGTTAATCCGCACCCGAATAGGATTTAATTGCCGACCCCTACACTAGAGTGTTATTATTCCGTTTTTTTTTTCTTCAGAAAAGATGTGCAGCAGCGAGAACTTCCGCTGCATGATGGTGCTGCTGATCCGCCAGTACGACAGTGGCCTGAGCAGCCTGCAGTACCTACAGGACCTCATAGTCACCAACCACATGCTGCTGATGCTGCTGGAGACTGGCTCCCGCGACACCAACGTCAAGTTCGATATGATTCAGCATCTCAAGCAGTGAGTCAGCATAGAGGGGGTTTAACTGCATGGTCTAAGCAGCCTCCGTGACGTAATGGTTGTGACTACTGCCCGTAGTCCAGAGTTCCCGAGTTCAACTCCCGGTTGGGGCAGACTTTTCGACGAAAATTCTGTTCCATCCAAACACGTGAGGCTGGCATTTCCGGCCCTACCCAGGCTGGGTGAGGTTAATGTGTGTAGCTGGTACGATTCCCAGCGAATGGAGGGTAAAACCCCCGTCCTGACTATCTATCTCAGTCAGGACGTTAAAACCAAATAGAAACAACTGGTCACAATAGATCTAATTAGGTCGCAGTGTTAATTGTAAGGGTTTCACTGAAAAACCTGCAACCAGGTCAGATAATAATTAACTGCATGGTCAATTGTTCATATCACGACGGGTGTAAGTCAGTCTTTCTACTAATTGAAGAAATATTTAGACAAACAGTTATATTAAATCTGTTGATTTCTCTATTTGAAACTTCACCTTTTGGAAACTTGTATATTTTCTGTTTGTAGCACATCAGTTTTTACCCCGTCTTCTTCACAGTTTTTAACTTTGAAGACGGGTATACCTTTCTATTATTTTATATTGTTATAATTTATCTTTGTCAAATAAATGGAAATGTTGTTAAAAAAAAAAATATCGTAGAAATTTTAATATTTTCCTAATAAACTAATCAGAATAGTATTTTCAACTCTGTCCGACGCGCGTCGAACGGTAAAGAATTTTTTAAATTTAAATAATACAACCTACAACGGGCCCATTAAACTTGGTCAGAGACCATCACCCCCTGGTATGGGTTATGTAATGTAATTTAGACAGCCTGTATTTGTAGAATTAAATTCACACATACTAAAACATAAATATATAATATACTCTTTTTTTATGTACAAAATCAGATTAATATCTGAGGCCCCCTTGTAAGAGGGCATGTGACCAACTGGTATAAAGAAAGAGGACACAAAATTTAAGAAAATAAAATAAATTTAAAATAGATAAAAAAAACAATAATAATGATTTATTGTATACTTTTCCCCTTTTCTTTTCTTTCTATCCCTTTCTGTGTACGGGTTTTATTATGAATTATTTGGTCATCACTAATTTACTAGATATAAGCTGCTATCACAAAAAAAAAAAAACAAATCAACAAAATTTTGCGTGGAAGAGATTGCCATAGGCAATAACCCCGCCCTTTAGTTAGGACATATGTATTTATCTATTTATTTTTTCATTTTATTGTTTATATTATTTCAATTTTTTTATTTTTTATTTATAATAATTATTTGTATATGCATTGAATAGAATAGAATAGAATTCTCAATAAGAGTTTACAATAGAGGTTGGGATGCAGGTTAGTTAAACATAATTCTAAAATTACATAATAAAGTGAAGAAAAAAAACAATTACTACATGCTATTATTTTGAAGTGCCACATAATTTTTTCCGCCCATTTTTCTTCTTCTTTTTCCTTTCTTGTATATGTATTGTCTTTGTATCTAATTAAGCATTTAATAATAACCAACCCTCGCTCTGCTCCCTGCCCAGGTTCGCCAACAAGGAGGTGATGAACCACTACGGAGTCCTCCTGGAGAAGTTTGACAACAACGGGGAGTTCGTGAACAACAGCATCTTCGCCATGATGCACCATGTGGGCGGGGACCTGGCCCAGCTATCCGCCCTCTTCCAGCCCCACATCCTCAAGAGCTTCTCCAAGATGTGGGAGACGGACTACGATCTGAGAGACGTAAGGGACTGACCTAGGTTTAGAATATTCATATTTTCATGCACAGTAAGTAATGGTATAATTGATCCTCAAGAGCTTCTCTAAGGTGTGGGAGACGGACTACGATCTGAGAGACGTAAGGGACTGACCTAGGTTTAGAATATTCATATTTTCATGCACAGTAGTTAATAATATAAATCAGGGGTCGGCAATTGAATTAAATCCAAAAAAATCTCCGCGGTCCGGATTATTAAGAACCTACAGTCTTTTGGAACTTTCTTACACCAAAACTCTTCGGTCGTTACTGTCTCTTTGCACTTTTTAGGACTACTTTTTCTTTCAAATCTATTTTTTTTTTTAAGAAAGAGAAAAAAATATTATTTTTCGAACCTAAAATTTTGTTCGCGGGCCGGACAAATGAGCTTCGCGGTCCGCTAATTGCCGACCGAGGGTGTAAATGAAAAATTCAACTAGTCTTCACTTGATGTTTAATTTGAAACTAAGTATTTATTTTACAATTAGGTACATACTATTAGGTACAGGTAGATTACAATTACAAATTATAAAACAAAATACACAGGAGCCGACATGTTTCGACATCTCCTGATGTCATTTTCAAGGCGACTGATTAGAAAAAAACAAACATTTGAAGAAAGGTAATCAAAGAGAATGGACTGCGCATGAGTGGAAAGGCGAGTTCATACTAACAAGGCTCGGAAACACTAAGGTATAATTAACTCGAACTATTCATTATTTGTAAAGCACAGTAATATAAAAGTTATTTTTATTTTTGTTCCATGATATATTACATTATTATTACATAGGCTTTTGAGGAGCCAGATATTATTGTTACATAATTTTGTTGTTATTGTTAAAATACAGTTAATTATTTTGACATGATCGCAATCTCTGTGCGTTCTCACTGTGCAAACTTCAAGTTGTTTGAGCGCACGATTAGCTCGAATCCCAGAGCCTACGAAAATTTGTATTAATGATTTAATTACAGTCTTTTTGTAAGAGATACCTTCCGGTGCGCTCGTGTTGACCCAGCACCTAAATGGGAAGTACTGTGTCACTTCTCGCCCATCAGAGGGGAGGCATACTAGGGAATTTGCAAGCTACATTACAGACCTCTAGACTCTACATGTAGCTGTAAAAGAGATTTATTTATTTTGTAAAGTATTTATGTATCTTCTTGGACATTGAGAATGAAATGAATCGTGTTGGTTGCAGGACTGGTCAGACCTGATAGAGTACACGATACACCAGTACATCAACATCCAGAAGCCTCAGCCCGCCTCTGCAGCCAATGGTTCCCTGGACTGTAGCGAGTGAGTTGTCAAATAAATCAATAAATGTAGTCCAATCAATGATTTTACTTCCGAGAAATTTCTAATACTAGAAATCGGAAGTATTGTGTTCGTTTTTGTAAAAAAAAATACTTTTTTTGCTCCGATTTCAAAGTTTTTTTTTTATTAAAATATTATTTTATTTGAACATTTATTATTACAATGTAGATATTTAAATCTAATCAATGAATGACTTAAAAGAGGGGTGACGCCGACGCAACCAATTCCTTCGAGATTCCAATATTTTTTTTCCATATCTCCAAGTCAACGCCAAAATCCGCCGCTGCCGGTCGAAATTCCGACATTGGCGGCTTTACCAATTACTTATATCACGAGATTCAGTGAGATCGCTGAAACCCTCCATTTGATGGAAACCTACAAACCATCTACCTACATTAATTTCACCCAGCCTGGGTTGGTATCCACACATGTATTATCCAAAATAAAATTGAGATACTATCTAAAATAAAAAAAAATACAACCATCTAAAATAAAATAAAAAATAACTATAACAGACCTACCCTAACATCAGTCATTGTCCATTTATCTTGAGCGGAAAGGATAAACTAAATGGATGTAGATGTTCAAAAAAAAAAAAAAAGAATGAAAACGTGTCTGAAGTTACGTCTGGCTCACGAGTTTGGTTCTTGTCTTGTTCTCAGATGGAGTGTGGATGATTCCAACAACTTGTACTGGTACTATGTCCAGAATACGAAGAGCTCCGACCCGGTGGGAGCCGTCATCAAGCTGTATATCCAGAATGGAGTTCTCAACAAGACGAGACAAGGGGTGAGTGGTAGAATCCGTGGGGTACAGAACTACACAATGTTTTGATAAGTTTGTCAAACAAAAAACTGAGGAGCATAGTGCAAAAATGAATATCTCCAAATATACAAAAATGGAGTTAGGAATTGATTCTAACAGTTTATACTGAGCGGAATTCAACGAACACATCCCACAGTAATTGCGCTTTCAAAATGACCGTATTAATCAAATCTGAACAGATCCATACTTGTTTCTATATTGTTTTACTTTTCATAATATCATAGCGTGTAGAATTAACTACACGCTCTGTTCATACTGAAAATTCATATTTCCGGAGATGTTCATTTTTGCACGTATGCTCCTCAGCTAACTATCTGCTCATATTTTATAAATTATGTACGTTGTAGCGTATTTTATGTAGTCTCTACAGTGTTCTGTTTTTAATGTAGGTACCAATTGGTACCATAGTAAAAAAGAACCATACATCACTTTTCTGTGTCTTATTTGAGTTATTTGATAATCGTTCAGTTTAAAGGTTTTATTAGTTTTGTTGTTGTAGCCAGCTGGGCTGCAGCTAGTGGGGAGTGATTGTCTCCAGCCAACTTAGGTTGAAAAGTTGGCTCGTCTTTTATAGGGTTTGGTTGTAGTTATATTTATCCGTTAAAGCATTACAGAGTTACGGCTGCATTTGTGTTTTCTCGAATGTTTGCTACTGTTTATTATATTTACGTGTCTTTTAACTGCAAAGGTTTAATCAAGTTTTATCCTCCTGTGGTTTTTAACTCAAAAATAGTATAATCAGATTAACGTCACCAAACCCAATAATTGGGGTAATTTTTTATTTTTAAATAAAAAATAATGAACTTTTGAGCTATGATATTTTTACCCATAAATTTCATCTTCATTAAGATTTATTTATTTCATTTTTTTTTCAAAATAATTTCAGATCGTTCAGCAGCTGCTGATTCAAGACGTAATCAGCGATGGTCAGTACAAGAAGATGATAATCGAGGAGAACATGATAGAGCAGCAAACGGCAAGTTCTTATTCTTCTTCTTCACCTATCTGTAGCTTTCTGCTTGATTAGTTGATAAGTAGACTTTTCCCATTACAAATACACGAGGTTTTGTAAAATTAAAATTAATAGCATTTTCAACATTATAAAATAACACAGATCATGTTACTTCAAGTGTAATGTGGTTAGATACAAAACATGAAATAAAAAGTATGAACGGGGAAAGAACATTGTCCTGAGAATTCGTGTTACTAATATGTCAAATGTTCGATCCTGAAGTACTTCAATTCTAGAAACGCCGTCATCATCAAAAACATTTTATTGAAATCAAAATTATTCTACCCCCCAAAAATTTTGGGTCGGCTTTATACAAAACCTCTGCATTATAGATTTTAAAGTAATATCTCTGGAGATCATTACCCTCCACTTCCCCTTTTTGGTCAAAACCATCTTACTCAAAGATCAAAGATGAGCGCACGAATAGCTCAGTGGTTAAGCACTCGCTTGCCATGCGGAAGGTCCCGGGTTCGAACCCCCGCGCCGACAAAAATTTGTATTCAAAATTTGGTTACAGTTGTTTGTAAGGGATACCTTCCGGTGCGCTCGTGTTGACCCAGCACCTAAATGGGAAGTATTGTGTCACTTCTCGCCCATCAGAGGGGAGGCATACTACGGGATGGGCAGGATACAACACAGACCACAAGCGTCTACAGTAGCTCCTGTTTCATGGCTACGAAACAAAAAAGGCTGTGAAACACTCATCTTTTAATTTACTAAAAAAAAAAAAAAAAAAAAAAATAAATGGGTATGAGATACATTCGAACCTGGATACAAGATACAAGATAAAAAAATTCCGGTTCCTGAGTTCTCTTATGTCTAGGTTCGCCTGTATTACGTTTCTCCTCAATATCAACCCTCGACAGTAAATTGTCAAGGGGTTGATATTGACAATAAATTTCCAAGCAAGGTGCTTCATTAATTTTATGATCAATGTGCTTCATTAATCGTTTGCCTGTTCTTCTTCTTGCAGTCCAATTCCCCAACAACTGGCAGTAGAACCCAGAGCAGTTCCGTCTCCAATAATAGAAAAGAATTGGCCAACACTGAAAATGATGAAACCGGGGTTCTAAGAGGTGAGATTTTAGACCTGAGCACTGTACTTATTGTGTAGTTATAGCCCTAAATTCGCCTCTGACAACACAAAGAGGCGTAAACCACATTTTCGAAATTTTACAGGAGAGCCAAAATGAGTTTTCTTGTGCATAAATTTTCTGTTCACGGTAGGAACATTATCACTTCCCTGTACCCGTCAATGACTATACGAACTTTTTCTGTTGCCAAATTTGATTATTTAACTGTGACTATCGATTTACGCCTATTTGATTTGTCTGAAAAAGAGAAAATGAGGGATACGCCTGATTTTAATTTTTGTTGTATCTTTTCTTTGGATTATAATTGGGTTACGTCTATTTGTGAGAACAAAATATAGCACAAGTAGACTCAATCTAAGCAATAAAAACGATTTCAAAAATTTGTGGTTTACGCCTCTTTGTGTTGTCAGAGGCGAATTATCCTTTACAACCTATTGTCTATGTAATAAAGAAATTTAACACTTGTTTTACTCTTTGAAAAAAGGTTCTCAAATGCTATTGAAACCAACCTACAGCTTTATCCTTACAAGGTTGTTTAATACACATTTGTCTTATTAATTGTAAGTGAGAGATATAGACAGTTATTATTGGAACAAAATAAGTCTGAGAGCCAAACTATAAAACAAGATTAAATTTAAGATAGGCCAGACCTCTCTCAAGACGGAGTTTCAACCCATCACAGCGCCGAAGATCATCGACCATACAGAGATGATCATCGAGCTTTGCCAGAAGTCTGTCATACTGTCAACCACACAAATCATCAGAAAATGTCTCAAAATTAAATTATTGAAATGTAATGTTACGTGGCTCAGTGGTTAAGAGCGGAATATTCTAACCGAGTTTTCCGTTTCCGGAATGGCATGGATGTAAAGGTAAAGTGCCCTGAAGTAATGCAAAAGCGGTTCCGGGCACAATAACCTTAAAAAAAAAACAAAAACAAACAAAAAAAATGTTACCTTACTTAGGCATCTTGTTTATTTAGCCGATGGCGATGTATAATTTATTACCTCAACAAATAGTGATGTACTAATTTTATTTATTTTTATTTATTTACACTTTATTAATAGGACATATTGTATACAACACAAATAATTACAAATTAAAATACAGTATAATAGAAGAAAAAAATAAATAAATATATACATCAAGCAAAACGCTAGTTTTGCAATGCCAAGAAAAACAAAACGAGCGTGCTATACTTACGCTAAACCTAGTTCGTATGTATTTTCTTTTGTAATTTTGATAATATATACTAATAATCCTCCCCCAGACCACCTGATCAAGGAGAAGAAGGGCGCGGACCTGCTGTGGCTGCAGCGCACCCTCCTAGAGGCCTGCGCCGCCAAGCTCAGCCTGGAGGAGAGGATCGACTGCTTCATCGAGCCCATGGCGTACCACGCGGCGCGCATGGGCCAGTCCACCTCCCTGGTCCCCTACACGCTCGAGCAGGCCAACGCCATGCTGTACCAGCCCTTCATGCTGCTGCTGCATAAGCTGGGCTTGCACCTGCCAGCCGATGCCGGCAAGGTGTATGCCCGCATCCCCAGCTTCCTCTCCGCGGACATGCTGTACGCTATGGCCTGCAAGCTGGGACCCATCAACCCGGGTGAGGAAGCATGGCCAGGGAATTTATCCTTTCAAAATAGACCGATCTCAGTAGCTTGATCGATAAGGCGACGGACTTGTAACCTGGAGATCGGTGGTTCAAGTCCCGGTTTCAGCGTAGATTTAGTAAAGCGAGTTTGAGTAGTTGTGATACCACGAAAGTGATTAACACAAATATGATAACTTAACTTTTTCAAAATAGAAAAAAAAAAAAGATTATATAAGCCCGACTTACTGGGATCACTTATTTCTCAAGAAATATTAACCGATTTTTCAAATACTTTTTTTCTTTATTTTTATTAGTTTTTATAATACACACATAGGATGATGGTAAGAATTGCACGCATGGTGACCTGGGTTCGATCCCCAGGGGGGCAGGATTTTTTCTGCTCTGTTCTTGGGTGTTCGGGGTCCACTCATACCTCGTGAGGAAAAATGCGTAGTTACTTGTATGAGTAACGATCAGTGGCGGCATTTACCAGAAAAAAAAAGAAATTAATGTAATAGAATAATTCGAAAAGTACAGGAGGCTCTTGGTAATGCTGCGCTACCCAGAAAAATTGTGAAGAGGCCTTGTGCTTCACCACAAATAAAACCATACATAGAAAAAAAAGATTATGTAAGCCGGACTTATTGGGATCACTTATTTCTCAAGAAATATTAACCCATTTTTTTAAATACTTTTTTTCTTTATTTTTATTAGTTTTTATAATACATTAATACATACATAGGATGATGGTAAGAATAAGAATACATATTTATATTATGATTTTGTTTTAAACTAAAGTAGGTAGAAATTAATAACACAAAAGAAGATTTTGAAAAATGTAAAAAAGAAAAGAAAAAAGTGTAAGCAACCCATTCAGCATTGGGCATTAACACTCTCACTGGCTGGTGTTTCCAATGGGACACACCAATGCCTAGCTCCATAATTTGTTTCCTTTTGGAACAATACAACATTTTTTTCTTCTTCTTTCAAAAGCAATTCGATACAAACTGGCTATGAAGAAACAAGTACTGGTCCAAATAAACTTTTTCCACATCAATACTAAGTGAGTCCACTTGAATACACCTCGTCATCAAACTTGCCTCTACTAGGTGTGTCCAAATGGAAGCTAGAAATGGTCTGCAGTGAAGTGTTAAACAGGCGACCAAGAGGTTAAGATATAAGAGCGCTATCCGCCCTGACTGATGTTTGCTAGTTGCGATTTAAACTTGAACTGCCAGCGTCGATGGCATGTTGAATACACCGGTTCCCTTCAGAACACCGAAGTTAAGTGACATCCAGCGAGGTTAAGACTTGGATGGGTGACCATTCAAATTCTAATTCTCGTGACGCTGGCTTTTCCCGGCCCCACTCAGGCTGGGTGAGGTCAATGTGAGTAGCAGGTTTGTGAGTTTCCTGCGAATGGAGGGTAAAACCCCCGTCGTGATATGACCATGGCAGTTGAAAGCGACGTTAAACCCCAATTTAAAAAAAAAAAAAAAAAAACTTGAACTGGCAGTATCTTTACGCATCCCGCACTGATTTCTAAGAGCAAGAAGTTGGGTGTTTCCCAGCCTTTGACCGAGTCATCCATCTGATTACAGTGATTACTATTGTTTTCCTCCTCTTGTTCCAGCTAACCTCAAGTTCGAGCCCTCCCTAGTGGAAATAAAGTCTCCCGCGTCTTGCTCTCACTCAAGATCTGTAGATTTCTCTGACTTCAGGTGAGCTTTTCCTGTTGTCTCTAAGTTGAATCTTTGCTTTAAGATTTTTGATAGATAAACTTCTCAAACTATCACATGTTCCACTGAGAGACTAGAGCATTGTTAGCAAAGTTTTTATTTTTATTAAGAGATTTTTTTCAATTCTCAATTATTATTATTTTTTATTTTTCAAGCTAGGATGTTTCTTATTATATTAAGATTGTAGTGTTAAGTAGGGAAAACTTGTATAAATGGGTAGTTCCCATAAGTTTATATAAAATTAAAAATAAAAATGCACTTTCAATTTCAAACATATCTTTACGTCCAGGAAATGTGAATCTTGTACACTCCATATTCTAGCTAGAGCAAGAAGAAAGCGATATATCAATGTGTCAATTTTAAAGTGTAAATATTATACCATTTGTGAATAGATGGAAAATGTTCAATTTATATATCGTTACTAGCCGTTTGCCCGTGCTTTGCAACGGGACTAAATTTCAAATTTATTAAGGCATGGCCGTACTGCTGGACAGCAATGCCTTTTTGAAATTTTTATAATTTTTCTGGACAAAGCGATAATGGTTTTGGGGGGTCAATTCTGAGTCATTTTTCGCTATCTCTTACCGTTTTGGCTAAACAACTCCGGACAAACAAACATAGGTAGGTAGGTAGGTAGGTAGGTAGGTAGGTAGGTAGGTAGTCCTTTTTTCTGTTTTATATATAGAGATTAATGTTACTTTTAACTTTTTGTTTCCAGACCTGGCTGTTCTTACCGCCCAGAAAACTTCAAGGAGAGAATCAATGATTCTGCTGAGTGGATCGATATTGTTGCTAAGACAAAGAATGCGTAAGTTTGGCCATATTACTTATTTTTGTCCCGCAACTTCCAAATGATCCTCGTACAAGAGGGAAATGTTGAGTAACTTTCACAAAAGATATTTATTTGAATTATGTACCATTCTGTACCTGTACCATACCATTTAATATCTGTACCATTAACAAGCACCTAGAATATTAGATCTAGGATTTCAATTAGAATTCAACAGGAATTCGAGAAGGGGTATTTTGCAAAAAAAAAAAAGGTTTATGAAACAAATACAAGTGTTTCAACTTTAACAGTTGATGTCTTACATCTGTTTCTCTCTCTAGGGGTATTTTTCTTTTGTATATTTTTTTTTCCAGATTGGATATTTCCAAATATTTCCATTTTATTCCAAGGTCAACTTCACCACATTCGTGAAATAAAAATGCGTTTCGGTACTTTTAAAGATAAACAACGGACTTAACCTATAAAAGAACTGGAAGCAAGAATTTTCTACTTCCATTTTGGTTAAACAAACTGGAAGAAGGAAGAGGAAAAATTTCTTCTTCAAATAGAAAAATGACTTGCTTCCAGTTTGGTTCATTTTATTCCCGTTGCATCCACTTTGGTTAGAAAGACAAATATGGCTTCTGTTTCAGTGCAACAGATGACATCGCCGACACCATCAGTGAGAGCACCGACTCTGACCTGAACAGAATGTATGTCTCGGATGAGGAGTTCGGCAGCAAGACCACCTCCGTCCTTCACAAGCTCATCAAGCACATGGAATGATCCGAGCCTTGGGACGACGACTCCGAGATGGAGTATACGTAGAGTATATAGCTCCATGTACTCGGTAGATAGTTCCATGTACTCGGTAGGTATATACGTAGTGTATACTCACTCCACTTGAGAGTTGAACCTGATAGTTCCATGTACTCGGTTGTTGTTGTTGTTGTTGTTGTTGTAGCCAGCTTGGCTACGGCTGGAGGGGTGAGTGATGGTCTCCAGCCAACTTTATTTCAAAGTTGGCTCGTCCTGAACCACATATTTCTATGTGTGATCAACCATCATGAGGACTTGGACTTTTCTTTATAAGCCATTAAACCCTTAGGAAACTGCAAGCTAGCCTGGCTTGTAAGGGTTGGCTAGTCTGTTCTCTGTTTTAGTCCTCTAGCGGGACACTGGTCTTCTCCCTGTTTATCGTCCCCCAGTCAGACTATGTACTCGGTAGGTTCGAATACTGAAAGGAAATGTCCTTTTGGAGAGTAAAAAATACTTCCAAAATATGACCTTCTCTATTAGTCTTTGTTTCAAGCTATAGACTCGATACTAGGTCACTTGGTTACATTAAAAACTCATTTGAAAAATATTCAGTGATGACAAATTCATACATTATGTATGTATGAAGAAACTATTCATTCTTGAATAAACCTAAGAGGGTGTGTGATATTACCTATCTTCATCGTTTTAAATTTGCATAATTATTTCTTTATTGGAGGACTGTGCGCAAACAAAGTTTGTCATTACGACCTCAGGTATTTTGTGGTTCCAACCTATTTTATTTAGATTCAAATGGTTTCATTGAGTGTTGAGAAAGTAACTTCGTTGTTTATAACAGAAAAAAATATTTTCTCGTGTTTTATGTTTACAAAAAACTTATTTTCCAATTTTTAAACCAGGCAAATAAGTCATTTTATTTTCTTTCTTTCGCATGTAATTATTAAGAATTTGGTGTTTTGTATTTTTATTTTATTAATACATAATAATATTTTATAAAGTAGGAAACTTCAACATTTTTACTTGGTCTCAGTGCAATACTTTAGAAATGTACCTGGTGTAATAAGCATCCCTACATAACATTATTTTATGGGGTTGTTTTCATAAAGAAAGTCCAGCGTCCTTTATTTAGAACAATTGCACCCCAAGTAATATGGAAAATATACACGGGTGCATCAGTAGGAAAACAAATTTGCACGATCCTGTGTGTAAAAAAAGTCTTGTGATATATAACTAAATATTTATAATGTCTGAACTTTTGAGTAATTATCTCCAGATGTGTTGATGGATAAGAACTGACCTTTTCCTGCTCTTGAGGAATACTTTCAATGAATAATTCATTACCTACGATTACAATTTTAAATGTACAAATATATCTACGTTAGGGATCAATTTCTTTATATCTACTTATCGTACCTTGGTGTTAAATTTTTATGTATTTGTGTTTTTTCCTCATTTTCAGCGTCCATTCTTTACATTAGAAGATATTTGTTTTAATTAAAATATTTAATAGAAATTATATTTAAATTACCTCTTAAAATTTTACGTTTTTTTATTTTTCTTTGATTAATCTCGAAGCCTTTTGAGAATCGACATCATGCTCTCCAAGTGTTATTTCTACTTCTGACAAAACGAACAGTAATTTTACTATTATTTACTTAAGAGATTAATTTACTACATTTAAACCTAAGATACGACATTGAATTTGTATTCCGTTTCAGAAGTGTGCGCGTACGGATCTCGTTCACCTCTCTTCCCCTCCCCATTGTTAAGGAGACTCATTCCCCTTTGAGTTTTTTCTGTCTGTCTTATGAACACTCCGTAAAGTATTTTAGTTATCTCAAGCCGATTCTCTCGATTTTCAGTCCTGAGCATGTTTAATGTACTATGTTCTTTGCTCCTTGATCTTAACTGAAATAATTTTCATAAATAGTTTCACGAAAATCATTAAAAAAGAAAAGACACAAAGCAATAATGTTTAGTGTTTTAATAATATTACTATGTACATTTTTATTTTTATATTTTTACACATAAAGTAGGTAGGTACTAAAATTATTTTTTCCATCAAAATTTTTTCGACACTAAAGAGCTTGTGAAATTTATTTAGAAGACGTAAGAAGTTAGAATGAATTCTTAAAAGTACCTTAAAATAAAGTGAACGATTGTCGAAATGTATGCAAGGGAAGAAACAAGGATAAGTAAAGTTTTTACTTAAAAGTATGTAGGTTAAGTAAAATCATAACAGAGCAAAGGAATAAATCGAGTTCAGTGGAGTGAGTTTAGTAATATTTACAACTATAAAAATACATTCAGTTCCAACGCAAGGGCCATGTCAGTTCTTACCTCTGACGTTACTTTCCTTTCTATTAGCTGAGGTAAGAAAAAAGGAAGTGGTTACGTTCTATACATTCGATAACTAAGCGTTTCGTGATAGAACCGATTTAAGTCGTCGGTAATAATCACTTCTTTTGTTGAACCAGTTTTTCATCCATATTCTGAATATGTATCACTAGGATTAAAAACATTGACTAGGCCCTGCGAAAATCTTATCTCTACGTTGAAAACACCTTAGAAAATTTCAAACTTTCTGAAAACCAATGAAGTAGTGCTTTGATTAGATTGACGTTCCAAGACTTTTGGGTCCCAGTACGCCATCAGTTTCTTAAAACACTTCTTTCTGCACATTATACAAAATATATTTAGTACTTGGGGTTAAACGGTTTTTTTTTATATATAGGTACGTTAATTTTAATTGTAATGCACTTTTACATTTAAAAACAATACTTACTAATACATATTCATTCGATTTTTATTTAATGTTTGTTGATATTTGACTACAAAAAGATCCAATAAAAAATTCTTCATCAATTCGGACTATTTTTAATCGTGTCACATTGAATTACTGGGACGACCTATACAGAATAGTTATTAAGTGTATTTGTGTACGTCAACACAATGTGCACAAAACAGAATAGGTATATGAGTATGCACAGAAAGTGATTTCTTGGTTATGATATTTTTAGTTCACTATTGAAAATTGAATATCTTTCAATTCTCTAATAATGTTTTGAAATAAATTTATTATTTACCCTAAGCTAATATAACAGACATAACCTTCTAATAAAATGGGGAATATCTACAAAAGAGGAATGGTATCAACGATGTATCCTTGATCAGAAGATTACTCGAACTCTCTCAGACCATATTATAATGAGACAGAGTAAGCTTGGGAACTTAGTGTGAGTCTACATACAATTCAAGCTGTACAAATCAAATATTTAGATATAATCTATACTAATAAGAGACAAAAATGAACAGATGAAAACGGAAACAAGGTCCACTGGTACTCCAAAATCATTTTTCCCTCAAAATCCTTCTGCAGAATATTTCTGTAAAAAATTCCGGCAGACTCTAATTTCTCCTTTTCTAAAAAAAAATCTGCATCATCTGTTCTACCATTGGTTATCAAGGCCGGTTTTTCACATTACGACTTACGCTAAGCCGGAGAAGTGAATCGTAACGTGAGTGGTCGGCTCAAGAGAAAGTTCGCCGAAGTTGAGTACTAAAAAAAAAGTTATCATATTTGTGCTAATCACCTTCGTGACATCAGAACCACTCAAACTCGATTTACCAAATCTACGCTGAATCCGGGACCTGAACCACCGACCTCCAGGTTACAAGTCCGCCGCCGTATCGATCAAGCTACTGAGGTCGGTTTCTACCTCAGTAGCTTGATCTACCACCTAACACTCAGAGTCTTAGTGTTATGTGGTCACAAACTCAAATTAATGGGGAAAATTCATGCACTGGGTGGGATTCAAACCAACGGATCCCTACGCTACCTGGATTACCAGATTAGCGCGTTAACCACTTAAATACCATTGCACATGTACCTATACTATGTAAAATCGATCAAGCTACTGAGGTCGGTTGAAGTTGAGTACTGAAAGATACGCCTTGTTCCTTTGGTCAGAGAAAGTTCTCGTGGTCAGCAGATCAGGCGGCGCGGTGCAGCAGCGCGACTCCTAGTGAGAGGATGAGGAACAGGGCGGGCAGAGGCCTGGTTGAGCCGCTGGGCTTCGTCCGGTCCTGGTAGCCTGGCTGCGAGGTGCACACGCGGCTGCAGTCCTCCCCCTCGCAGATATCACACAGGGTGGCCACCCGGGGCTCGTAGAACATGCGGGCGCGTCGGGCTGCAAGCAGACGCGAGGGATGAGGGTTATTGAGGCACTTTATTATTATTATTATTTAACACTTTATTGGTCAACTACATACATTCAACAAAATAGGACATGATAAAAAAAAAACACAATAGAATATGTAGTGAACCAAGGGGCGAGGTTAAAGTCTGTGGCTTTCTCTTCCACCGAACCCCATAGGATATAAAAAAGAACGAAAAAAAATATATATACCTATATTAAAATAAATAAAAAAGTATAAGGAAACAAAAGTTAACAAAAAAAAGAGAAAAGAAAAATTTAAAGGTACAATGAAAAGTATAGAAAATAGAGGAGAAGAAGAAAAAGAAGTAGGAGAAGAAGAAGAAGAAGAAATTGACAGCAGAGATTATAATGGCCAGTTCTATCAATAAAATAATGACAAAACCACAAAACCTCGGTTTGGCTCAATCTTGATGTATTCACATAATACCGTCACGCTACCGCTATTTTGACGAATCCTTTTGGAACTAGCGTTGTTAATCCGAGATTCGTACCAAACCGAGATTGATAGAACCAGCCATAAAACTGTCTATGGTAGATATTTTTATTTTTTTAGTAGTTATTTATTTACGTAAGAGAATTCAGTTTCTAGTCTTCCTTGTCACTTTGACATTTTCGAAAGTGGTTCGGAACAGTGATGAAAAAACTAGGCATCGATAGTTTGCTTTGAAACTCATCAGTTTAAAAAATAGTAGGTATTCCAAAGTAGCTTGATCTATTTGAACTTGGTGGTCACAGAAAGAACTAATTTAAGTTGAGAAAAAAAAATCCAGGTCCAGTTTTATCGAGGACAAACTAGTAGGCAGGCATATACTCACATTGATCATAGTAATCATAGATGGAGACTGGTACAGGCTTCTGCTTGGCAACTTTGTGAGTTCTGAATGCAGACACTGTGGGACACAACTCTTTCTTGGTCATCTGAAAGAGAGCATTTTACAGGTTTCTCGATTTTTATTTTTCTCAATTTACTACGAGTATCCTACTAGAAATACAAGATAGTAAAATCAACATAATTACGTTCATTAAAACTTCAAAAGAAGACATAATTGATTAACATCATCATGGCACCAAATAAAATTCAATTTTGAAATGAATAAATAATAATAATATGAAATACAAGGGTTACAAAGTTTTGACACATATTGTTTAAATCATCACCTACTAATTTTGAAGCAGTAGAAACTTAATCGGAGCTAACGGATTCTATTTCCGTCTGGAGCAAATTCTTTTGACAAAAAATATATTTTCAACTTTGCCAGCCAGCCCTCGTGGCGTAACGGTTATGACTACTGCCCATAGTCCAGAGGTCTTGAGTTCGACTCCCGGTTGGGGCAGACTTTTCGAAGAAAATTCTGTCCCCTCGAAACACGTGAGGCTGGCATTTCCGGACCTACCCAGGCTGGGTGAGGTTAATGTGGGTAGCTGGTACGATTCCCAGCGAATGGAGGGTAAAACCTCCGTCCTGACTATCCATCTCAAATCAGGACGTTTAAAACAGAATAGAATCAACTGGTCACAATAGTTCGCATCTAATTAGGTCGCAGTGTTAATTGTAAGGGTTTCATTGAAAACCCTGCAACCAGGACAGATAAGAATTTTTTAGGGATTATTTCATCTCAAAGTTTTTCGTACTGCAGAAAAGAAAGAAAAAACAATGTATCTCTTCTCTCACCTTGTCAAAGTACAGAACCACGACCGTGTTCCCGTTCTTGGTCTCCACCCGCTTCACATTCTGGGAGACCTGCAGGCTGGGCAGGGAGTCAGAGTCCACTGTGAACCCAGAGGGAGAGCCACCTCCATCACAGCCATGTTGCTGTCTCCTTCACCCACGAACCTGGGACATAAATCATTTATTTATTTACACTTTATTTTTATACAATACATACAACAATAAATTATTAACAAAGATAAAAAATTAACAATAGATATTTACAAAATAAGATATATATAAAAAAAATAATAAATTTAAATGTACAATGTATTGTAATCCGGGGCGAAGTTAATGCCTTAGGCATTCTCTGCCACTTAACCCCGGAATCATTGTAATTCTTACAGCCGTATTTATGAACAGAAAACGCCGTTTGAACATGGTCTGAAGCATGATTTCTTTTAATATTATTGGCCAATACCTTGAGACAGTGCTCAGACAAAATTCGCTGTTCATAAATACGGGTGTCGAGGAAAGAATTGTCAGCATATCATCTGAATGTAGCCTAGATTTAGCCATGCTGGTTACAACAGCAACACTAATATACATTTACAGAATCAAAAAAAAATTCTTAAAAAAAAGGAGTGCATTTGGAAACAATTTTCCTAGATTCTCATTCGATAAAAAAAGGTTGAATCTCAGTCTTGGTTTGGGTGGAAGAGATTGCCATAGGCAATAATCCCGCCCTTTAGTTAGGACATAATTATCTTTATATATAATTTTCTCTTCTTTTTCCTTTTCATCTAACACCCTAACCACTTCCACTACCAATGTATGGGTTGGGTGGAAGAGATTGCCACAGGCAATAACCCCGCCCTATAGGTAGGACATTATTGTTATTTTCTATTTTTACTTATTTATTTTGTCATTTGTTTGTTTGTTATTTTTTTTTTTTTTCTTAATTTTATACTGTTACCATTGTACTTTGTCCTCCTAATAAAGCTTAAAAAAAAAAAAAAAAAAAAAATATCTACTCCTTCCTCACCCAGAGCAGATGGAGAGCTGCAGGTGGTTGCTGTCTGAGTTCTTGTCCACCTGGGGTCCAGCGTGAAGAGCGGCCAGGCCCCGGTCACGTTGATGTTGTACTGGTACGAGATGTAGAGGACGGCAAAGCCAGAGCCGCTGGCAGTCACGTTCACGGCGCGGGTCTTCTTTGGTAACTGGAGGAGAGACAAGAGCCGCCATTATTCAACAATTTAGATCAATCTTTATTTACAATTTTTTTATATACAGGTGCAGTCAAAATTTATAATTAATTAAATAAAACAAAGTTTGATCAAGGGTGGTGATAATGCCTTTGGATCAGGCATCATCACAAGGGTTGGGTGGAAGAGATTGCCATAGGCAATAACGCCGCCCTTTAATTAGGACATATGTTTTTGTATATTTTTCTATTCTTTTTAATTTTATATATTGTTTCCATTTTTTTCATTGTTTAAATAATTATTTACATTGTACATTATGTACATTGTACATTATGTCCATTATCTAATAAAGTGTAAAATAATAATACAGGAACTTGCAAAGTATTCGACATGATGTTCCGCCCTAACATACTTTCTTAATTTTTGACGTGTGTGGAGGTTAATGTCACAAGCCAGGGTAGAGATTTCCATTTACAAAATACTTACTTTTTAGACATTAATAATTATTGTAGGAGCAAGGACTCTGATTGTTAAGTCTCCTCTGTAAATAAATATCATTAAAAAAATATATTGTAATAGGTATTATTGTACTGAATTACTATGATCTCAAATAAAGAGTCTTATTATTAAGTTAAAATATTTTAGACAGCTCTTCAAAAATGGGCATTCGATTAAAGGAGGTATAAGCAACAGACAAAAAAACATAAACAATGTAAATCTTCAGAGATTTAATTTGTCATATTAAATTTAATTGAAATTACCGAATGAAAGTTCGATACAAGAATATGAAAACCATACATCCGAAAATAGTCATCGAGGGCCTTACCTCATGTTTCTGCAGAATCATATTGTTCCTGGCGTTGACTTTCATCTCACTAGACTGGCCGCTCAGATATTTAAACGTGAACGTGATATCATTGTTTCTAGACACGATGTTCTCCGCTAGTTTGGACAGAGCATACAGTCCTATCACAGTATCCTGAAAGTTAATCAAAGTGTTAGGGAATGTGTTCTTAATATTCAAGACATCCTAGGAAATTAAAAAAAAAAACTTTCAACATCAACAACACCCAGCCTGTGTTGGGGCCGGGGATAGGTATCACGAGGGTTCGAATGGTTACCCATGCAAAACCTACCGTCGCTGGATTACTTGACGTGATATCGACTAGCTGTAAATAGTACATAGACCGACCTCAGTAGCTTGATCGATAAGGCAGCGGACTTGTAACCTGGAGGTCGGTGGTTCAAGTCCCGGTTTCAGCGTAGATTCAGTAAAGCGAGTTTGAGTAGTTGTGATATCACGAAAGTGATTAACAGAGATATGATGACATAGTACACAGGCTACAAAATAAAACTCCCGTCTAACTCTAAAGGTAGCTTCTGTTTCATGGCTACGAAAAACAGTCAACTTGGATATAAGAAAATTTACCTCTCTATAAGCGAAAAACTTCCGGTACCTTGAGATCTTTTATATCCAGGCTGTGAAACACTCATCTTTCCTATTTTCAATAATAATAGATTCAATAGATCTCTTGTTTATGTTAAAATAATTGTATTGTAAAACTCGTAATGTAAGGTATTTTTTTATACATACATCATTTTACTTTGTAATTGCCTTTATTCTTGGGGCGTTAAGTAATATTTAAAAAAGAAGAAGAAAAAAAATTACCTGCGTGGAGGCAAAGCCCCCCTGCTCATTCTGCTGCGTCACCAGCCAGCTCAGGATGGGGAGCGCCTCCCCGCCCAGCCCCCTCCCCAGGTAGGAGAGGAGGGCGTATGACGTCATCTCCACATCCACGGAGGTGGGCACCTGGGCCCATGGGTTCTTCTTGTCGTCTGGGCGCTCGGCCCGCCTCCACCACTTCTTGCCGTCTGGAGGGGGGAATGAAATCACGGTGTTTTAAATGCCGGGTTCATGATATTTTTTCTTCGTCTTTATTATTGTAAAGATTTTGTATTGAACACAAAAGTACACAATAAACCAATTCTAGCATACCAAATCACGGGGTTGCCCAAACAGTCGATCGGTCGATCGCGGAGGGATTTTGGGTCGATCACGTCTAGAGAGGTGAGATGACGTTCTAAAAGTCTAGATCTCTAAAGTACAAAATGATTGTGAACGAGATTTTCTGGCATCTCACACAAGTGAAAATCCGATATCTCTTTCCTTAACTCATGAGAATTAAAAGAGGTTTCGTGACTTCTTGAAAGATGAAATACGAGCCCAGAATAAACATTGAATCTGTAGGGAGGGGTCGATCGCGTTGATTATCTGAGACTTTATAGTAGATCTTCTTCTGTAAAGGTTGGGCACCCCTGCCATATCAGGTAATATTTTGGTAGCTGAAGGTGAAACTATAGGCATGGCGTACCTAGATGATAAATATGAACCAAAAGGAGAAAGTCGTAAGAGAAGACGTCTTCTGGCAATTATAAAAAATCATTTTTTTTAGAAAAGTAATAAACTTATGAGGATACATATTTCTAATTATAAACATTATATACATGTTAACAATACAGGAAAAAGGAAATGTGCCTAACCTTCGTTATAGGCTTTGCTTTCCAACAGGTTGAAGGCAGCGTCTTTGACAGGATGTTGAGCTAGATGTAAAGCATATGAGCAGATAGCAAGAGCATAGGCGTCCTCAGTACCATCCAAGTTCTTGACAATGTAGTCCAAGGCTTTGTTTATCGTGTTCCTGAAATATAAATGAAATTAAATTTAAGAAAGTTTACGCCTAATCCTAACAGTATTAGATACTACTAGAGTAGAATCCCGCCCTTGAACTTGAAATTCAAGGGACAGAAGCGTCCTTTCGAGTTATCGAGAGTTTCAAGATATCGGGATTTCAAATAAGAAACGAAGTTCAACAAGGGTCAAAGAATTCTTTCGAGTTAATGGGATTTTCGACTAACCGGGATTTCAAGTTAGCGAGATTTTACTGTGCTAAAATATTTAAATAAATACCTACTGAAAGAAGTGATTTACAAATAATACAGACTAATGTATGTCTGATCTTAACTAGTAGCCTCACGATGGACGGTTCATCTCACTGGTATGACATGGAGCTCTCCTAAACTTCAACTAAGACCAGTAATTCACCACACATCTTAAATAGCAGAGAGTACCTCAGGAATTAACTTTGCCTCAGAGTTCAAACAAGTACCTTACATATACCAGATAATACTCGAGTGCCGAAAAACAAATGACCCCCGACTAAGAATGACTGATAACAGAGCACAGCCATTTCAAATACCCCGTAAAGACAACTATACTTTTAAGTCCCCAATAATACAGGCGCTTGATGTATACATATAACAACACCAATGACAATGACAGATCGAATATTATTATTTTATAATATAAATACCCAATGTAACGCGTCAGTTATTGCCTCACACGTCACACAGAAACCTAAGGTTTCTGTTATCCGTGATGAGGTGTAGACGACTATAAAAAAAAAAAGAAGAGAAAAAAAGTACCAATATAAAAAGCAGTGTTGTATTATAAGTATAATGTGCAAATAATCAATAATATTAATCATAAAAAAAGCTTTCCTTGTCTCATCTCACCTGTACAGAGGGGTGGCTCGAGAGTTCTCCAGGAAGGCAATTAGGGTGTACGCTGTCAGGGCTAAACCATGGGCCGAGCCACCTTGCATATCCGCGTGAGAAACCTTGCCCACCTCGGGGAATGAACCATTGCCCGCTTGATTGGCGGACAGCCAGGCGAGAGCTTCTAAGATGACGTTCTCGTCTATAGTGGTGAATGGCGCTGCCTGGCGGAACGACTTGGCGACGAATGCTGTGAGCCTGAGGGTGGATAGGAAATATTTTATTTCATTATATATAATAATGCCCGGTAGACGGGTGTTTATTGACGGGTTTAGCCCTATTTACATTTTCAAATAAAATAACAGTTAAAATAAAACTGTACAAATATGACAAAATACTGAAATATAAAAAAAACACTATGAAATACTTCGGTAGAAAGAAAAGATAATTACAGAAAAGATAATTACAAATTTAATAACTGATTATTGGTTTCACGCATCATCCTGTTCAAAGGCAGATGTTAAGAATAATTGTTAACATACTGGTCAATTCTAAAGGTCTTTGCTTGTCTCAAACGACTTTACTCATCATATAAATATGTATTTCTGCTTATAGTCCAACATTGATGTAATCTAGCTTTATTCTACTAGTTCTACTACAGTTAGTTTTCCTTTAACGCTTTCTTATATAGGTAATGGTTCGATCGTTCAGGTAGTTGACTGAAGTAACTCAGAAATGTACATTGTTGACCAAGTGTGATGGTGTTCTTCCGATTAGATCAATCATGTAGAACTTTTTCTCATCTCTCGCCCTTTCAACACATCAAATATCCATACCATTGCAACCTCACGAAAATATTTTGATTGTTTACCATGTGCTGCCGTTTGGATCAGAAGTTCCAAAAGCGCTGAACGAGCCATCTGGTCTCCGGTAAGTGAGCTCTTGCTGATAACCAGTTTCTAAATAGCGAGAGGCTCTGGCCTCGATAGCATTGGTCAACTGATGGGTGTTCTGAAAATAATGAAATACAGGAATTTCAAAATCATGTAGGAATTACTTGAGGATTGGAAAGTACGATTGGAATTACTCGCACATGCAAGTGATCTAGGTTCCTATTTCGGCGTTGTAGAAATTTTCTACTCTGTACTTTGGAAATTCGGATTCCACTCAATTTCAGATTTATGTAGGAATTATTTGAGGATTGGAAAGTACATGCAAGTGATCTAGGTTCCTATCTCGGCGTTGTAGAAATTTTCCTCTCTGTACTTTGGAAGTTCGGATTTCACTCATACCTCTAGAGTCTAGACTTAAAGAGAATAAGAACAAAATGTTGCACTCAGTGGGATCTCAGCTCAAGGAGAACCTACACTTCTGTGTGAGCAGTGCTGGCATGTACAAGTAGAGGAAGGAGTGAATTCCTATTGGTAAAATGATTTGGTTAAAGGTCGGGCTGTAAGGAATTAAAAGTATATTCACCTTCAAGTACTCAAGAACCACGATGTTAGGCACAAAGTTGAGCATGTTCTGTTCTCCACAGCCGAATGGCATCTTGATCAGGTTGGCGAGGTTGGGGATGCTAGGACCCAGCAAGTCACCTGTAGGAGATAAATAGGTTAAAAATGTGGCAACTTTTGTAATATAGCAGGGGTCTTCAACCTTTTTCAGACTCTGGGCCATATTTTTTTTCCAGAAAAGTCCGCGGGCCACTATTAGAAACATAAATTAAGGGGGGGGGTGTAATTAATTTATTAGGTATAATAACGCTTTATTATACCTAATAAAGCGTTGTATAATAATAATAATAATAATGCACTAGTCTTGTAGGTGGGAGACTCGGGTTCGAATCCCGGCGGATTTGTCACTACTCGTAACTTTTGCATAACAAAAAAAAAAAAAAATCTTGGCCGGCTAGTGTTGGAAGAAATAGGAAATTGCATGAATGAGCTCGCGGGCCACCAAAAAGGACTCGGCGGGCCACAAGTGGCCCGCGGGACACAGGTTGAAGACCCCTGTAATATAGTGACACCTAGCTACTATTACGTAGTAAAAATTAAAAAAAAGTAGAAATATACAATAATATTATACATATTAATCAAATCGTGTGGTTAGATCTCAAAATACCTGCTTAACACTTCCTACTTCTGGAGTAAGCTACTAGCACTAGTACTGAAAATTTGAATATTGGCTTAGTTTTTAACATCGTTTTTGCGGCTCAAATGTTTTTTCTCAAAAAAAAAAAAAAAAAAAAAAAAAACATTTTATTTCCAGGTACCTACAATGAAGACTTTGTATTTTTGGAATACCGTTCACAACTTTTGTACATCTTTCCCAGGGTCACCACCAGATCAGTATTCCTTGTTGTTTCATTACTTACCCACTGCAGAGACTTCGATGTGCTCTGATCCAGGGACTATGTTGGGAGGCATTGCTAAGGTGACATTCATGGCAAAGACATTTGTGTTCCTTAGATCAACGAAGAAGGCTTTGTTCCTGTATTGGGTTTCTCCTTCGGGCTGAAAACATAACAAGAAAAATTAATTTTAAAAAAGGTGAAAACAAAAAAAAAATCCAGCTGACCTAGCAAGAGGGTAAGGTAATATATGTACATACTTAATTCACAAGATCTTTGGATTGTGAGTTTAATTGTTCGATTCCTAACCAGGAATCGAACTTTTTTTTTCCAGAATACCTATCTGGTGTTGGGATATTAAAAACTCATTTTTTTAGTATTGAAAAAATAACATGGGTATTTTGAGTGATATTCATGGTTAAAAACTCAATACCTATTATGTTCTAAAGATGTTTCAAAACTAATGGAGCACACTCAGGTCTATTAGTTTCACCCTAAATTTTCTTTCCAAGAGTTATATTTTCCTTCAATAAAAAATCCAAGTAAATCACCTTAACAAGCAGTTTGCCTTCAATAGCATCACCAGCAACAGAACTAGTAGCTGTCACTTTGATTCCAATGTAGCCAAGTTCCTTTGGTGTGATAACAAATGTTGTGGGGGTACCAGAATTTGCTTTGACAGTCAACTTTTTGCGACGGAAAACTTCGAACTCTGAAAAACAGAAAAAAAAGAAAGGATAGATTTTGACCAAAGGAAACAATTTAGAATCAAAAAGAACTCAGGGAATTTTATATTTTTCTTTTTAATAAGTTTGTAAAATATTGCACATGTACTATTGTAGGCAGTTTTAAATTAATAATAAATAGGTACAAGAAATTTTGAGATTGTGTGCTTACCATGATATTTAGTAGTTGACATAAATCTCCTTTTAGCAAGTAATCACACAAAATAGAAGATCAATGAGAATACAAAGTTATGACAGTGTGATGTCAAACTGAAACTCACTTTACTCATTATTTACTGAACATGGGACTTGAACCATCAACCTCGGGTTACAAGTCCGCCGCCTTATCGATCGAGCTACTGAGGTCGGTTAGAGTTGTTAATCAAATTCTGTCTACATTTACAGTTAAATGTAGACAGAATTTGATTTCAACGTAAATTCATAATCATAAACAGGCAATATTTGTATCATGCTAGAGATACCACAGGAATGTGCTCTTTGTATTTTACTTTCATAATGTATTTAAAAAAAATATATTGCTGACCTTTGATATTTAAGAAAATCTAAAAATTACATATTCTTTTTAGAGTTGAGAATGTTGGAAAATGCTTTCCTTCTATATAAAATCAATTTGAATAATATCAATTCAAAATATTTTGATAATGTAAAAACAGTAAATTTACTTCACCAATTTGGTGAAGTATTTACAAGTGAACTATTTAGTGTGAGTGATGTGTGTAATTGGCAGTGTATTATTAAATGAAGAAAGGAAAAAAAAAAAAAAAAAAAAAAAAACAATTTCCTTTTCAGATAAATAACCAGTACTTTGGTCCATTCCTAGATTACAATTTGCACAAAATGAGAAAAGAAGAAAATTTACCTGTTGAATTTGCTTTTCATTTTGTGAAAACATTTCTATTAAATAATGCTGAACTCTAGGGAAAATAGTGGAATGAATATTCAGCTGCTAGTTTATTCTTTCTATGAACTGAAAATTATTAACTGTGTAATGAGTGAAATGAAAAACAATATTTAATTTAAAATAACTCTTTAACAGTATATTAATATTGAAACTAAACATTAGTTTTCAGACAGAAAACTTTTAATAATAATTTGGTAGGGTATGGAAATATATTTAGAAAATGAAAATACATTTATAATGGTTGGTCACAAGTAGTGGGAGCTTGGCAAGTATTACATTAAATTTAATACAAAACCATGTTAATACTGCCCATATTGCATTGGACACATAAATAAAATTGCTACAAAACAGGCTTTTATTTTTTTTATGATTGAAAACATAAATACTGATAAATATAATCAACATTAAACTATATCTACAAATGTCAAAATTATTATTGTTACAATATTCTGAGGTGTGAAGAACGCCTATACAAAGAAAGAAACAGCCCAGCAGAGTGTAAGGTTACGGAAAACAAAGTTCCCATGCATTTCATGTACTTTCAACCAGCAAAAAGTTCAACCTGAATTTTAAAAAAAATGCAATTTTTATCATCTTTAAAGGTTGTACAGAACTTTAAGCAATATCAAATATGAAAAATATAAAACAGGACAGATTTAATTTAACATTATGATTCAATGCTTGAATTTTCAATTTACAAGGGATTTGGTTCAATATGGTTGAATATATTTTCAAAAAAATTGAAGTACTAACCTACATCAGAGTTCTATGCTAAATTGCAACCATAAATGTTCAAAAATGATAATTGTAAGATAATTTTTTTAGAACAGGTAGGTACAAATTTAAATGATTAAGTAAATCTTTTTATTAAGAGCATGAATAGTTTATTAACTTTGGTTAACAAGCTTTGTACAAGCCCACCTTGTAACCAACAGTCTTGGTAATTTTTCACTGCATATCTAACATAACTAACAGGCACTGATATGGCTTTATGGGGTCAACATGTGAAGACTCAAAATAGTAATTGACCTATACAAAATGTTGTCATTGTCTTTTAATGACATAAGCTACTCCATATTATTCTCATGGCCTTCAATTGATTCAATAAATTAACATATTAGAGTGTTGTTAACACAACTAATTTTATATGTGGGACCATCTATTTTGACGATTTCTTTCTAACTCAATAATGATAATTTACATTTTTGGGGAAAGACAAATTATGTGAAAAATCACTCTACATTTTGAATTATGTAATAACAGTAAAAAAAAAAAATAATAAAAAAAAATCACTTGAAAAATGCATCACAAGACAATTACCTGCATTTTTAAAATGTTCATTTACTATACCATTATAAAACTTGGTACAGAATCATGGCATTTTGAGTCTTCACAAGACCCATTTCATGGTACCCTCTAATTCAAAGTTGTAATGTACAACCTAGTTAAAACAGTAAGGCTTTTCTAGTCCCAATTCAACATGTTCACTACAGATGAACAATCAAGATGGATCTTCTACTTTGAGGACACTAGGGTCTAATAAAAATCCATTTTCTACAAGCATGCTTTTCAACACACCATTTTCATATTTTAATTCAATATTTTGTTTACTAAGTTTTTCTAGCTCTGAGGCTAGTTGTTCATTGGCCTTCATACATTTTTCAATATTTTTATTCATGGACCTTAACTCTACAATATAATCACATGCTTTAGCTAATATTCCACCTTTACTCCGAAGGCCTTGAGAGTCAACATTTTTATCTTGTGTACCATCATCTGGTATTAATTCACCAAGTTTCATGATCCAAGTATTAATTTTATCTCTACGCCTCCTTTCTACTTCTTTATGACTTGCTCGTTTCCTTTCATCTCGCACTCTTAAGTCTCTCATTGAACTTGTGTGCCTGCTATTATGAGCAACAGGTTTGCTGATACAAGAGAGAGGTGTGAATAACTGAGTACCAGGACTATTCAGTACATACACACCATCATGTAAAAGGGTTCTCTTCTGATCTTCTACATAGTCTGAGTTACACTGCATATCAGGTGAAAGATTGTCATCATGGCTGGATGTCTCAGCTTTAAGAGAGGTATCTACACTAATGACACGGTAAGTCAATCCATCTTCAGTTTGTTCTAGAGTATCCATGAGGGAACTGGGGTGTAGTGCGACTGAGATTTGCTCTGACACAGCCTCTGTATTCAGAGGCACTCCCTGGACTTCTTGCTCAGTGCTCATCTTGTGCACAGGTCCATGATAATGATAAGCTGAAGTTATCACCTGATCCTGGAGACCATCATACAACCTACTCACTTCTCTTGTGCATACGTAAACAGAACAGCTATGATTTCAGTTTGAAAGAAAGAACACTTTCACTAAAACCAATCTTATCTCTAATTATGACATACAATATTTGAAAATTTTACTGGGATTGAAATAAGTTCTTTTGACTATTTTAATTAAAAAGTTTAATTCCATTATTAACTTTCTAGCTTTCTTCAAAATAAAAACAAAACATTACTTATTCAAGGTCACTGCACACTCAACTCGACACTAGCGCTTCAATCCCTATACGGCTATTTACTGCGATCAAATAAGATCCGTGTACACTTTCCATTCAAAATACAACGCACATTGCATAACTAAACTTAAAAAGTTAAGTTAAAAGTTATCATATTTTTGTGTTACTCACTTTCGTGATATCACACACAACTAATCAAACTCGCTTTACTAAATCTTCGCTGCAACCCGGACTTGAGCTACCGGCCACCAGGTTACAAGCCTGCCGCCTTATTGTTGTTGTTGTTGTAGCCAGCTTTGCTATAGCTGGAGGGGTGAGTGATGGTCTCCAGCCAACTTCATTACAAAGTTGGCTCGTCCTGAACCACATATTTCTATGTGCGATCAATCATCATGAGGACTTGGACTTTTCTTTATAAGCCATTAAACCCTTAGGAAACTGCAAGCTAGCATGGCTTGTAAGGGTTGGCTAGTCTGTTCTCTGTTTATAGTCCTCTAGCGAGACACTGGTCTTCTCCCTGTTTAACGTCCCCCAGCCAGACTACTGGGTTATCGATCAAACTACTGAGGTGGATTGTAATAATATTACATATTATTATAATATTATTATTTAAACCTATTTGCACGTCACATGTTTGTATTGAAAACTTCCATTCTAAAATTAATCTACGAGTGTGTGGTAATTTATAGTTTATATTTATTTCGTAAAATTATCTCATTGCGCAAGAAAAGAATGGTTGGTAACAAAGAAAAATCGTCAAATTAGAGCTAGTTTTATTTGAACATGGATACAAGATAGAAAAAAATACAATATTGACGACAATATGAACAATAAAAAGATAAACACCATGGATAAAATAAATAAAATATGTCCTAACTAAAGTACGGGGTTATTGCCTATGGCAATATCTTCCACTCAATATCTAAATAACTTCAGTAAGTATCTTAATATCTTCAGTTTTCGATTTTATCTATTAATTTCGACCTAATAAAGCAGCCCCTAGCCCTAGACGATCAATATATTGATTAATACGGGCTGCTTTGACTCTACTCTTCAATATTATGTTACATAATGGCAGGTTCGCCGGTCAAAATACACCTATTTCGGAGCCCTATGAGTGCCCTGGGGGTCTTTGGGACGACATAAACAAATAAACATTCAATCCACTTACTTGGGGGTGGAGCGGCATCCACTTCGTTGGAGAAGTCAGCAAAGTCAAACTGGCCCACATTTTCCAGGGTGATGTCTGCCACCACATCTTGGTTGAGGTAGTTGAACACGACCACAGGGATGGCCACTATTTCTCCTCGCATCACAGAGTAAGGGAGGTCCAGGGAGATGAAGAATGGACGGAACACACGGAGCTGTAACCAAGAAACAACTTCATAGGTATCATACCAACTTCATAGGTATCATACCAACTTCATAGGTATCATAACAACTTCATACATATCATAACAAGTTCATAGGTATCATAACAGCTTCATACATATCATAACAAGTTCATAGGTATCATAACAACTTCATAGGTATCATAACAACTTCTTAGATATCATAACAACTTCATAGATATCATAACAAGTTCATAGATATCATAACAACTTCCTAGATATCATAACAACTTCATAGATATCATACCAACTTCATAGATATCATAACAACTTCCTAGATATCATAACAACTTCACAGATATCATAACAACTTCATAGATATCATAATAACTTCATAGAATCATAGGGCGGAATTAATAGACGTTTTTAAAATACCTCTGTGGCGCTAAGTCACGGATTGCGTACTGTGTAAGATAGGGAAAAACGACACTTACCAACGACTTAAGTTATTGATGTTGTCTATCAATTCCGCCCATATACTCGTTAATATAAGAACAAGATCTTACCTTCTTGGGCATGTCCATGAGACCCAGACCATACAGGGAGTCCACAGAGAAAGCAGACAGAACCCAGGAGGTGATGGTGTCAGGCACTTTCTCATTCACGGAAACTTTGCCGTCGTATCTGAAATGTTAAAAAACACCATGAATATAACTGCTTGCGGTGAGGAATAAGGAATTCCGAAAGCCACGGTAAATCGTTTACTACATGACAACACAAATATAGTCCTTCACAAGCAATACGTCCTTCACAATAGGTGTGTTTGACCTAATTTAAGCTATAGACATTTTTTTTTAAATTTATTTATTTATTAATAACAGGATAACATATACAAAGGTATTTTTCCTAAGCTAAAGCTTCTAAGAACTGTTTTTCAATGCATTGAGTGAGTGCTCAGTGGATGAATGAATAAATTGAGAATGAAGGTAAGTGTATAATTATAATATATATTCCCTGGCAACTTTTTCTGAGTTCATTGGACAAAATAATATTTTTTTTTTTTTAAACTAATAATATAATATATTTTAATCTTGTAATAAAAATAACAAATTGCTTGGTAGACCTTAAGTAGATAGGGTAAGGTGCAACGGAAAGTCCCATTTCATTTGAAGAAGTATTTACAAAATTAACTTCAAATTGTAAGCATGCAATAAAGTACAGAAATTTTGGAGTTAAAATGACAAGTATGGCTAACAAGGTACGTAACAAGGTAGGTACCGGTTATAAGTCACTACTCAAGTCTGACTTATAATGAGTCAATATTTTTTCATAAACATATGCTGTAAGAGAGAGATTTTCTCGGAAATCAAATAATTTATGGTGTTGGTGTGCATGGTAGGTATAAAATATTGAAATAATATAAAAAAACCTCTCATAACAACTTTGAGGTTGGAGTTTGTGACCAGCCAGTAATCTAATGTACCCTACACCCGTCTGTACAGTTCTAAAATACCTTAATGACAGTAGGGATAAATCATGTAAAAAACAGATTACCCAGAAGAAGCGTTAGTAAATAGCCACGTAGGATCTATGTCGTGGTCCAAATACACCCGGGGTCCTTTCCAGAAGGGCGCAGGGATTCTTGAGAAAGCGTAAGGGCCTGCCAGGGGCGGCCTGGTGACGGGCCGATAGGTCACGGCAGGGCCCAGGTCAGGCTTCAGCGTTGAAACACCCGGGAGAGGCAAGGGGCGGTTCTTGGCTCGATTCTCTGCTATGAGGGCGCGACCCCGGTTCAAATAAGAAGAGGCTAGAGAAACAGAGGAACAGGGGAGAGAGAGAGAGAGAGAGAGAGGAAGAACGGTGAAAACGACAGTGATAAAGAAGAGGAAGGTAGGAGAGAAATAGATATTAGAACGAAACGCCACCTAGAAAGACCCACATCCGTAATGTTGAAGCCAAACACAAAGCAAAGCGCATCCACAGCGAATCTACAAACCTGATTAGAGGGATAAAAATACCTTATTTGATAAAATCATGCAAGTAATTCTACCCGAACTTATAAAACCCTTTCCTGAAAGAAATATGCTCGTTACATATTATGTAATTAAATTTAGGTAGGTATAGGAAAATAATAACTTATGTACCATGCAATAATTTGGGTCGATTTTTTTTACCCTTCTTTAAATTCATCGATCGAATATACCTAATAAAATTACGAACATGCAAACAAACATATTAATTAACCCTGAGAGCCCAGTAACCATTATTTATTAGCATCCCAAAATCAAAGTTTTAAATGAAAAATCTACGAGTGATTGAGAGAGTGGTCAACGCATGCGCAACCACCGTCATTCATGCAACTTGGAGGCTGTGGCGTGGTGGTTAAGAAGGTTTACCCTGCGTCTTCCATGCTGAATAGCCACGTCTCCGGGAAATGTTTGCGCACGGTGAGTTGGGTGACAGAGGACGCCTCGGGGGACAATAGCTGCTCCTCCCCGCTGAGGAGGTCGGGGGAGTCTAGCAAGTCCACGGACTTGTAGTACACTGGAGAGGACATAGGTCAGTTAAGGGTTAATGGTCAGTCACATGCTCGTCAAGGTACTACTGTTGTTGTTGTTGTAGCCAGCTTGGCTACAGCTGGAGGGGTGAGTGATGGTCTCCAGCCAACTTTATTTAAAAGTTGGCTCGTCCTGAACCACATTTTTCTATGTGCGATCAACCATCATGAGGACTTGGACTTTTCTTTATAACCCATTAAACCCTTAGGAAACTGCAAGCTAGCCTGGCTTGTAAGGGTTGGCTAGTCTGTTATCTGTTTATAGTCCTCTAGCGAGACACTGGTCTTCTCCCTGTTTAACGTCCCCCAGCCAGACTGGGTTAAAGGTACTACTGGGTTAAAGTGCCGTTTTAGAAGAGTTTTCAGTAAAGGGGCCATTAAATGAAGTTTACTTTAAAAGGTTTGATTTTAAACCAATATAACAAGCAAGACAAGTGGGTATCAGCTTTATGTCAAATTTTATTATTGGGTCCCAAAGCACAAAACTTTTAACGGTCTACAGGAATATATCTGAAGACACAATAATGGAAATATTGCTCATAAGCGTATGAATAGATTCTAGGAGCCCTTGATGTGATCGGACAAGACGTAATGTCTTGATTTTTTTTTTTGGTTTTGCATTTTGTAGCAAGTTTCGTACATTATTAATTTTATTATTTTTAGCAGGATTTTATTTCCATTGTCAGTCCACTGTAGAAGTCTGTGGTCAGTAACTCATTGGGGTTATTTAAAGAGAAATTAATGACACCTTTGAATGTATGGATTTCTTTTACAACCGTTGCTAATGACCACTATAGGGAAAAACATCACAAATCGTGTTAATATTACCTACCAATATTATAAGAGTACGGGCTTGTACCAGTGCGCCCAAGAGATTTTATTAAGACATGTAGCGACCGAAACAAAGAATTTCTTTGTATAGGCTATAAAATACCTAATAATTATGGTTCCTGTTAACAAGACGCAGTCCGATTCACTATAGTGCAAGCCAATACTTGGGTTATTACAGTTAATGCTTTGTCAGTTTAGTATCTAGTATTATGAATGGAGTTGCGGCAGCAATATTAGTGGCAATGACTGTTATGGTATTACGTGAATTAGTCAAAACAACACATTGCTGGGTTATGATTACACTATTAACCTTGTTAAACATACTAGATCAATTGTGTTATCTTTTATTAATTTGGCTAAACTGTATTAAAATTAGAATTGTTAAATATAAGTACGGGACTGTTAGTTTCACACATGAAATAATAGTTCAATTAATTCTAAATAACTATTCATCTTAATGAAGCTCTTTATTATAATAACTACTCATAACAGGTAGAGATCTATAATAAATGGGTATATGAGTATGGCACAACTGTGGTCGAAAGCCCAGCATCATCATTTTCTAACATTCATACGGTATTTTTCTTCTCGTAATGTTTGTATATTCATACAAACAGCTACTCAATTTTCCTCACGAGGTATGAGTGGACCCCGGACATCCAAGTAAACAGCAGGTAATTCCTACGATACCGGGAATCGAACCCTGGTCACCGTGCGTGCCAGCGCACTATAATATAATGATGAAGACTACATAATCAAGCTCAATCAGGCGATAACTGAATCCAAGCTGGTAGAAATTTGTTCGAGAAACATCCCCTTAGTAAGATAGAAGCACGATCAGACCTTTTCAATTTCACTTCTCTCAAAGACAACTTTTCCCACAAAAGAAAGCATCGTGTGGACGATAGACTTTTCACTCTATCGGTAAACTTTCTAAGCTGTGACAAGCAAGGTCTTCTTTGATCTAACCAAAACATGATTTAAAGTTCGATAGTTTCAAGGAGAACATGGTCTACCTACGCGATCTCAAATCTTCGGTAACAGAAGCAGTTCTTGGGTCTCACGGTCCATCAAAAGGATCTTTCTCAAAGAGACTTATATTGTAATAATTTCTATAGCATGTCATTGTATTGATAATAAAATTCAGTTTATTAGCTAAATCTTTCTCTAGGGTGCAATAGTTCTAAATAATTGAAGCAGCACATAGGAATTTCTTTGTTTTTTTTAGAAAAGACCACCAGAAATAATGTAATGTATAAGTATAAGTAGTGCTTTATTTAGACTGTCGGCGCAAGACAGGTAGTCCCATTCTGCCAACAGTTTACCAAAATGTAAACTCTTCTCTAGTTTCTCTTACAGCTATTGACTGGAGGTACTCACGCCATGGCATGTGCTCATGCACGTATCCGTTGGTGAGCACGATGGCCCCCGCTTTCTCAAAGGTCTCCTGGGCCGTGAAGGAGCCTGGATAGCGCTCTCGCAGGCTCTCCGCCAGAGGGAACTTGCTGGTGTCTGTCTCGTCATAGGACCTCAGCTCCTTCAGCACATCCTCCTGGAAATAAAGCGCGCATTATTATGTTTATGATAATTATACATATAATGAGGATTTCGAAAAAAAAAAAAAAAAAAAAATCAAATAGTGCGGTGCAATAATTCTAAATAATGGACGTAGCACATATAGGAAATCTATCAGAAAAGATCCCAGAAAGAATGTAATGTAATGTAATGTAATGGGGAGTGTGAAACTATAATAATAAAGCTCTTTAGGCTAAAATACTTAGTAGACCGACCTCAGTAACTTAATCAATAAGGCGGCGGACTTGTAACCTGGAGGTCAGTGGTTCAAGTCCCGGTTTCAGCAAAGATTTAGTAAAACGAGTTTGAGTAGATGTGACATCGCGAAAGTGATTAACACATGTATGATAACTTTAAAAAGAAAAACTTACTTAGTAGACAAAAAAAAAAAAAAAATAGCTGGGTTCACTCATTTCTGTTTTGAGTTTACATTGCCAACTTTGTGAGGCGGACTGTGGACACTGAAGTTGATTTGGGATTGTTACCACAATTGGGATTTTTACCACATAATAATATGTCTTGGGCTTACTGCTGGAATAATTTGACTTTAATAGTCTTAATTGGGCAGTATAAATAAGGCGATATTATTATTATAATAATAAATAAATTTCAACAACGAAATGACAAGAAAGAAAGAACTACAGACCTTGGTGATATCGTTGCCAGTCTTGAGCAGAAGCACCTTCTGGTCCACAGCCAGCAGTCCTATGTAGGAGTTGGGCCTCGCCTCCAGGCTGATCTGCACATGCGCGCCTGGCTCCGTCTCGTCTGGACTCACCGAGGCCGAGACGAAGTTCTGAAAGGTGGACAAGAATATCAATATTATAATAATAAAGGGTTGGGTGGAAGAGATTGCCACAGGCAATAACCCTGCCCTTTAAGTAGGACATTATTGTTATTTTCTTTTTTACTTATTTATTTTGTCATTTGTTTGTTTTTTCTTAATTTTATACTGTTACCATTGTACTCTGTCCTCCTAATAAAGCATAATAAAAAATAATAAAGAAATATGTGCCAATATAATTACTCGTTTCCGTGGAATGCTTTAATCCATAAGTGCCCCCTGGGTAGTGCTAAATGAGTAACGCTTTCTGGATGCCAAATTGTCCATAAGATCTCCTGGCTGCTTAAATTATTTCAGTAGATATATGATTTTGAATAAATTTATTCATACGATAAATAATAAAATAAATAATATGTAATACCTACTGAGTTCAACACAAAACTTGGAATTAATTATGGTAATGGGATCCTGGTCCAAACGACTGTTTAACTTTTCTATACAAAGCTTTTGTGTGGAAGATAATATTGATCAAATTTCTCAAATCACAAAAATTATCTTCACAAAGATTTCCTTTAAAAATGTCTTTGTCACAAAAGCGTGACATAAATGGGTTGTAGTTAGATTTAATCTAAGTGGACACTATATCCCTTAACTCGGGCTACAGTGCGCTGTGATGGTCGAAACTACGATTTCACGGCGTGTCTGACTTAGCTTAACTATACATAATATGTTTTATAATGTGGTCCTGTAGCTCGATGAAAGGAGTGACTCACCTGAAGACCCCCTTCCAGTTCTATGTCCAACCCATCTGCCACCACCTCCCCGTCCTCCCGCACATACTGGACGATCACGTGGGCTGTGGGCGCCATGGCGTAGGTAGCCAGGAACCTGGGGTCAAGGGGAGAGGATATACACTGGTATCAGTAAATACAATGGGCAAGTGCACTGCTGGTCAAGTGGTCAACGCGCTAGTCTGGTAATCCAGGTAGTGTAGGGATCCGTTGGTTCGGATCCCCCACCCAGTGCATGAATTTTTTCTCATTAATTTGAGTTTGTGACCACATAATAATAAGACTCTGAGGGTTAGGTGGTAGAAAATGCTTTGAGCATTAACCTCGCTTGGTAGTTACCCTCCACTAAAGACTATTATTATTATTACATATAAACTTCCCCAAAATGGTAAAATTCTCCTATGGTATGCTCCCCCAACAAAAAAGAAAGTAACAAATTGAGTGTTCATAACATTAGGTAGAATATATAACGAATCTCTCAAGGACCAAGGTTTTGGATATGCTGTTAAACATTTCCAAAGAACTTGGCTCAAAAGAGCCAAAGGTTTCAACGGCGAAGGGAATGAAATCATAAAGATTTTGTGGGTCTTTATATTTTAGGCAATTTTTTTAAATTGTATTTATTAGTCCATCTAGTGAGAAGTCATTAACTCACAGCAGCTCTGAAGAAGGGCAGATAATTTGTACTACCTATTGTCTGTAGAAAATCAAAATCTCGTCGTATTTGAATCAAAACTATCACAGACAAAATAGTCTGCTACTGGGATAGCTGTATAATTTTCTATACCCTGAAGCGGTTCCAGGCTTCCAGCGGTAAATCTCAAGAAGAGTTGGAAAACCCCATTACCTGATGGAGGCAGTCTTGGCGCCACCGGGAATAGTCATGGTGTCTGCCATGATGACGTCACCTCTGCCCAGCACCTGGTAGCTGATGTGCTTCAGGGGAGCCGTCGAGTTGACCTCCAGCTCTACGTCTTTGTTCACCTGGTGTGGCAGGGATGAAAATTGTTGGGAATCAGTTTCAATAGTTAAGTTATCATATTTGTGTTAATCACTTTCGTGATATCACAACTACTCAAACTCGCTTTACTAAATCTACGCTGAAACCGAGACTTGAATCACCGACCTCCAGGTTACAAGTCCGCCGCCTTATCGATCAAGATACTGAGGTCGGATTCAGTTTCAATAGTAGAAGATTTTTGTTGTTGTTGATTGAACGCAAATTGTTAAAGGCAATGTTAACTAACGAAATTGCGTCAAGAAATTATAGAGTCAGTAGAGAATTTCCCCCATGTATGTAGGTGTAACTTACGTAAAAACAAGAAGTTTGACTGATTTTCATGAATATTACAAAACAACAACAATCAACCTCAACCATGAGGTTGGACAACGTCGACCCTGCTTGAGCGGGATAAGACAGAGTAAAAGAAGAAGAAGATTACAAAACAACAAGTAGGTATTTTCATCCTAAGGTACTTAAATCGGAGGGTTCAATACCTTACTTGGAATAGGATTAACACAATCAGCATAATAGGTAATATTAAGTATAAAAATCCGTTTTGTTTTGATTGAAACCTTGAATATTTATTTTAATGAAGTCAGGATCCTGACAGTCGTATGAACAATATTTTTTTCACTGATCATGCCTAAATTATTAAATAATGAGCGATCAGAGGTAGGTATAGTGGTGGTATGGTACAGTACAAAATAGATAATGTAAGAATTAAGATGCGGTGCGAACGACAAACTACACCAGTGGTGTTAAAGCGCCTAACAGAAAAAAAAAATTAAGATGACTTACCTGAGGTTTTTCAGACAGGAGTTTGGCCTGAATGAAACTGTTGCTGGGAGAGATAGAAGAGGAAATGGTTGAGAACCACTCCTTGATGTCCAAGTACTCGGCTTCGATTCCCAGAGCGGTCACGTTCTTATCCAAGGGTGGATAGTAGACAAGTTTGATCATTCCGTTATTGTCCAGCTTGAACCTGAAAATAAAGAAATCATTTTGTGTAATCTTTCTTACTTTTTTTTATTTTTCCGTGGCTGCAGCCTCAACGACCATATGCCTGTTCTATGAGCTGAAACCATGTTCTTCTATCTTTAGCAATCTCTTCCCATTCATTTAAATTAATTCCATGGCCAGCGTCGATGGCATGTTGAATACACCGGTTCCCTTCAGAACACCGAAGTTAAGCGACATCCAGCGAGGTTAAGACTTGGATGGGTGACCATTCAAATTCTAATTCTCGTGACGCTGGCTTTTCCCGGCCCCACTCAGGCTGGGTGAGGTCAATGTGAGTAGCAGGTTTGTGAGTTTCCTGCGAATGGAGGGTAAAACCCCCGTCGTGATATGACCATGGCAGTTGAAAGCGACGTTAAACCCCACTTAAAAAAAAAAAAAAAATTAATTCCTATCTCTTCTGGATCCTTCCGTTTATTGTCAATCCAACGTGTTCTAGGTCTTCCCCTTGATCGGTGTCCTTCAAATCTTTCTTGTGTAATCTTATATTATGTTTTTGGGGTTCGGTCCCTTTGAACAGTTCAATGTTTCGGTCATACATGCATACATATATTGAGATGAGGGTTTTACTCTCCATTCGCTTCAAACTTACCAAGCAGTTACTCTAATTAATTTCACCCAGACTGAATCGGGTTGGAAACAGCCAGACATCACGAGAGTTTTAAAAAAAAAAATCATATAATATATTTCATTAAAAACGTCTTCTTTCTTCAGTGTGCTCATTACGGATGCCACATTTCCTCTTTGTACCGAGAAACTCACTCTTTGTCGGAAGTACTCCCCTGCACGTCTAAATGTACTATCACACAATCATATTATAATTATAATGGCTAATGCGTCGATGGCATGTTGAATACACCGGTTCCCTTCAGAACACCGAAGTTAAGCGACATCCAGCGAGGTTAAGACTTGGATGGGTGACCATTCAAATTCTAATTCTCGTGACGCTGGCTTTTCCCGGCCCCACTCAGGCTGGGTGAGGTCAATGTGAGTAGCAGGTTTGTGAGTTTCCTGCGAATGGAGAGTAAAACCCCCGTCGTGATATGACCATGGCAGTTGAAAGCGACGTTAAACCCCACTTAAAAAAAAAAAAAAAATGGCTAATGGCCAGTGAAGTTTGCGATTAAATCAGTCCGTTAGTGACAGTAGAATCAATAAGAAGAAAAGCATACATACTGTGTGGACTCATACTGCTCAGTATCATACGAGAATCCGTGCTTGACAGTGACCATATTGTTGTTGTCAGTGACTGGGGTTCCATCGTGATGGGCCAGCTTGATGTAAGCCGTGTACCGGAGCCCTGGCTTGAAGTATTCAGAGGTCTTGATTAGGTCCATCTTGTACTTGTGCTTGTGGAAGATGATGGAGCCTGAGTTGTTCTGGCGCCGACCTGAGGGAGGGTGCAACATATAGAAATGATATACGGGAAAACAGGTGAAATATAATCAAACACCTCGGCCGAGGTGTGAAGAACGCCTATACAAAGAAAGAGACAGCCCGGCAGAGTGTAAGGTTACGCAAAACATAGTTCCCATGCATTTCATGTACTTTCAGCCAGCGAAAAGTGCAACATGAATTTCAAAAATTGCGATTTTTATTGAAGAAATGGACTCTACGTTGAAAAATAAATTGATTTGACTTTTTGTTTGACTTCCTAGGTCAACGGGAACCCTATTTTCGAGACCCCCCAACAATCGTGAAAGACATGAAAAGATTCATAATTTTTTTTTTTTTTTTTTTTTTTTCCGTTTTTTTTTTTCATACGGATCCTTTGAGACCCGACTTCGTGTCTTTAACTTGGCACTGAAGATTAAGTGAGGTGTCTAAAGTGATCAAGATATAATGGAGATGAGCCCGGACCAAAAAAAAATTCTAAATTATAAGCGGGCGGCCCATTTGGGCGGCCTCGGGTTTTGGGAGCCCAAATCGGGAATCGAAGGATAATACTAATCTTAAGTGGTATCAAATGAAAGATCTCGATGAGCAGATACCAAATTTATTGATTTTATTACTTCATCCGGTCCACTGGGTGGCACCTGGTGGTCTTTTCATTTTCTTTGGCGGGTAGGTACATTCGAATCCTTAGCTTAGTGGTCAGATCTTGGCCAGTATGTATTTTTCGAGATAACCTCGCTCTCTCACTGCAAAATTTTACTGTTTAAGTTAGTTTATTTTCCGTCCGTTTCTTTAGAAGATAACTTTGTCTATTGGTAGCATGCTCGACCTGTCACCCAGTCAGCATGGGTTCGAATCCTGGCGGGGACAAAAATTTTTAGCTCTATATTTTCAATTTGGGCTTAACGTTGTTTTGTTTTTCCGATCTTTATATTTGATCTTCATGACGACCCTATTACCCTCGCGAGGAAAATTTTAGTAGTTGCAGAATTGCCCAATGACCTGTGGCGGCATTACGAGATTGATTTTGGACAATCATGGTGGGATGGAGATAAAATATGATGAATCAGTTCTCATAATGTCGATGCTACTCACTAAAAGTTGTGACAAAGTAGTGACTTTGGCCAAGTGGGTAGCATACTAGGCTTGCACGCACGATGACTTTTGTTCGATCCCCTTCAGGCCAGGTTTTTTTCTCTGTCCATTATGTCCGGGGTACACTCATACCTCGTGAGGTATTGATAAGGGACGTCACCACGGAGTTCTCTCCCGCTCATGGTTTTATCAACACGGAATTGTATCCCGTCGCTTGCATTTTTACCTGATATTATACCTACATAGTTTAGGCCTAGCATAAAAATTATAATCGAAACACCTAGGAATCATTGATATAGACCTGAGGCATGGCCTTCTATGTATTTTTCCTAACCCTATGATAAACCCAAGGTATGGCCTTCTATACAGGGTGAGCATAAAGTCTCACCCCACCCCCCGTATCTCGAGAATGGCTGAAAATACAAGAAAACGCAAAAACACGTATCCCTTCGAATTTAGGAGGATTAATTTTCAGCCGAAAAAAAATTGCCTACACGGCCCCAGTCAGGCTGGGCATGGACCAACTTTAAAATCTTAAATATAATAGTATGTCTTGTGGTATATTGTTTTAAAGGTCTCATAGATTGAAGTTCATTACAACAAATTTCAGTGAGCTACAACTTACCGTTCTTGAGATACAGGGTCGAACGTCCTGCGTAATATCCATATATTTTGACCTATAACTCGTCAACCGTAAAGTCCAGAAAAATGAAATTTGTTGATAATAACTCCTTATGACAAGCCCTGTCGAAAAAGTTATAACTCGACATACTCTGTTGATGTTAGTTTCTGGTCGGTTTCGTCAGCCAGCCGGACGAACAGTCCGAAAAATTTTAACGAAAAAACAAATCAAGTTTTAACTTGTTCGAAAGTTCTTGCCATAAGGAGTTATTATCAACAAATTTAATTTTTCTGGAATTTACGGTCAACGAGTTATAGGTCAAAATATATGGATATTACGCAGGACGTCCGACCCTGTATCTCAAGAACGGTAAGTCGTAGCTCACTGAAATTTGTTGTAATGAACTTCTCTCTATGAGACCTGTAAAACAATGTGCCACAAGACATACCATTCAATTTAAGATTTTAAAGTTGGTCCATGCCAAGCCTGACTGGGGCCGTGTAGGCAAAAATTTTTTGGCTGAAAATCAATCCCCCTAAAAATTAAGGAATACGGGTTTTTGCGTTTTCTTGTATTTTTAGCCATTCTCGAGATACGGGGGGTGGGGTGAGACTTTATGCTCACCCTGTATATTTACCTAACCCTACTATAAACCCGAGGCATTGCCTTCTATGTATTATCCCTAACTCTACTATACACTGAAGGCATTGAATTTCATTAGTTAGAGATTTTAAAGAGTTCCTTATAAAAGTTCGATTCTTATATAAAAATGATAATTTTATAGTTTTCATTTTCTTAAATACCTAATGTAAAAAAGCATGGCCTTATTTCCGGGAGAGATACTCGTGGTGACCCCTGCAACAAGCCGGAGAGAATTCGGGTAAGAAAAGGTCAACGGGAGAGAACTCATTACCTCACCTTGATAAGGTGATTACAAATTAATTTCTTTGGCATTTGTAAATCCAGGTGTTTTGGTATCCCTCATAGGAGGCTCCGAGGTCTATTTAGCATTGAAAGATAAACCTAATCATGTGGAGTATAGAATCAAAAGGTCTTGCATTGCAAATTTATATATTATTTACTCATTTTGGGGATTCAGGGGGCCAAATCTGTGATCCAAATACATATTGACCTTAGAAAAATTAAATACGTACTGCTAAAACTATATCTTAAAGAAAAGACAACTTGGTACATTCACATTTTCCCAGCTTATTTACTTTTGTTATTCATAATGTTTTAGTAGTGTATGAACCTATATTTTCGTACAAAAAGATCTGATATCCCTCCAAAAACACCACTTCGTGGTTAAAAAAAGAAGAACGCCTCACTCAAAAGAATGATTATAATTAGCTAAAAATAAATGATATCAAATTGAGAACACCTTACCCCCTCTCTTTCTATATCTCTACACTCCTCTCTGAATTTATTCCTTCTATGTTTATCTTTCTTTATCCTTTCTAGGGGTCATCCCAAACTTAATTTCTCTTTAAATTTACTTGTTGCACGACAATAAAAAATGGCGGTCGCGGTGTAATTTTCTCGATTCAAATCAAATAAATTCAGAAAAATCATACGCCGACTGCCATTTTTTATTGCCGTGCAACAAGTAAATTTAAAGAGAAATTAAGTTTGGGATGACCCCTAGAAAGGATAAAGAAAGATAAACATAGAAGGAATAAATTCAGAGAGGAGTGTAGAGATATAGAAAGAGAGGGGTAAGGTGTTCTCAATTTGATATCATTTATTTTTAGCTAATTATAATCATTCTTTTGAGTGAGGCGTTCTTCTTTTTTTAACCACGAAGTGGTGTTTTTGGAGGGATAATAATAACTCTTTATTGACAAGAATAATATTGACAAAGGGCGTGATTATTGCCTGAGGCAATCTCTGCCATCAAACCCATACATACGGTTACCACTTATTTGATTTCGAGAAGTAAAGTGTTACTGATGTTCTAACATAAATATATTTAAAAAAAGATGATTTAATGTAATTAAAGTTATGTAAATAAATAAAGGAACTTTGTAAAGACGGTTGACATTACATCAAACAGTAAGAGAATGACCAAAGATTGCGCTGCGAACTTGAAGCAAACGAGTTTTTACCATTCAGATTTCTCGTTAAGATGCTCTTGATCTTGTTGTATGTAGAACTCTTGGTTGTTTGAAAGCCTTTGATTAACTAACAATATACAATACTTTCCCCAAAAGCATAGACGCTCCCTTATTTCCTGAGCTAACGGTAAATAAACCAATTAAAACAAGCTTATTCAATTAATCATATCATTTATAATATGGATTTCCTCAAAAATTATCTAAAAATTCTGAATGATCGATATAAGGTAGTTGAAATTATTTAAAAATTTACCGTTTAAAAAATAGTTTGTTGGAATGGACCATCGTTACTTACCCGTAAGAGCCTCCTCCACCGCCACATCAAACTGCACAGATCTCTCATACTCGTCCGTCAGCTTGAGTTCCTTGACCACATCGAACTCGATGACGGTCTTGCCATCGATGGGCACGACCTTGCGGACTGGGGTCTGGAAGATGGGCTGGATGACTCCGCTGAAGATGGTGGGATACGCCGTGATTGTGGCTTCACCTGAAATGGGATTTTTTTTTTACATGTACAAGGTCTGTCTGACAAACAAGGTCTGTCCCGGTAGCTCAGTGGTAGAAGCGGTACTCTGTGAATTTAAAGATTCCAGAGTTCGTGGGTTCGAAACCCAGCCGGGACATGACAAGGTATCCTCCCATTAGGAATTTTTACCACATAATAATATGTCTTGGGCTTACTGCTGGAATAATGGGACTTTAATAGTCCTAATCGGGCAGTAAAAATAAGGCGATAATATTATTATTATTTATTTTTGAACATGAATATTGATCTTCCCAGAATCAGAGGTAGCACAGTTAAATTTGTAATGGAATTTGTTATGCTGTAACTAAGTAAGCTGTTACACAAAATCGGAGAAACATGAGTCACCAACTTACGGATCCTAAAGATCTAAACAATCAGTGGAGGAATAGGACTCCTGACCCAAACGGGCCCTCATTAAATCGGAGGAGAAGGATGCAAACTTCCAAGATCGGAACAACAAGGTACCAATTTTCAGACCTCCCTGATTGATAAGGATATTCAGACATCCCTCCTATTATTATCTGACCTGGTTGCAGGGGTTTTCAGTGAAACCCTTACAATTAACACTGCAACCTAATTAGATCTATTGTGAGACCAGTTGATTCTATTCGGTTTTAACGTCCTGATTTGAGATAGTCAGCACGGGGGTTTTACCCTCCATTCGCTGGGAATCGTACCAGCTACCCACATTAACCTCACCCGGTCTGGGTAGAGCCAGAAGTGCCAGCCTCACGTGTTTGGAAGGGACAGAATTTTCTTCGAAAAGTCTGCCCCAACCGGGAGTCGAACTTTATATCATTTTACTTTGTAATTGCCTTTATTGTTGGGGCGTTAAGTAAACTTAAAAAAAAAAAACTCGAGACCTCTAGACTACGGGCAGTAGTCACAATAGTTACGTCACGGAGGCTGGTCCCTCCTATTGGTCCACAGGAAACGCCTGCCTGGTCCACTCACCCTTCACAGGCTTTCCGTACGTGTACTTGGCGTTCACACTGATCACCACTTTCGAGTCTTTGAACGTCGCGTGAGGCGGCACGTTGACGTTCACTTCGAACTTGGGCAGAACATATTCGGCCACGGTGAAGCGCTTGGTGAACTTCTGGTCGAGAACATTGATCGTGATGTTCCAGTCGCCCAGGACGGGAGATGTGGACAGTTGCAGGTCGGAGGCGAACACGCCTCGTGTGGTGAGGGCTCGCGTCCACTGCTTGATGCGGTTGCCTTTGCCGTCCTGAAGAGTGGAGAGGAAGTTGGATTTTTAGAACTGCAGTACATTTCAGCACATACTTACATTTACAGTGAGTGCAATCGTAGGACCGCGGGTGGAAAAATAATCGTAGGACGACCGGTCAATTCCGTACTAACTCATTTTTTCGCACAGGTGGGACACCCGGTCATGTATATGTTAAGAGATAAGGCCTGAATCACTATATCTCTAGATAACAATAACAAAGCAACCATGGAAATCTTAATTGTTCATCTGGAATAGCTAGTTATGGCTTTTAAGTGATATAGATTTTTCTATTTGTTCAAAGTCGATAAAAGTGAGGATCTTAGAGAGGCTTTCAAGATTTGGATCTATTAATGTAGGTACTCGTATATTATACGTATCTAATAGAAGTAATAGATACTCGTTCTTTATTTAAATAATCACACTAACAATTTTAGGAAAATTATCTAGAGTAAAATTAACTAAGAATTTTTTGTAGGTATCTCTTGAAATGTAAGCGATGAAACTTTTAACGGTGCATTTAGGTACAAGAATATTTTTTTTTATGCCTTTAACGGCAGGATTCTCACACTGTGAGCTCTTCCACCCAACCGAATTTTCTTCAATAACCAAACTTTAGTATACACTTGCTTACCGTGATGAAAACCTCCAGAGCTCCTGTGACGCTCGGTTTGAGGTGAGAATTGAGAACGATGGCGCGGAATCGAACCAAGTCCCCCGGCTTGTAGATGGCCTTGTCCAGCTGGATGAACACCGAGTAGCTCTTGTGTACGTACTCGAGCCCGGTGGAGTTGTAGAAGTCGAGAGATCCGGAGCCTTTGACTGTGAGGTTGTATTGCCCAGGGCCCAAGTCACCGATCTGGTGGAGAAAGAAGCAAGAGTAATAATAATAATAACAACATAATAATACCGCCTGATTTATAGTGCTTGATTAGGACTATGAAGTCCCATTATTCCAGCAGTAAGCCCACAAGACATATTATTATGTGGTAAAAATCCCGGCTGGGTTTCGAGCCCGCGACCTCTGGTATCTCTGGATTCACAGAGTGCCATCTTTACCACTGAGCTATCGGGACAGAGAAGTAATAAAAAAGTAATAAATAGCAATACAGGGGTATTATGTACCTACTTACCAACACACTTTACAATACAATACTTATTATTATTATTTAACACTTTATTGGTAAACCACATGATACATACATAGGATATGAAATAAAAAAGAACACAATAGAATATGTAGTGAACCAAGGGGCGAGGTTAAAGCCTGTGGCTTTCTCTTCCACCGAACCCCATACTCTGTTTATCCTGCAATAATGAGACAGAAGAGTAGTTTCTTTACTGTCATATTTTTTATACGAGTAAATAACTATAGGTATATATTGATGTCTAAATTTAGAACTACGAGTAGGTAAGTTTGAATAAAAAATGTCCAAGAATATTTTCCAAACACGTCCGTAATAGGCCCTTGTAACAAAATGGCGATAAAAATACCATCAAGTGGGATTCACATTTTCTTAGAAAATAATCTTTTACACCTACAAGGAAAAATTTTGAGAAGTTACTAAACTGAATGCTTCATTACTCACGAAAAGTAACTAACGGTACATAACTATAAGCTATGTAAGTATATGTGTGTACTGAAGTGGGCAGTAAAAATAATAAAATGCCTGGATGCGCTTTAAAAGGTGAATGTTTAGCATAAATACCTAGGTACCTGGTAAAATATTTTTATTTTTTATGGTTCAAACTCTAGGAAGAAAAATAGTCTGATATGCTCAAGCAATTTGTAATTTAACTATTAAGTAGTTAACAGATCAGTCAGTTTCACAGTAAGTAGGTGAAAAGATGGAAAAAAACTACTTTCCTTAAGTGTTAATGTAGGTACTACATCACTGTCTAGCACGTATTTATTATGCCATACTATAAGATATTTATTATGAAACACTGGGTATTATTTCTGGTATGGTGTAAAAGGGTCTGTAGGCTAAAATATAGCAGGAGATTGTCTGAGAATTTGAGTTAGAAAAGAGTGCCTCGAGGTTATGGTACCAAATCAGGACAGCTTCTTAATCATTAAAGTACCAAATCAGAACAGCTCTTTAATCATTCAAGTAAAATTTAAGTCTTGTGAATTGACTTTTCTAGAAGAAAATATCCTCCGTCTTGATTAGTGCGTGTATAAGAATCAGATTATTTCTGACAATTTTCTTGGATAAAATAAATACAGTCAAATCCGTATATAAGAGAAACCTGGGTATAAGAGATCCCCATTAGGTATTTCCAGGACAAATTTACTTCTGTATAAGATAAAATAATTACTCTTTTTAAGAGAAACCAAAATTCCGACCCTTGGGTTCTCTCATATCCAGATTCGACTGTATCAGTAGATTCTATTTTATTTCACACAAAGCTCTCGAAACTCACGTCTAGCTTGACTATCCTCGTGCTGAAGGGCTCCACGGACAGGAGCTGCTTGGTCCTGAACTCGCCTCCACTGTCCTGCTTCCCCCCCACCTCCACACTGACTTGCGTCGCCTCCGACACAGCCTGGGTGGAGACGGCTACGTGGTACTCTCCATTGGGACGGAGGACTTTGGGCGCCACCACAGTGTAGAACCTGGAATCACAGGGGATCAGAATAAGTATGTTGGCATTTATGATCGAGTAGCATGCAAAAAGAAAAACCTGTTTCGTTTTGGGGGTTCCCCCTTTCATCATATACCTAAGGTCATATCGAAAGGAAAAATCTGGTGTAAACATCACACGACTTTCCTTATCCCCCAAAAAGAAGTCCAATTCCGCCACTGGTGACTCAACGGTAACAGATAGTTAAAAATCAGTGCCTAATTCGTAATTAACACCTCAAAATCATTGGATTTGATATGTCGCAACCCCCATCTAGGGTGAATAATAAAAAAGTTAGACCAAGCGGGTCTTCGAAGGTACTTCTAATACCAAAAGTAGCAAAACACAATAATAAAGCGTTCGGTGGTCTTCAGTAATGAAAAAGAATTTTCTGAAAAAAAGCAACGTCGTAAGAATTTTAGTACTTGGATAGGTGACCATTCAAATTCGACCCTTGTGATGATGGGCTATTCCCAGACCCACTCCGGGATGGCTGCTAATAGGTCGTCCATAAGCCTGATCACATACTTCGAGGACTTTTCTTCGAGGACTCAGGTAGCTTTTCTATGAAGAATGAGAAACAGTCAACCAAAGTTTCATCGCAATCACATGAATAGTTCAGAAGCTCATTGTGTCCATAAAGGACACATAACACACAAATTCATTTTACTTCCGATAAATTTCTAATATTAGAAATCGGAAGTATTGTGTTCGTTTTTTGTAAAAAAAAATATTTTTTTGCTCCGATTTCAATTTTTTTCATATTTCTGGACGTTTCATAACCTACTAGCGGGTTACACCCGCCGCTTCGCCAGCCCATCAAACACACACAACGCACACGCACACCACCACCACACACACACACACACACACACACGCACACACCACACACACCCACACACACCACACACACACCACACACAACACACCACACCACACACACACACACAACACACACACACACAACACACCACACACACAAACACACACCACACACACACCACACACACACACACACACACACACACACAAACACACACCACCACACACCACACCACACACACACACCACCACACACACACACACACCACACACACACCACACACACACACACCACACACCACACACACACACCACACACAACACACACCACACACACACACACACACCACACACACACACACCACACCACACCACACACAAAATGTCATTTAGGTTTGAAAAAAAACCTGAATATTTTTTGTCGCCCATCTATTTTCTGGTCTTCCCCGGCGTAGCTCAAGAATGGCTCATCAGAATTTCGCGATCAATATGTCAATTGAAAGCCTAAACCCTTGCCTAAAACTTTCTCGCTCTGAGTTGATAGGTCGTCACTTCAAATTTCGAGAAAAAATGTCATTTAGGTCAAAAAACGTGAATATTTTACATGTTACCCATCCATTTTTATCCTTACTCATTGTAGCTTAACCTCAGGGAGATATAATCTAGCCTAGAAGAATTTCCTGATCCAAAGGGACCTATGTGCAAAATTTCAGGTTTCTCGGTCAAACGGTGTGGATTTGTATAAAGAACATACATACATACATACACACACACATACACACATACAGACAGCTTTCTTTTATAGATATAGACTGAGTAAATTTGGTTTTGTGTCCGTCTGTCGGTCTGTCTGTCTGTTAAAACGATTCCTTGTAACGCGCAAATCTCAGAAACTACTCAACCGATTTTGATGAAATTTTGCACACATCTAGGAGACGTTCTGTAGATGGTCCCATTTTAAATTGATCGAATTCATACAAGCGGTTCTGGGTGAAAAAGACCATGCGCCTGACCACTAACTTTTTACTTAAACGCTTATATCTCGTGAACGGTACACCCGATTTCGATGAAATTTTGTAAGAATATGCATATTAATATTTTACATAGGTTATTTGTATTTATTTTTAAATTAATTATAATTTGACTCTGATATTTAAGAAAATCCGAAATTTTGGACAAAAAAGTAAAAAAATAAGGAACACGACTTGCCGATACAGAATTTTTTGTGGAATTTAGAATGTATAAAAAACGATATTCTACCATATAAAACAAATTTGAAGAAAATCGGTTGAGCCGTTTTGGAGATACAAGTAATTTTCTATAAAATCTCAAAATTGGCACGTGTTTACAATGTGAAGCAATCACGAGGAAGTATTGTGTCCATAATTGGCAGTGTTTTTATTATTATTATTCTCTTTTACAGTAGCGTCAAACGTCACAGACGTGAGATCATCAGATCAGAAGGTCCAGGTCGTAAAATAGTTGAGAAATCAAGCTGGCAAATGGAGGATGTGACTTCATATAGTTGTACATAGCACTCACTCATGTTGAGAAATTTAGCTACATATCTACCAAGGTACCCAGAGAGAATACAAAGTAAAATCTCGGGTACAATAACTTCGACAATGTTTCAAATAAGAAATAGCTATATACAATGCAAGAAGCAAGGCGTTATTATACGCTTAATTCTTTGTACTTTAGAAACAAAAGAATAAAAACAATTAAACAAGTGACTGGAATTAAGAATATCTCCGTAACAAACACGAAACACTACACACATTTATGCAAGTAATTACTATACATATTATATGTTCCCCTAAGTCAGGAGTCTGAGTATACGAGTAGTAAGTAGTGTAAGTATCTTTAACCCAGATAAAGCGGAGAATTTTTTTGTCTTGTTCATCCATTGAAATTTGCAGCTATCCAAACTTTCACACGCAAGAATAAATCAAAATAAAAGTGGTGTCAACTTATCACTCGGACTCTAAACAAAGAGTTTGAGGTGTCGCCAACTATCCCCAACAAGTTGAATTAATTAGAAAAATCCACAAAAAAAAAAAAATAGTACCTTTGAAGCGTCCTTCTGGAAGGACGTCAGCCTAATCTGGGTTAATACCAAGAGTAAACGTATTCCAAAAAATAAGAATGATAATAAAAATGAAGGTTACGAAGTGCTAGTCCAGAATCATCCTTCGGGAGAAAACCTACTTTTCTAGTACCTACATTTGTGGAGACATTAGTGTCTTAGTATGAAGTTTTGACTGGTGTTGAGTCTTACATTTCTAGAAAGACTTGTGTCTGAATTTTAAAAGATCACCCACAAATTTTATAAGATAAGATCAAGTGTTACCCACGTCTCAAGGATCGCTACTCACACACCAACTGTTATCACAAAACCTCAACTTAACGTGATACTATTATTGAAGCAGGTAACGTTTACCAAGAAATGCTTGGACAATGGACATACTATTACAATAAAAACGCAGTACGTACGTATAGTAATGTAGTCAATACCAAAAGGTAACAACATACCGCCAATCGTTAATTAAATAGGTCACAGGTGATAGCGAAATTGAAATATGTGACGAAAATAGGTGATAAGAAACTTTACTGGCCATGTCTAGATTGCCTAGGAAGACCTTGTGAATAATTTTACATTAGTAGTTAGCCAAATGAGAAGGTAGTGCACGATATCCTTCAAGTGAGGCATTAGACAATTAATGTGGAGTAGAAAAGAACATGCATACATGTGTAGATAATAGCGAAGTGTTCAGGAAAATACTCCTTAGTATTATCTCTCTGGGAATAATGGCACACTATATTCATATTCATGCATAGATAAATTAAATTTTCTTGAAAGCCACAAAATGTTAGTTGATAACAGCACGGACAGAAAAAAAAACCCCTCCAACAATTAGTCATTAAGATTGACATACTATTTATAGATACCTTCATGAAATAAGTAAGTGGCTCAATCGTCCCAATTACCTACAAATTAATGTATTATCTATGTACAATAGGATAGAGTGGGTGGTGGATTTCACATATGAGGAATTTGTGGCTCAGTATAAAACATGAAACTATGAAAATTTATACTGTAAACAACTAATGTGACTGCAAATAAATTTGTGCTCAACAAATTCAAAGTACCAAAAGACAAGGTACCTCTACAAAGGCAAAAAGCTAGTGTTAATGATTCACTTAGACTTTAAACTATCATAGTATAGCCGTTACGACAGTAGTTGGAGCGCCTCTTGATTGATACACATCAGTACATTACACAACACATAATATATATTATGTACATTATTTTGTACATTACATCTACAAACCAGTACATTACATCGATAAACAGCATTACATTACACAAAGGTAGGTAAATATTGATACAATTCATGAACATTGGTACGTAACTTAGGATACTTTTAGCATGGAACCTATCCTAGTCTTAAATGTATTCGAAACGTTGGTTCCTTCAGGTGATGAAAAATAGGATGATGTCATGATATTAGTATTACTCATAAGCCACCACACAAAATACTAGCTTGGCCATACTGAGATTCTCACCTACGTGATTTTTGGTGACATTGAAATCTATCGACACCAACCTACTCAAGATAGATAGATATATCTGTGACTGGTCACTTTGCAACAGTAATTCAGTGATTTCTTTTCCTGAGATAACGTTTTTAAAATTAAATGTAAGCAAATGAGCTTGTTTTTTGAACAAACTCATAACTCTGGTTAATGCTGCGAGTTACAATGAAGGAACTGTCATTGACATACCACATCGTTCATAAGAAATACTCTCTTTTTGTCACTTTACCGAGTACCCAACAAAGTTCAAAGTATAATAACTTAAATCGGTCGAAATCAATTCAACAAGTAATATTTTATTTTTTTGGCATTGGTAGGCAAGGCCATTCAATACAGCCATTGTAGCTTATTAATACATAGGTGTGAAGAACGCCCCATACAAAGAAAAAGGCATATCTACTATTATGAACTGTTCAGCAATGTCTACATTTCCTTCAATTCACCATGATGGATTTCTATTAAACACACGAATGTATAATCATTTAGTTTAGAAGTCAGATCATTTAAACACTGTTCCACAGTCTCATATTTCATTTACTGTATTGCACCATGGCCCATGGCCAAGTAACTAGACAATTACCTACAGCAGCATAATTGTTGTTCAGAAGAAGAAGATTTGTAGCTGAAACTTTGTATTGTACCGTCCTCTGTGCTCGGTTTTGAGTGGGCTGCACTCGCTCGCCCTGATCTCGTGGATTATATAATATTGAGATCATCTGATGTCTGAACACATCTCCTTATGAGGAAAACCAGTTTAACGCCAAGTCTTTGTGTAGCGTGCATAGGAATCTACCTTGCAGGGAACTGAGAGGGGCGGCATGTGTAGTTTCAGGAGGTGTGGTGGTAATGTGTGGAAACCACTTTGACGTCAAATGGCAGAAAACTAGGATCGAGTGAGCATTCTGAATAAAGACACAATAATAAAATGAACATCTCGCCAGCCTTCGTGGCATAACGGTTGTGACTACTGCCCGTAGTCCAGAGATCTCGAGTTTGATCCCCGGTCGGAGCAGACTTTTCACACAGAAAATTCTGTTCCCTCCGTACAAGCATTTCCAGCCCTACCCAGGCTGGGTGAGTTTAATGTGGGTAGCTGGTACGATTCCCAGCGAATGGATGGTGAAACCCTCGGTCCTAATCCAGGACGTTAAATCAAAATAGAATCGTTGCCGTTAGGAAGGACATCCAGCCGTAAAAAATGTGCCAAAACCAACCAACCTCGAACATGAGGTTGAACAATGTCGACCCTGCATGAGCGGGATATTACAGAGTAAAAGAAGAAGAATAAAATGTACAGCTCTTCATTTCACTACACTGAGATCTCGACTGTAATAAAGTACCAACTGTAGTTACCTTTAACGACTCTAGGACCTTTAAAGGCAAGATTAAAAATATTTCAACTCTCATCTGTCTATTAGAAGGATTAAACACTGACCACGATAATTAAGAAGCATGGTATTCGTACAGTGGGTACCACGGGATCTAGCAATGACTCGACCAGCATCCCAAAAACCCACAGCTTTACTGATAGGGTCATATTACGGTTCATGTCGACGTTGGTTATCTGTCCTGAACGTCATGTACTGAGTTTTCCATAAGCTCAATCCACTTGCTCATATAATAGACAGCGAGGACAGCGTTACCGGTTCGATTTCAGCCAGTCCATATTACGGTTGTCTGTAGGACTGAAAAGTTGGTGATCTGATTAATTGACAATGGCGATAAAATAATTTTCATTTTAATCATATCAAGGCTGTTCAGGCATTTAAAGACATGTCGAGCCAGGGTGGTGGAATCACACCGGTGTCCTAGTAACACCGAACTTGCGACATCAGCGAGTTAGACTGCAATGGTGAATTCTAAAATCTAAACACGTCGTGGCTTTTTCGGACCAACGGCGATGATAAAGAGATTTGTTTCCTCAAGTACCCCGTGTTTACATCAGTTGAAGGCGTTAAAAGCACTTAAAAAAGACATGTCGTTAACAATGGGTTGTTTGTGTTTGGCTTCGTAGGACGGTTAGACTAGTAGACAGTAGGACGTCGTCGGTTTGAATGTTTGAGATTTAAGACTCGAAAGACTTCTCACTTTTCTGTTTATACTGATTTTATATAACAGGTACATAATACCAGTATACACGAAACCAAATTTGTTCCTAGAGTGGAGAGTTGAGTTATTCACTGGAAAAGTCCATATCGAATGGATCAGCATGATATTACATATTATAGTAAAATATAATAGAATAGAATATACCTTGTTTATATGCCGAGGTAAGACTGAAAAGTCCCTTTATCCAGCAGTCAAACAGGTCTTATATACTTTATGGATAAATCCTTTAAACTGTAATAGTGTAGGGAGCAATGTAGTTGATTATGGAAGATAAAAAAACAAAATGGCAACCATGTCTGAATGGAAGAAAGGCAATAATAAATTGTCCAGTAAAGGAAAAGTTCTGAATAATACTTCCTGGTAAGATATTTATTCCTACACGGTACGAGTAATCTTTACCTGATGGACTGAATGAGAAATTTTCTTAAATTAGTTTATCAAACTGCTGAATCTTTGAAACCATCCGTTATTTAGCCTAAGCATCACATTTATTCAAGCGTCACAAATCTTTAAACTCTCACCCTGTAAGCTCATAAAAAAACAATTAATTTGATGAGTAAGAAGACGAATCCTAACTTTGTATCCAAATTAAAAGTACCATCGTCTCATCAACACCTGAGCAACCAAACTAGTTATCCCGAGAGATCTCCGGGATAATCACAGCTTTGAATACCTTGAACACGTTTAAGTACTTTGGTCCCCAGAGTAGGCTCTGTACGGGTGAACGCTCTCAGATTCTGATCTGGTTCAATTTGTACGATCATTAATAGATCAGGAGGAGATCCTTTCTTTCTCAACCTTAACTGAATGGTTAATGAATCTATACTGAGTACGGGAAATGCCTGTACCAATACGAGAGGCATTCCTGTGATGACTCAGCTCACCGGGGTAAACACAGAGCACGTACATGAAGTATATCAGCGACCTCATGGGTCTTTGCCAGGGTGTCCAGTCACCCACTCTTTTTGAGGTCAATGGCGAACTTCTTCTCTAAAGAATCCAAAGATAGCTTGGTTCCATACACTCTTCCCATACAAACTTTGAAAAACTGGATGTACCTACTTGAATAAGTTTAAAACATAAGTAATTTTTGGACACATCCATCACTGAATTATGTTTTTTTTTCAATTATTAATTGTTGTTGTGATTTTGGCACATCCACTGAATTTGATCTTTTGTATTCCTACTTTCTAAAGTTCTGACATTTTGTGATTTCAACACATCCACTATTTCGTGTAAATTTCTCTGTTAAGTTCTATTATTTCTTTGTGATTTTGTCATATCCACTGAATTTCATCTTTTGTAGTAGATATTCGTATTCAATACACATCCACTTATTTTGTGTTCTTTTCCTCATTAATGTTCTATTATTTCTTTGTGATTTTCGTACAATAAGTGTATTTAAGGTTTTTTTTCTTAGGAAAAAGAAGATTGATTATAATACTCTCTAAAGGGAATGTCCATAATTATCATGCGGCTATTTTCTTACCGGAAAATAATTGGTGTGTACAGGAATTTGCTTTCAACGAGACCATAATTGTAGCGAATTAGCAGCGATACTTCTAGCTAGGGTATATTATGACGAAGGTGAAAACATGATGAATGAGGAAGATGGTTGAAAGAGTCGTGTTTTTTAGGACTCACGTAAGATTTTTTACTCTTTGGCATTTAAAACAATATCAATAAAACATTTAAATACCATGTGAAAGATGAAAGTGAGAACTCAGATGATCTTACATCGTTGAAAGTGATTTAGACTACATTAAAATAAAAGTAGCATGTCAAATGTAGCGGTTTTCTAACATGGTGATTAAAAAATGTATACATACAAATTAAGTATTAGTGTGTATTAACTTAAGGTAGCACGGATGATGATTAGAGGATTTTACTTGGATTGTGACTATTAATATATTACATGAACATGGCGCTTGTAGATAAGTAATAAATAATTCAAGTAACAGGAGTCTGGCAATACCAAAAAATTGCTTGAATTCGTACATTATAACCACGATGAATATGAAACCAGAACTTTACAATTTTAAGATTAATATTTAACTACAAGTATTATATAACCAAGACTATTTCAGTTTCATTTTCCTGGATATTGTGGTGGTGTATTTACAGCACCATTTTCACTGGTTAATACACTAAAATTTTAAAGGGACGGTTATTGTTTTGCTTGATCCATAATATTTTTATTGATAAAGACAATGTTTAGGAAACAGCTCATGTGGAGCAGGTTCTCAGCTCATGCATGCAAACATGCACTTGTATAATGTATGTGCATGTGCATGATCAAAATAGATCGTGGATCGTGCAATTCATCTGATCTAGACTAAACCACGAAGCGAACAGGTTGTCTGGGTTGGAATAATGTATCAGCATTATTTGTAATGAATGTGAGCTACTGGCCAGTTAGTTTCATGTGTGTGTTTGTACTTTGGGGGAGGGACCGAACTTTGTGAAAAACTTCCTAGATTGTACTTTCTACATAATCTCGCTAGGTTAAAGATCTCTATGTACAGATTGTACAAAATTAATGTAGCGATTTATCTACTCATCCATAAAAAGCACTAGTATACAGACTTGTGTTGTACACTTGAACAACTTGGTAAGATGTTAATTATTTCAATAGATCGTGGTACTCATAATGAGACTCAAAGTCACAACTCAAAGACACCGACAACATTTTTACGGGATCTCAAAACGATCTAGTCAAACAGCTGACCAAAGTCCGCGTCCATTAGATCTTCTCTTTCAACCACAAAAACGGTTAGTTCAGGTATTTCACAGAAATTTGGATATCATAATTTACATGTACGAGTACGTGGACAGACTTGGAATTTTGAAAGTTACTCGAAACACGTCTGAAGACTGTGAAGTCACTCCTGATCCACAGGACCATGTCACTGGTAACATTGACACACATCCAGACGAACATAAATAAGAGAAGATAACCGTTATTCAAATCAGTGTTAGAGGTACGCAGAGGTTTATTATGATAGCCTACATGTGTTGGGATATGTTGAGCCACGGCATACAACTTGAGGTACTCAAATTTACACTTCCGTTCCTGTGATGTCTTCATTGGCAACTTTCCTTCGTGACTTCTCTCGTGTTATTTATTGCAGTCATGCATAAATCATGGTCTAACAATAACTTTCAGCATGATACAATTTAGATTTGAAAATAGACGTCAAGATTTAGACCTGGTTAATATTTTGATTAGGTATTTTTATCTATTTCTCCTAATAGGCTGACAGATACATAAATAGTCATACCTATTTATTGAACATTCCACTTTTTCGGAGGGTAGGTTGGGACCAATATTCGACCAATTAAACATTCAACCTAATATTGCAGTCAAGATAAAGACTTAAGATAGCAATTGATATAAAAATACATGTACCACAAAAAAAACATCTCTCATAATTATCCACGGCCCTTTTCTTTCCCCAATAGCTAAATAGACTTTAGAACAACGACAATTTACTAGGAAAACTTGTTCAGTACTTAATAAGTGCAATAAGGATTCAGATTAGTCTGCTTTGACTAGTCATAAACTAAACGATCATAAAGAGCTCAAGTACCAGCGAGAAAATAATAGAGCCTACACTTATCTGCAATAGATCTACCCATGCTGTCCACCTCGACCAATTAGTTCACAACCACACACTCATTGCATAGGAAAACAGCATGAAAAACTTCATTCAGAATTCCCACGCTCGCGGGTAGTACAAACCAAAGCACTTCCTGGGTTAAAGAAGGGGGACCTTAAGAGGAAACGGCGAGATTGTAAACATCCTCATGACTCTGGTATCACTCTAGCACTGCAAAGTTGACAAAACTATTGGTTTTTCTTTGTTGTAGCCAGCTTGGCTACAGCTGGAGGGGAATGATGGTCTCCAGCCAGCTTTATTTCAAAGTTGGCTCGTCCACATATTTCTATGTGCAATCAGCCTAGAGCCTCAATGTGGTGGAGGTGTTTGGCCTAGCCTCCTGATCTGCGGCATGGTATACAAATAAAGCATACACTGACACTTACCTATGTAACGTAAATCTTACGAGGTGGACTAGAAATTTTTATCTTCATAATAATCAACCTAGTGTATAGAACATTAAGAACTATGAAATGGAAAGCGAACTTTGAATCTAATAATTTTAAAATGAAATCCTATTTGATGTTTTGATAATTTTAAAATGAAACTAACTGTTTTGATTCCTTTGACTCAAAGGAACCAAAGTAATATGATTGATAATTATTTCTCACATGAATGGCGCGCTATTTTATGTGCATGGTTTTTTACACGCATTTTTACACCCTGATATCATTCTAAGGTATGCTGCAGAATAAATATGAGGTTTTATTTCAATTGATGAAAAATAATAAAGCCATATAAAAGCGCTATATTCTCAAGATGAGCACTAACTTACCCTGTCGCTCTAGTTGTTGAGAAGAGAGAGAAGGCGAAGATCACGAACACCGGGAGATGGGTCACCATCTTCCTGGAATCAAGAATTGGGAACACAAAGAATTAGTAAAAGAGGAAGTTTTTGTTAAAGTACTTAATGAATAAAATTTATAATATAATTATTATGAAAAAACACATTCGTATTTCATCAGTGATTGATCACACAATGTTAGCTATGCGATAAGTATCTACTAAAAAGGGTATTTTGAATTTCTTAATTTAAGATTTACTTGAAATTTAACAACAATTTATAAATTAATATTTCTACGATTTTTTTAAATGCTTAAGATTAAACAGTGAAACTTTGAAATTTTGTTTCCAAAATCTGAATAATTAAAGAAAAACCGTTCAATAGGCATTTTTTTAAAAACAGATCTCCTTGTGATAAATGGTTTGATGTAAGACCGCTTGATTTTTCTCGTGATTTTTAATTTAAAAATAACTAAGTGAACTTAAAGTTCTCATACATGCCGTTTTGTTTCTAATGTCTCATTAGTCTCAGAGTTGACATCATATGTTATAATGGTTAGAAGTTAACAAGACCTAATTAGTGGATCACTTGATGGGCAATAGGCATTGGGCATTCACATAAAAATACTTAAACTCAGGACCAACCACCGGGTTATGGCAAACGTTATTAGGATATTCAGCTACTGGAATCATAGAATTTGCTGATTTATTATCGAAAAGACTAGGGGCTCTAGAGTTATCTCATTTCACAACATGGACTAGATGTATGAGATGAGCAAAGCTTCTAAAGACAAGGAGATGTAACAATACATGATGTTATGAGTATGTAGTATATGAGGTGTTCCCTTGTGACAATGTACAATGTACATAGTTATTTACATAACAGCTAGGGTCACTGTCAGTCATGAATGAAACGGTACTCCAACAATCCGCAGTGTGTCACGAACACTTCTTGTCAATTTCCAACCTCTATGTTACTCACTGAGGTGTTGAAAACTTGGAAAGAATATGTTCCTACTTCGAATTTAATAATAGGGATAGAAGGCATGATAAACATGCCTATTGGACATTGCTAGAAAGTAATCTAAGGTTCATGGATAGAGCTAGAATGGCTGCCAGGTTTCTAGCATTGACATACTAACTAAGATTACTGACATTACTCAGCCCTGAAAGAACTAATTGAAACATTCTTGTATTTGAAGAAAGAAAACATTCCTTTTAATTAAAGAGGAAAATGGCGCAAGCGGTCAGAGGAATATCCATTATTTATTTGCAATTGTTTTAATCTCGTAAAATCTTATTTGTTTAAGCGTTTGAATTATGTTTCAATTATATCGATTGATTTGGTTTGTTATCTTTTTTACTTGCATATTATACTGTAGGTTCATGTGGAAATCGAAATAATAAATACCATACCTACTGAAAGCGTTTTGATTTATAAACTCAACGGTTAAAATTACACGGTTTAAATAATAGGTCGGTACACCTAGTCAGCTAGTCACAGGTATACATTGTGATAGTTAGAAGATACTGATGAAATCGATGATTTTTTCAACATTGTCAGTGGGTATTTGGTTTATTTAGAGTTTAGACCATGTAAGTATACAAACTTTGACTTTTGGGCCAGACATAACATACGAGTATCCGTACAATATATCAGCTGGCAACAGCTAGAATACTCGTATAACTTCTATTTTATGGTTTTTCATAAGATAATAAAAATATACTCCTACGTTTTTTTCCTCTGTGATTCGGCCTGAGCAGGTACAACATTTAGTTTTCAAATGGATAGATATTTAGGTACCTATTTCTCATGTCTTTTTAAAATGTTTCTTAGTATGTTTTAGATTTGCTTGTAGAGCTATAGATTCTCTAGTATAGTGCCATCGATTCTTTCAAAAAGGAAAATCAAATTTGCATAATTCAATTTTTAATTATCTTTTACTTATGATCAATGATCTTCTGGATGTTGATTGATGTGGTTGTCGATTCTGCTGTAGCTTTGAGGTTTTAAAAACGGTAACAGTCAGATAGTTTAAAATGTTTAACAGAGGCAGAACAAAAAGGAACATAGACACAAAATATTGGAACACAATAAAAAATCAGAAGAAAGATAAACGGAGGAACTTAAAAAAAGAACAAACGGGTGAAAAAAAAGAAGTAACTTGAGTGTTGAACTTTAAAACAAATCAACTTGAACACAAAACAATGATAGACGTACAGAAATTAGACATGAGATTTTAATTTTGAGTATCTCTAGGTTTGAAATGTGAGAGCAAATTATTATATGTATTTTAAACGAGTAATTTTGTTTTTCAATTTTTAAAACTGATGGCTATAATTACTTTGGGTCAGTAAACGAAAAAACCATTTTGGTATTAAAAACAGAGGTCAGTACTACACACTGACCGGCAGAATTATCCGCCTGCTTGTAGACTAAATTTGACCGCTCTTGGTGTAAAACCCTTTCGGGGGTGCTCCACAGTCCACACCCTCGAGAGGAGATACCCTAGAGATAATAATACTCTTTACTGGAAGGTAACCACCAGTCGAGGTTAATGCTTGAAGCATTTGCTACCACCTAACCTTCAGAGTATCATTATTATTTGGTTAAAAAATCAAATTAATAAGGAAAAATCCAAGCGTTGGGTGGGATCCGATCTATAGATCCACGTGCTAGATTGGTTACATTACAAGTTTAGCGCCGTTACCACATAGACTACAAGTGCTTACCAAGTAGCCTACCAGTCTACCAATCAGTATATCAGTATAAACAGAAAAGTGAGAAGTTGTACATGAATATCATAACATACCTGGACAGCTGTTTCGAGCTTATTTGCTCTCATCAGCAGGTAATAGTTCTGAGTATCCATGCCATCAACTAACCTCACTATTTTAATCAGTATAAACAGAAAAGTGAGAAGTTGTATTGCTACTACTACCCTGCTACCAGCGCTTGGTAGTGGTACTAGTTGGCGTCGGTAGTGTTGTATGCATTCCTATCATGAGTAGAAACCTAATGCAAAAATTATAACCCAGTTAGAATGCAAGTATCACAACCAGAGCTATAGAAAGGTACGTCAACTTTTTTTGCACACATGAGCTGTTCTTTATTTTTTACCATCGCATGCACGGATTGGCTACAAGTACCAATAAATAAAGCAGTAGAGCCCGCGAGTTCATTATTTCTATTAAGTACCCATTATAGCTATCCCATAGTCCACCATGCATAGGGTGACCAGATTTTTTTGAAGCCAAAGTGGGACGCAGCCCTTTTTCGCGTTACCGGGGGGGGGGGTAGGAGTTTCTGGTGTGAAAAGTTATAAATAGTCTAAACAGTGTACACTAGCTCTCATGGCTTAATGGTCACTGCACTACTCTTGTACGCGGGAGACCTGGGTTCAAATCCTGACGGGGGCAATAGCTTGTCACCATGTATGTTTTCGGGGGTCACTCAGCCTAGCCTCGTGAGGACATAGAGTAGCTGTAGAGGCATTGTCTATAGCGACCCAGTCACCCAGTGTCAGCATGTAGCTTTTTAGCGGCGCTCCTGGCGGTGCACTGGTACCTACCACAAAAATTAATAGACGAAATTGCGCTCTGTGTGTTAGGACCTACATTGAAAAAAAAGAAAGAAAAAATACTAGCTTACGAAGTATGCTCGATGTTTATTAGGTAATTATTAAATATTTCTTTATAATAAGATAAGGAAAGTAAAAAGCGGGACATTTTAATGATTTTGGTCAAAAGCGGGACATTTTAGCGTCCCGCAGAGATCGCTCGGGACAGCGGGACAAACGGCTCCAAAGCGGGACCGTCCCGCCGAAAGCGGGACGTATGGTCACCCTAACCATGCACCATCTTGTCCTCTGCACATGAACTACTTAAGGAACTTGTGTGAGGTATAAGTGAATGGGTTGCGTTATCTCTACTTTGTCTAGAACACTTTAAGGAGAATAGAAGAAAGTGATTCGGCTTGGAAACAATAAACAAGATAACGCGGCGTGGTTCCAGGAGAAACCTCACAGAGAACTCAGAACTCACACACCGGCAACTTGTGATCATCCGGCTGCTCATACCAACACTACGAGGACCAGACCTGGCGAGATATGCTGCATTAGAAACAAATAGAGATACTAGGACTGAAGATAAGCAACATTGACGATGGTAAATACTTGGCTGATACCATTGGTATTGGTAGACGATATCATTGGTATTGGATGTTCCATATGTAAATTAATATAGGAAGGTACAAGTAATGAATAGTATCCAGCAACAACCCATACTAGGCATTAAAAGTACGCAAAATAATTTATCGTCAAAACATCGAAATAATCTAAAACGACAAACTGAGAATATTCGAGAGAGAAAAACACCTAAAGAATTGCAATGAACAAGCTATACGAGTATAATGATATCATTGTCTCATTTGCATGAATCAGATGAACAAGGAAATAATGAAGGATGTGTGTAAAAAAAATGATAAAAAAGGGGGCTAAGACTTTATACAATGCCATTGAAAAAATTCTTCAACCTTTTATGATAGGAGAAGCTAATAAATTAAATTGATAATGGATTTTTCGTTACTCCCACTTCTTCCATTCTGCAGAATGCTGAGGAACTACTATAATCAACAAAGAAAGTATCCTCCCCAAGAACCTCTTTCAAAAGACAGATCACACAAATTAGGATTCTAAAAAGATCCCTTTCAATGGATTGTAATGTACCTTAATCGCGTTTCTTTTTCATCTTCAAAAATTGATAACGTAAACAAATAGATGAGGTGTGTACGGAAACCAGGGCTGTCAGACCTATGTAATGTATTGAAAAGAAGTATTCTATAATCAAAACCACATCTAGAAGGCAGGAACTCAGGGTCTATTGATCACGGTAAAGTAAATGTATTATAAAGGTACCTTCAGGACACATATGTATACTATATTCTAGGATTATACAGGTACTTATCAATTCGAATCTATTAGAGATAAGAGCTAGGAGCTCCGGAGCTACCAGAGCATGACATTGAAGAGATTGTATTCCCCCTTGTTAGATATTTTTCAGAGACAGAAATGATAGATGAATGCATGAATACAAGTGTCTATCTCTAATTTTGTATCAGGATACGGTGGAGGCTTGGGGATCTAAAAAAATCAAAATCTTGGTTTAAAAATTCCATGTGCCCAATAGCCTTCCAGTCTTTTTCGTTGATAGCAGTTGAAAGAAAAAACAGCTACGTAATCGAAAAGGAGCTAGGTAATATTCATACTAGGTAATTCCTGTCAGGATTCTCCATCAGCAAAAATACCATCATAACACATTCTTCGTTATGTACCTAACCCGCTCAAAAATATAATTCAAATACGGTTTACGTAAAAACTTGACCTTCACTTAGAATGATTTAAAGTAATAAAAAAAGTGAATTAACAGAAATCAAATTGATTTATCAGTGGGAACATTGTTCTCCAGCTTTTGAAAGATTTGCCATACAACAACCGGCGGATAGTTTAGATATGGCAAACCAAGTCCATCATACAACAAACAGATGAGAAACATGTGACTAACTTAATAACTATTATAGTCATTGACGGATTGAAAGACCACAGAAACGGTTCATGGGAACAATGAAATCTAGTCACTTTCGATGGCACATTGTAGAGGTGTGATTTAGGTTTAGGGACTCAATAAGTAAGGAGGACAATAATTTGAATAATTACTTCCTGAAAATTTACAGGAAATTTAAAGATTAGAATTGGCTTTGGTGATTTGCAACATTTATTTAGGGTGGCACGACAAATACTAGAATAATCAATACATCCGGTATCACAACTTTTTTGAAAACCTACAAAATCTATAATATGAGTAGGTTACCTTTGCGAAGTTATGTATTTGTTTGGATGTTTTCATCTGGGTTAATAATGATCTCTAGACTATGTAATGTGATAAGTCACATTTTCTAAGCTACCGGACAGTTCTGTGAGGCTAGAAATGATAATACTTATAGATATGTAGCGACTTTACAGGAATAGCAGAGCTGTTATAAAATAATCTTCTTCTTTTATTTTGCCATTATAAGTATACGTAAATATACCTATTTATTTATCATTATTAGATAAATAAATAGGTATATTTACGTAATTTACGAATGTAAAATGTAAAGAAATATGTAGATATGTAGGTGGCGTAAAGAAATATGTAGATATGTAGGTGGCGTAAAGAAATATGTAGATATGTAGGTGGCGAATATAGTTAAGTTCATTATTGGTATACAGAGGTACCAGAGACAGCACATCTGGCAAATAGAGAGGACAAGACAGAGATCTGCTTTCATAAAACTCAACAGTCATTGTAACGGCACAGAATGAAGAAATATGAGGTATTAATAGGATGAGGTCAAGGCATCCTTCGATATTTTAAAGAAACCTTATTCTCAGATAATATATCCTGATCTTACAAAATCCGACCTAAGTAATAGTACCATTGTATATCTACCAAAATGAGTAATAGTACCTATGTATACAGGGTGTCCCGTATACAGATGCAAATATTTTAAGGGTAGGTTCAGCCCACCGTGGACTATCATATGAGCGAAACTTGCAGTGGGGCATTTTGCTTCGTTAAAGAGTTATGGCCAAATCCCTGTTTTTCCCACAGGTCTAGAGGTCACTTGGATCGATGCACGTTTTTAAAGAAATGATAGCCATTAAGTAATTTTTGACTTCATGTATGGATAGTCATGCATATTTCCCTTGAAATGCAGTTGGTTGCATAAAAAAATATTGAAAGACCACAGAGATATTTAATCATAAGTTCAATACTTTTCTAAAATTTGATTTTTCCCTTTTTTCCCTTTCGTGCATTTAGAGTACTTCTACAATTGCAATTCTGCGTATCACTAGTTAAAAAAATACCCTATTATGTTTAGTTTTATAAAAAAGAAAGCTCCTTTATATTACTTTAAAGATCATGGAACGCAGTACACACAAAGCTCAAAAAACACTTCTGAATCATAATGGAAAATTCAAAGTTGGCTGAATTTTAACAGAATTGGCGCGTAATTTGAGGTATAAATACACTGCTCTGGGATGTTTAACAGAGGGAAATTGATCATTCACAGTGGTCGGTCGGTGTGAACTTTTATGTGAATGGGGTTACGGAATCACAGGGTTATCATGAGGAAAAATGAGAGAGGCTGCAACGAAAGCAGCAACCAGTGGTGTAATTATGGAAAAAGAATACACATGGAGAAAGACTCTGCGCTACCAACAAAAATTATGATTTTATTTTTAGAAGTAAAATTAAAAATATCATTTTTGTGTTTATCACAATCATGATATCAAAAACATAACAAATAGTGCCGAAAATTAACCTTGGGTAAAACTCGAACATCCAACCTTAAGGTTACTATTATTATTAATACTTTACTTTTATTTTATAAACAATTGGACCAAGCTTTATTTACATTTTTTTTTTTTTTTTACAATGAACATGGTAACAATTTGTGAATTAATATAAACAAAGACTGATCAAGGGTGGTGATACAGTGATACATGTTTGTAGTTTATTGATAAACTACAAACATGAGACATTTTGCAACACAGGACATGAAATGAAAAGAACCCAAATAAAAAGAATATATGTAGCGAACCAAGGGCGAGGTTTAAAGCTTGTGGCTTTCTCTTCCACCGAACAAATTGATCGCCTTGTTATTTTAACAGAACTATTAGATTTGATTGATATAGTTGGTTAATGGAACTAATTGTACTCAGAAAATTTTCATTTCTAACTTGCAGTTGGCACAAAAATAGTCACACAGACCGCTTCAGGCATCGAGTGTTCTTCAAAATACAATAGCGCCCAGATTCAAAATTTGAAAGATGTGTTTCTCTCCTTCTGGTGCCGTTTGATAAGGCGTATCTCATTCGTTCCTTCACGCGTCTGAAAGAACTTTGTATTTATTGAAACAAAATAGCAAAGGGTATTTTTTTACCTAGTGATACGCAGAATTGCAATTGTAGAAGTACTCTAAATTCACGAAAGGGAAAACAGGGAAAAATCAAATTTTAGAAAAGTATTGAACTTATGATTAAAAATCTCTCTGGTCTTTCAATATTTTTTCATGCAACCAACTGCATTTCAAGGGAAATATGCATGACTATCCATACATGAAGTCAAAAATTACTTACTGGCTACCATTTCTTTAAAAACGTGCTTCGATCTAAGTGACCTCTAGACCTGTGGGAAAAACAGGGATTTGGCCATAACTCTTTAACGAAGCAAAATGCCCCACTGCAAGTTTCGCTCATATGATAGTCCACGGTGGGCTGAACCTACCCTCAAAATATTTGCATCTGTATACGGGACACCCTGTTTAAAGTGTAAACTATTAATGTAAATTTGTAATTATCAATGATGTGAATCTCTTTTGTCAGTATGTTTCGAAATTCTTTGCATAACATAACCTTCTCTTTATGTAGAGTAGACATAGACATCTTTTGCCATTTCTATTTTAGTTTAAGTTTGATTTATAAGCCAGGTAGATAAGGTTACCATTCAAACTGTAAAGGTCATCCCGGATACCGGAAGACTATCTAGACCGCAAGCAGCATTGTAAACTACACAGGACTATTAATCACATCGAACCGTAACTATTATTATAGAAATGGTAACTTCCCGTTCCTTCCTGCTTCTGTTCATGCAACATTGATGTTAGCGTAGTGGGATTCTCGGTCCAAGTCTTCTTGATATCCAAGTGATACCGACTAAAGTGTTGCAAGTTAGTAGTGTTTTATTTTATCTAGACTATTCTAGATTTTATCAAGACTGTTGAAGAAGGTTTGGTTTGTCTTATGGCCTAGCGTACAAGTGTCAACCATTGACTCAGAGACACGATAGGCAGAGTTGAATACCCCGTACTCCTGAAGCTAGCATAATTCCATGTAGGTAACTAAATCAGACGCGAATAATATTACGTACTGAGTAGTTGAGTACTGAGCCTGAATGTGTTTCGCCATACCAGAAAAAATATCTCATTAAAATTGCGTTCCAAGTGAAATCATTTCAGATAAAAATAGACGTCAACGTAACGAACTTGGGGTAGAGCTCTGGCCACAGTCACCATCAATGACTCGGTGGATTGCCTTGTCTACCTCTTCACATGTCCATATATAGGGCCAACCTCCGTACTGCCAGTAGAATACATTTATCTTCATACCCACAATGTGTCCTGGATATGAACTTCAAATATACAGGGTCGCTTACTCTATTAAATTCCAAATAATTAGAATATTAAAGGGTTGGGTGGAAGAGATTGCCACAGGCAATAACCCCGCCCTTTAGGTAGGACATTAGCTTCATTCTCTTTTTTTCTATTCTTGTTTCGTTGCTTGTTCAATCTATTTATTTTTTCTTTATAATTTCATTGTATTTTACTGTATATATTTTTGTCTTACCTAATACCTAAAGCATACTATAATAATAATAATATAATATTAGTATGCATGACGTTTGTATGTGACAATTGTATAGGTATGTAGAATGGAGTAAATACCCAATAAAAAGTCTCGACATTTTTGGCGTGATATGCGTTCAATCGGTTCAATCATAAATTTTATTATTAAAAATAACTATAAAATATTAAAAATCAAACATTTCATTATTAGATAAATACATTTTATTTATGTTAAAGATATGCTTAGTCATAACACCTTGACTCATTCCTACCATCCTGTAACTAGGTAAAGTGCTCTGAGCTGAGCCAAGTCATTGGAATCATAAGGTATTTCATATGTGATTATTGCTCTTTATCTGAACTTCGAGTCCGCTGTGGTATGTCTCTTGTTTGGTCAGTGTTATCCGACATGACAGCCTGCCATTCGTCATGATGGCACTCCACGTATTGATAGTGTTGTCCTGAGTATTGCTCATCTCATGAGATCAATATAACACAAGGATGGTACATAATTGCCTCTTGAATCGAATCGATAATCTAACACATACTTACTCGTATGTTCTCTGCACTCGTGACTCTCATGTCTGTGCTGATAGTGGAGACCCGCAGAATCCGAAGACGACCGAATATCATCATACGAGTACACTACATTAGGAGGTCAGAAGTATTCAAATTTACACAGAGGAACGAACTTTAATTCTGTTAAAAACGGATGTTCCAGAAATTCTATTGGTGACATTACTATGTAGCCAAAGTCTGAACTAAATGAAGAAAATTGGGTGGGATTCGCGGTGGCGTCTATTTCAGGGCCAAAACAATGTACGGCAATACCTCATTCAACTCATTGTGTAGAGTAGGGTTAAGAAAAATATATAAAAGGCCATGCCTCGGAAAGGAACTCGGGTGCAGCCGGGAATCGAACCAACGCATCCTCAGGCTATACCTTTTGATCAGCAGACTGGGTATGGTAGTCACAGAATCGTAGCACTCTGCTATTTTCCTGACATTACTGGGACTCGAAGCCCAACGGTGCGGGGCTGGTACCCGGGTCTTATATTCCTGGTACCCATTCCTCTTCACAGGATGCGTTTCTGAGATGGAAAGACAATTTTCAGAGATGATGGTTATTAAATAGTGTTTCGTTTACTTTAACGGATTATTACGTAAAAAAGAATAAAGATCACATCCACTATTTTTTTTAGCAGTCAACCGTTAGAAATTTAGCTTTCGTTTGGAGTCACTGGTGACCAGTGACTTCCTCACTTTATGATCTCATGAGATTATCCAGCAGTGACTCCCTCAGCTTTTAAATTTAAAGGGGGATAAAATGAGGGGGGGGGGGGGTTGGATAAAATGATGGCGGTTAACGTTGGAGATCTATTGACTCTAATGAATCGAACCCAAGACTTCTGGTTACGGCGCTATCACTTCCTTATTTTTCTTCTTCTTTAGAAGAAAATCAACATACTTTTATATTCTTCTGATAGGTAATAACGAGTGTTTGGGTCAGTTACTCAATTCTATTCAGCAGTTGCCTCAATATCAACACTCCTTTGTTTGAAGACTTTAATCAAACTAATTAGGAAGATTACCATAGTGATCATTGTTCACGCATTCTGACTTCACTTGTTTTCATCATTAGAGAGATTATCAGTGTGTGTGCAGCGCGCAACATATGATTTTCCGTTGATTTGTGCAGGCGGCCGGGACGCGGATATAAGGTTAGCTCTGAAATTTCACAACATTACCTATCCGTGTAGTCAGGAGTAGCATATATGCATGGGATCCTAGTATATTATATCTGGAGTCTAGATACACATTAGTAACTATTATTGCGATCTACATAGACCAGAGATAGCTCAATAATTGAATAGTGGTCCATAAAATACACGCCAATAGTCCCATCATTTTTTTTTTTTCAAGATGAGTGTTTTGGAGCCTTTTTATTTCTTAGACGACCACAAGAGGGGCGGGTTTTCAACTTTGGATGTCTTCATGAAGCTATTCAAGCTGAAAATACAACCATCCTAAGGACATGAAGCTATAAATAAGGGCATGAATCCTTTAATTTCCCATCTTCTTAGTGTAGTCAGGGTTTTGCTTGGCTCTCTAGTACTCCCCTCTATTTACAGTCTCCCATGACAATTCCATGGTCACTCTTGGTTTACAAACCACTGCCCTCTGCCCTAGAACTTCTAGGTATCATGAAACACGAAGTATTTTTCTTCGTTGACCATGAATAATGTGAACAATAATATTATTTTATATTGCCTGCACCTATCTATTTAAACACTTACTCAGCTATGTATCAACCAATCAACATCTTGATGTATGCACTTGGTATTTAATGAAATTTATTTAAGTATAGGCATTATTTGTCATTCATGAAATCATGATTCACAATCTTGAGTATACTCATCTAATTATGTATGAGAACTCTATAATGGATATATAATTCAATAAGACACCAAACCATTTAATAGTTTACCAGTATTATGGGTGTCCAGATTGATAAGAATATCAGGAAGCAACCAGATACATTTCTTGGCTTCGGTACAAAGCTATCAGGAAAACTTATGGACAATGTAGGGACCAATCTCCTGAGCCAAAGGAGCTATACATCGTGGAACTTGAAACAATTTACCTGATTGTGAAAAATTCCTTCGTGATAATGAAAGTGCTCTTGTAAAAAATAAACACAGTGACGTGTTTAATAAGGCATTTATTGCACATGCACAGCAATACATAATTATTTTTATCAGAAAGGACATATTTATATTATAACATATTTATATAATATCAGCAGTTCAACAGCTATGTGCTAAATACATAGAAACATACTATACATACTTAATACATACAAACATATTATGTTTCTGAAGCCCATCTTGAAATTTACAATGAAAAGCTTTTGCGCATAAATGTGGAATTGTGGATGCAAAGTGCTAGACGTGTTAAATCTTGTAATATAACAACGAGCAAATGGATCCACCATGGATCGGATCCAACCTAATACATGCATTATAATTGAGTGCGTGACCACATAATAATAATAGCACATGTTTAGGTGGTATAAAATGCTTTAAGCAATCACCTCGCTTAGTGGTTATCTTCCGCTAAAGGGTGTAGATATTACCTATTAGTATTATTAAGTTCATTATTAATAATAAAAACATCTCCATTACTCTCCACTCCCTGATAATTAAATGCTCTACGGATCTCTAGATCAGTATGACGTGCGATATTAGGATTCGTGAGAAACTTAAAACACTTAAAGCACTCGGCCCTACCTCCATTACTACCTCTATAATCTCCAACATAAATATTATTCATAGTTGCATTGCGTTGCAGATTCGCAATCAAAGCAGATCAAAGAAATGGAAATCTGATCAGGTGAGTCGAATCACTTGAGTGAATCGCTGAAACTTACCGGAGCTAGGTTTTGCTATTGACTGTCTCCATGGAAAGGAAAAGCTAGACTACCTACCGTACTAAACTGCCTGTATCTATGTTCACATTGTCTACACATACGGAGAAACAAAGAACAATAGGCGAACTTACTAGATTTCAAAGATGGAAATTTCTTCGAAGAAATAAGTTACGTTTAGTAAATGGTACTCAGCTCAGACTATACACATATCTGAGTAATAGATATACCCGAGAGTGAGTATATCTACAGGGTGGTTAAAAAGTACTTTTCCTATGTAATTATTTAATAACTTTTGATCAACAGGACAGAATACAATATCTAAATATATTGCAGAAGACAGTAGTTTTATGGAGAATTTTACGTAGGGTGTGAAAAGTTATGTCGGTCAAGTAGTTTACTCTAGAACTCATGTTTTCATTGGTTTATTTTAGAACATTTTTCATGTTTTTATAACAGTTTGCCGGTGTAATTTTTCAATCTCTACTCGAACATTGTTTTTGAGCTCCTCTGATGATCGCGGTTTATAGGTGTAGACTTCCTCCTTCAGGCAGACCCACAGGAAGAAGTCAGGAGCTGATGGAACATTTTCTTGAATCATAAAATGTCCGTTTTCACGTTGAGTTTTAAGCATGGTTCGGTCGTTTCCGCAAAATAATTCATTATTTTTGATCTCTGTGAAATTGTGCAGGATTCATATAAAATATCCCAAGCCTTGTAACTTAAACCAAAAAATCAATTTTCAATAACATTAATGCATACCAAATATATGATTTTTTTACCTAGGAGAAGTACTTTTTGACCATATTATTCAGGTATTGAACGTCCTCAAGAAAACTGTACTGCACGGGAACAAAAGCTTTCTGGATTACACCTACTTTTATCCTGTAGGTGTAAAGACAAAGTACCTACTCATGTTATTCTATGTACAATAAATTGTACATATGCATGTGCAAATATGATGTTATATGTTGATAGTTACTTACGAGTATTTCTACCTTAGTCATTTGAAACCCACCATTTGTCACTTTTAACATGTTAAAAAACACACGATAAAAATAATGTATGAGTATACTTCTTCCCAGTTCTTTGTTTCGTCAACTCATTATATTTGCACATGTAAATATTTGCAAGGATGAGTCAAACTCAAAGCAAAGAGATATTTGCTTACAGCTGTCACAGCATTATCAGTTTTACCAGAATCTAATGAATAGTCAATAGTATGCTCTTAATCGACAATGTCATGGCACTCTGTGTATTAATGATTATTATTATTATATTACTCTTTATCAGGTATAGACAAAGTACAATATTTACAGCAAAATACAATGAAATTCTAAAGAAAAAATATATAAATTGAACAAAGAAACAAGAACAAAAAAGAGAATAAAGCTAATGTCCTACCTAAAGAGCGGGGTTATATAATGGTGATGAACATAATATGCGCATGGGTGTAAGGGTCAGGGGGTGAAGGGGGAGGGGGGCGTTACGAAACGGTAAGAGCTTTAAGGGGGCTATGGAGACGTACAGATATGGTGAGAATGGATAGATCCTACTCAAAGTTTTGTGAGTCTAATTTATCACTTCTATCCGAAGAAAAATCCATGAATCCGCCAGGTTGATCGAGGGAGGGGTCGATTGTGTGTAGAATACAACGTTGATGTCCTCCAATATCTAAAATTCGAAAGTTCCACTGCTTTTGGGACACCCTATAGAAATTCTATTAACGCCGAAAAAATGATAAATTTGTGAAAGAAATTCATTAAAAATTTCAAGTCTCTAAATTATATATCTTTAGAAGCTAAAAAGATAAAAATTACTCCGAGGAATTTTGACCACTCTGTCAGTATACCTATTTCTCAATAAGTCTTTTCTTGGTCATACGTCATACCATTTCTCTGTCACGAACAGGATCCAGATTCCTAATAGAATCTATGGTTCACGGTAAATTAAAATATTGCCGTGAACCATAAAATCCACTGAGGGTGGATTTTGAAACAGCAAGTTTATTTCAATATTGGTTAGCATGGACGGTGGGTTGGTAGTAAACTTTGGTGTTCAGAATTCATCTGTGACTAATACCTACCACACGCGTAGGTGGTAAATATAGCTAACATTATAGATATGTAAAATTTAGATAGGTATTGCACTTAAGTCTCAAATATGAGTGCTAAATTACAACGCGAAATACATTTTCGCAATGAAGGGTAGCTATACAATACCTAAGCAATATGTCAAAAAATAAATCTTGCTCCAATTTGGGCTGCTATTGTGACCTGTTGCATTTAAAGCAACATGAATTAACCCATGTGCTATGTGTGCCACTTACATAAACGAACTATTCATGATTAGAAATTCATTGAATGTTTACTTGTTTTGCCTGACCTCGACAATTTGACATATGAATTCTGTTCAAACATGGCATAATGGTAGATGTCACTATTCTATGGAGAAATAATCATCAAACATGAAAATTTGTAGGTAAACATTTTGCATTACCGACTAAGTGAGCCGGAATGTCACCATTTTGTAGCTATTATCAAAATGGTTTCTCTTACCTTGGTCATTTTTACCGCTCCCATATCTCGTTTCAACTTGTAAAATGTAAATATATGTCACTCTTCGGTAAATTATTTACCAAGTAGAGGAGACACTTATTCGTACTGATGAGGATGAGTGAATTTCCCTCATAAAAAGTTTTGGGGATAGCTATTACAGACAAAGTTTATGGAGCTATAAGAAAACAATTCATCCGATTGTTGTATGAATTGTTTTCTATGTTAAGAAGCTTTATGCGATACACAGCTTTCACGCCTATCACAGTCATACTATACAGTGTGTGGATACGAATACGAATGTGGATGTCGTATGAAACTTCTCAATATACCAGTAATAGTAGTTCTCACAACTTCAATGTAGCTACTACTGTTGTCAGGGAGCCACATTTGCCATTCCAAAAATAAAGGCAAAAAATCTTCGACCAGGATGAGAATTGAACCCGGATGTCCTAAGCAATAAGTCAGTAGGTACTGTATGATCACCACTCTATGAAGCAAGTTACAAACTCATGAATATCGTTATGTAAACCTAATTTACTGAAATCTATTATCCTGTATATTAGAGTGTAACAAGGTCTAATAGTCTAATAAATAAAACATTTCATTTGTGTAGGTAGTTCTGTAGTTATTAAGTCTAACTAAAAGATATTTTTCAGCTCACATAATTATGTATGTAGGTATGATATACAATTATTGAGGACTTGATAAAGGTAATAGATCATGTCTGGGGCATCATTAGGGGAGACCCCTATTATCCTCTATCTCAGAGCCAGATGGACTATACACCTGACATAGGCACACCTGTTCTCATGTCCTGACACTAGATAGCTATAGAATTGATCTTAAGGTAGTCTAGAATTTCAAGTTATCCTGGGGTGAATAAGCTAGCCCTTTGCACTAAAATACAAACCTTCTTATTATACGAGTAAGTCCTAAATTACTTATTTATACTGTCAAAGAAATTCACAGTTATGGCCGCCTAGTTATTATATTATTTGAGTTTGTAACAAGGTGATTTCTGTTATCTCAATGAAGGTATAATGTTTCCTAATTTAGACTAGGCAATAGGCATTATACGAGTATAGGTACAATCTCATTTAGTTGCTTTACGTCATATGTGTTTAAGAGTAGGATAGGGACCTCTACAAGAACATAGGAACTTCTACCAGAACTCTGAGTATAGGTACGTACATTGTTATGTCTTTCCTGTTACCTACATTATGTGGTTTTAAGTTATTATTTAGTTAAGCCATTTAATAGAGGGAGACTAGAGTCAGCTAAATTCACTCGCCTGTAACATCTAGGCTGATATTCCCAGACTTCTTGTTTATAATAATGTAATGTATTGCAGGACTCTACCTGTGACTTCAAATGCATCAGTGATCACTGAGTCAGTGCTCTGTCTGGGTTGGAAAAAATCCTAGGGTATGTTTTTTGGATCCTAATAGTCTATGGGCAAGTCAAGAGCTTATTTTGACAATGAGCTTTGAATATTATTTTCATCTTAAGTTGTGTATCTATAAATAATTTATAAAAAAATGAAAAGGAGAATAAAACCAAGAAAAGAAATAATAATTTCCAAGTCAAGTTTTGGGAATTTTTCAAGTAGGTTTGAACTAATCTACATTCTACCCAATACCTAATACATCAATTTGTACCTATGCATGTTAAATACCTATATAAACGTATGCCAGGAATCACACACACTAGCTTTTGGATATGGGGTAAAATAAGTACCCAAATTTAATGTTTGGAAACCCGCTCTAATTAGTTACTTTGGTGGCTCTTGCAGAAGATAATACTATTCTTATCTCCTCTTTTTTAAATTGGTCCGACAATTTTGTGGTATGTAAATAACTACGATTATGCAATTATTCTCTCAAGTACCTAACGTAATAAAATCCAAAGCCCTATCTAAAGATTTTCATGATAAGATCTTTAAACATAATCACACCAACAGACCTACACATAACACTAAACAATACTCTACTCTTACTTGTACTTATTAACTATCTATCTGCAGCTCTATAACACATGTAGTATTGCAGATAAAATTTCATTTGTTAATAATACCACAAACTAGAATCTGAAGAGTCTTTTTCCTGTTTATTTTTCGGCTATGGTGAAAGTGTTCTTGAGCAATAAGAGGACTGAGAAGATACCTAAATATTTACTACAAACCTATACCAGAACCATAGAGTTAATCTTACATCCAGTGTGTGTCTAGGTAAATACCATTCCAATGTAAATCCTGAACAAACTTTTTTCTGATCAAACTAAAATCCCGATAAAAATGAACTAGTTATTGTCCGGTGCATCGCTACTGTTAGCTTTGTACTGTACTATGTAATAGGTAAATTTATCATCATAATTTCCAGTTTCCCCGGTTAAAAAATTGATATACATATTATGACTATTGCGGGTTTTCTGTTTATTACCTAGGTATAAGTAGAAGAAGAATCTATGTATGTATAACCAAGTCTAGGTACAAGTCTTTCCGTAAAAGATGGCCAATATATATGATACTTGAAAAAAAAAAGAGTTCTCATTATATATATCTTAATTTCAAGTGTAAACAAACTGTCAGTTTTTCAAGTATTATATTGAATAGAATACTCGTTAGTCGTTTAGATATTCTCATCATTAAATTTATATCTGGCCCGCTCTTCATTATGTTCAAGAGGAAAATGTAGCAATTAAGAAACATTACTTTTCAATACAATCAACGAGTATGTACTGAGATGACATGGAACTGAAAGTGATTTACGAGAAGTGTTCTAAACAATGAAGCTGGTTCAGTGATTTGGGTACTTGTTCTTAACTCATTTAGGTGGAAGGACCTACCTCACGGTATCATAGGGCAAGATGGTATTACCATTGGAATCAGTTTTGAGTTGAGACCACTGACAAAAAAACACGAGAAAATAATAGAAGAAAATATAAAGCGTAGATTAATTAATTTAAATACAAATGAAGGTAAATGTCAATTTAAAAAAAATCTAATCTCGGTAATAATAATACTCTTTAGTGGAAGGTAAGCGCCAGGGGAGGTTAATGCTTAGAGCATTTTCTAACATCTAACTCTCAGAGACTTATTATTATGTGGTCATATTCTCAAATCAATGAGGAAAAGTTCATGCATTGGGTGGGATTCGAACCAACGGATCCCTACGCTACCTGGATTACCAGACTAGCGCGTTAACCACATCAATCTATACATGCGTTAAGATATTTAATAAAAATGAAGAAGATATATGTAAATATCTATCTCTAGATATCCACAGTAGATCATAGCACTAAACTTATCAACACTACAATGAGTATCTACATTGAGTACATGTATAACCGTACTACCATCCCAACCAGACAAGAGTCTCAGTCCAATTAACATACTCTCAATCAAGAATAATACACCAGGTCTCTCTAAAATACAAACAAACCATACCATTATCTGCTGTTGCAATGGCAAATAGCCCCGGGCATTCAGCAAGATTGAGTTACCTTATGATAGAAAGTGAGTCCGCCAGAATATTTGTCAGGAGACAATCAAATCCAAATGAAAGTTGCTGTGGGTCCTATACGACCGTGCGTAATCTGTTTGGCACTGTTCAATTCTCAGCCCTGAGTATACATCTCATTATAGCTTGTTAGATGTAGCTGTTGGAGTAACAACTTATTCCATGCCATGCTCGATTCCCATTACACACATGAAATCTCTTGTCGCCAAATTCTATTCCTATAGCGCCTGGAGACACAGACATGGAGAGGAGATATGAACTGGCTGTGACTGTACTGTAGAGAAGTCAGGATTGAGGATTGTCAAAACCAGACTACCAGAGTAACAAGAGATTTTTTACATCGATCTGAGAATCGGTGCAAAAGAAGGAGTCAATAAATTTAATGTTACCAACTCTGATATCACTTTCTCAAACAAACAAAAAAGCTCCATTTAAAAAAAAGAGACATCGATTTTGATTATTTTGAAATATTAAAGAAAATGCTATTAGGAAGAAATCGTAACAATTAATTAACTCGAAGGCATCTTGCCTTCAGGTTAATTAGAAAGTAGAGATTTATAAACTTTTGTAGTAAAAAAAAAGAAAGATAAATCAAGGAGAGACCTTTAATGCAATTAGACTGTCGACCTCACATTGAGATTTTGCTCAAGTTTCGCGGTGGTTCTTGTTCAACTTGTGATAACTCATACTAGATATGATTACAATCAACTTTTACAACACTTAAATAATAAAATTTGCTTACTAAATATCATAACCGTCTTTTCTGAGCCTCAGGTACAAGGCGTTTGTAGCAGTAAGTACTTGTTGATGGGCACTAGCATCCGATGTCTCTCCTGACAAATCCACTGCCAACTACCCAACAACAATACATCAAAATTCTCAATTACACAAAGGTCAAGGGGTAACCAGAGGTTCATTGTATGTTGACCTGAACGAATCGAATTTGAGAAGAAATTTGATCTGCACGCAACGTAGGAAGTTTTGCTAGGTAAAAGTTTTGCAAAACCCACCACTCCTAGCTCCAGGTACCTATAGGTTCATGGATACTTTCTTTTGTGTCCGCACAAGGTACTTGACTTGGATCACGAGGTTTCATAATTCAAATCTTGATTAATGAGGTTTGGGCTGTGAGCTTATGGATTGAAATTGAATAGAAGACAATCTTGATCCGAGTAATTGGATTGAGTAAATCACATCATGAACCAGCTAGAGGTGGGCAAGTCACTTGGACATGTTCCATACCTGACTAGCTCCGGTTCTCAGGCTGGTAACTCTCAAGTTCAGCTAAAAGTGAGAGAATAACACACCTAGTGTAAACGATAATAACAGATTTAGAAAAGCTTTTGAGAACCAGGGACTTGGTAATAAACAGCTGACGCAAGTCCAAACTATTCGACCCAGAGATTTTTTATCACGATATTTTCTTACTAAACAATTTGATAATTTGAGGGACTATAAACAGGGAGTGGACCAGCATTGGCTTGGTTCTGGGGGCCCTTGTCAATTATTAGCCTCCTTGTAAAGACAGTGGTAGAAAGGATGAGTCATTCCTCCACTGTCTGGCTACCACCGGCATCGTTCACGATGACGCCACCCTATGATGATGATACAATTTGATTAGTGTTTCAAAGCAGAGTATTGGTCAACAACAAAGTTGCCTGTTAGGTATGCTCTGTTGCTTTAGGGTCTAAATTAATCTGAATATTCAAGATTTTTGATGTGATGATCCCTATAATTCAACCTCAAATGAGCAATACTACTCATCTTACAATACTACTACAAAAGCAGCGAACATATTGGGCTCTTTGCCATCAAGTAATATTTTTATGGATGAGGTGATTAACTTGTAATAAAATATAGAAAAAAAACTCAATGACAAATATTTACGTTAGGATTGACATTAAATAGGCTTCTCACATAGACCTATTTACTATGATTTTTCTGTACCACGACAGAAGCACAACGAATTTCTCTTTTTTGCTTTCCAGGACAAAAGTTCAACCATGGTTTAGCAGTTTCGTGTTGTCTACAATGTCTGCACAATTGTTAGCTAGGGAAGCCAGCAGACTACTTGTTCTGTTATTCCGGTGAGTATTTTGCAAGGAAGAAGGAAATGGTTTGCATGGATCACAGAGCACTGCACTACCTGTAGTTTATAGTACTTATAACTAGAGCTGTGTAGAATTAGTATAAATTGTAACTACATAGCTTGTTCCAGGTTGAAACACTGTAGGTAAACGTACCTAACAACGGAGAATGTGCAGTCATAAACCAGGAGGAAACGATGAAAGTACAATAAAATTAACCATCAAACAGTAAAATTTACTTCGTAAAATCCCTCTTAAAATGCTGTTGTGAAGATTGAGGCTGACGCTGAGCCATAAATTTTCGAAGCCAGGGATGTAGCCGTATGTACTAAGCCTTGAGCAATTAAGTATGTAGTTGAAAGTAGGTGTTTTTTTTATCTTTGATAGTACCTGGACCTAGTACAATACTTAGGTAATACTTACTCTTTTAACGAGGACTTATGAAACGCAAGAACAAATTATGGCTTTCCAAATTCTAGAATCGCTAAGTTTATGCTAAATAATATCATAAAATTTTGAGGCAAATTATACATACATATTTTGGGCTGGAATTGAACAGAACATTAAGGATTTACGCAGGTACCTATATTTTCCGCTCTAGTAATTTATAAGAGATCAGGTTAGTTGTTCTAGTAACGAAGATTTTCAATGGATCAACTCAACTTAATTTTACTAGTTTCATTTTCCAGTTCAGATTCAGAAGGTGAATCAAATCCCAAGTGCGTCAACTTTTTTCACAAAGCTCATGAAACTCAAGAAAAATTCTAGATTTATAGTAACTATGCAAATGCATATTAGGTACATCCATAATGTACCTATACAGAAATAGGCATCAAGTACTCATTGGTAACCAACAGAAGATACTTAGAAGATTAGGGACCCATCTTTCAGGGTTAGTAATGACCACATTTTTGAAGCTACCGTTTTCAAATTGGCTGTCATTGCATGCGCTTTGAACATTTTACCTAGTTTAACTTTGTAGGTTAAACATACCTGATCAAATAGAGAAATTACGTAGTTCATGTTGAATTTCATTTCAATATCTTGAATTCCTAAACGACGCAATCTATATTTTACATCGTTACGGTATTATTCATCAGGTCCTAAAACCATAAGTTTACGAAAGAGTAAGTAGGCAAGTACCTATTACCTGTGGTTGATTGGAAATTGCGTGTTTTACACCTGCCAGACCTGCCTCTATATAACATAAATAATATACGTATCTATTATGTAAATTCTCATATCATTCATAGCAACATAACATGGACCATGAGGGTGGGTTCATGACAACTTCTGAGCAACGCAATTTACTTACCACAGAATTTCATAGTATGATGATATACGTCACTATGAATAGGAATACTTACAAGTTTTTCACATACTTCACTGTAGTGAAACTAATAAACAACCAACTAGAAAAACTTTCCAAAAGGACCAAAGAACCCCTTCACGAACCTAAGATCCAAAAAAAATATTGGGTGCTCTGATTAGTAATAATAATTTTTGGGGATGAAAATCCATGAGAAGACAGGGAATTGAACCCACAACCAATTGTTTACTTATTGTGTACTAGATGTTATATTTAGTCATAATATAAAAATAATTCACAGTTGTAAGCTAATACCAATACTCGTACTACTACACATACATAAATATTATTATGTAGATATTGTAGATAGTATACGATTGTGAAAGAGATGGTTATTAACCCATAATTTATCTATTTCAGAGTTCATTTCTCTCTTGTTAGAGCTATAATCTTATTAGCTGCATGTGCCAAGCTGTAAGGGTCAGCCTCACTTATGTTATTAAAATTTAATGTCATCCTTTTTGTATATTTTTGAAGAGTCTGAAAGATGGACTCACTAATCCATGCTTAGTAAGCATTATAGGCCAGGGTTTTCTAACTACTTCAAGGTTTACAATGAAATGACATTCGTTTTTTACGATGGCTCTTGTTAATGCTTTTGGGCACCCATAATACGAGTATAATCGTATTTTTTTTAAAATTATTAAGTGCCCCCCTGCGTGCGTTTTAGAAATGTAACCTAGAACGAGAATCATGTTCCAAAAATCTCTATGAAAGTGTTTCTCAAAAAATTCAAGGACAATTCGTCGTCTTTTTCTTCTTCAGGAAATACGGTATGTCTCTTTTTAAAGGGGGTTCCTCACACCTTGGCCGAAGTGACTAGGTAGTGGAAAACTCTCTATTTTATTCCCTTATAAAATACTAGCCGTTTGCCCGTGCTTTGCAACGGGACTAAATTTCAAATTTACTAAGGCATGGCCGTACTGCTGGACAGCAATGCCTTTTTGAACTTTTTATAATTTTTCTGGGCAAAGCGATACTGGTTTTGGGGGGTCAATTCTGAGACATTTTTCGCTATCTCTTACCGTTTTGGATGAGTAAACGGATTAACCTAATATGAATTCCTCTCAGTTTATTCGAGACAGGAATAGATCTAAACTTTTTGTCGCCCAGGACAAGGAAGAAATATTTGCTGTCATTCCTTTGGCGCTAGGGGCAATCTGCACACCCCCCCAGATCTTCTTCTTCTTTTTTCCCAAACCATATCTTTCTATTTAGCGCGTCCTCTTTTCTCCAGTTTTTCTCTCTTAGGTCTTCTTCAACTTTGTCTCGACATCTCATCTTTGGTCTTCCTCTCTTTTTTTTTACGTCCTATTTCAAGTTTCTATATTCTGTTACTCACATAGTTTTCTTCTCTTCGCTTTGTATATGTCCGAACCATCACAGCCTTCTCTCTTATTTCTTCGGCGGAGGCCCCACTTTCACTGTACCCCTAGTACGCTCATTTCTATCCCTGATAAATCCCTTCGTGAGGAAGAAAGTACTCTTTATTTTGCTGACCCTTTGTTAAACTTACTGAACTGACCCTTACAAGTTAATTTAAAACAAACATTTAATGATACTACTTCCCACAGGAATTTTTGGCATCAACTCTAGGAGTGTTATTATAACTTCTAGAAAACGAGTCTACTAGTAGTGGTAAAAGTTATCATATTTGTGTTAATCACTTTCGTGATATCACAACTACTCAAACTCGCTTTACTAAATTCACGCTGAAACCGGGACTTGAACCACCGACCTCCAGGTTACAAGTCAGCTGCCTTAACGATCAAGCTACTGAGGTCGGTTAGTAGTTGTAAACAAAGTTTCGTTTCAACCTATGCAGACACACTGCTGATTCTCGCCCAATTACACAATAGACAGTTAAGGCAGTGCATGAAATCCGTGTTCACCATATTAGGAACGGCTGAAAAAAACCGGCAGATCTTGTTCTCCTCGTTGAAATGGATTCAGAGCTCCAAGTGCAACAAACCGGGTAAACGGTCTGAAACTTGAACACAAGACCTGGAGGATTAGAGGCGGAGGATACATGCGTTGCTGGGTGGTTAGAAAGTATAGTGGTCCACAAGAGGAGCCTGGGGGCTCCTTCGTCCTCAGATGAAGCTTATTGCACCTAACTATAGTGGAGTATATTAAAGACCTGGCCCTTGTTCTAGAAAACACTCTTGTAATCCCTAAATCTGCCTTTCAACTTCAACTTTCCTAAGAAGTACCCATTCCATAGGGAGAGAGCCACAAAAATTGTAAAAAAAACTATAATAAATAAACATTATTACATTATTAAAAAAAAAAAAAAACTGTCACACAACGCACTCTGATTGATTCATTTGAACGCAATAACCAATCAGCGTGCTTTGTGTGACGGTTGAATGGGAGAGTATGAGAGTGACAGTGCTTTCTGGAGAGTGACAGTGCTTTCTGAGGTGGCTCAGTGGTCAAGGCGTCTGTCTAGTAGAGGTCGCGGGTTCGAAATCCCGCCCGGTCACGACAATTCACCTTACTATTTGGGATTTAATCACAAAATAATACGTCTTGGGATACTGCTGAAGTAATGGGAGTTGGGTCTCATTAATAATAACAAAAATAAGACTCTTTGTTTTACATCAAAGTATAATAAATTACAATAAATGTAAAAAGGGCATGATTATTGCCTATGGCAATCTCTGCCATCCAACTCATTTTCACGATTACCTACAACAGGCTAACTTTCAATGCAATTCAAAACTGAGTGTAGTTTTAAGCACTTCTACAGAACTTCCAAGACAACCTATACTTTGATCCAAGAAGTCCAGAAGGCATGGAGGATCTATTACATAAATATTCTTCCACTCAGGTGAACAGCACAGCTAGGGTTTCTCAGTGAGGAGTTAATAGAAGGAGAGGGAATACTAGAAACTATACACTCCATACAAGGAGTGTCACCCTGGGGCCGTGTAGATAAATGACACATCTCTAACTTCACTCACTTTTTATCAAAACCATTCTTGATAAGCGTTTCCTTATTTGATTCTAACCCTTCATAAGCTCCTCTGTCTCTTAGGGCAAAAATATGAAAAAATATTACAAGAAAGATCAGCCCGATCGTCCCTCAAAAATGGGACTATACTAGTATAGATAGTGCCCATTGAATTGGTTGAAACTTGAGGGACCGGCTCATCTTTATTGTAATCCAATTTCATAATTCGGCCCCCCTCTCTCCATCCCTTTTTCTTAGGGCGTGTCGGGTATTCCTCAACCATTACATTTCGTCTCTCTTTCAAAGTCTTCTTAGGTCCAATTTACTGACTATAAGGGCCGACTTATAAAACAGGATTAAACTTATGATAAGCCAGACTGTCCCTCATGTCGGGCTATAAAGCGCTGTGATTGGTTGAAACTCCGACTTGAAGGCGTGTCTGGCTTATCTCACCTTTAATCCTCTTTTATTGATTTGGCCTCAAGACTTTAGAGTTTAGATACAAGAACTTGTTTGTAGGACTTAACTGACTTTATGAAACACCCTGTAGAAGAGGCGAACTTGAATGGAAGTGGAAAACAGTGTATCTCGATACATAGTTATTTGTATATACTGTATGACTGTACAGTGTACCTACATGGACACAAGACTCTGAAATAGTAGACATAGTATTCCTGTCATTATCATCACCTGCTCACATTAAAACAGCTACTCATTTTTCCTCACGAGTTATGAGTGGACCCCAAGTACAGAGCAGAAAAAATCATGCCCTGCTGGAGATCGAACACAGGTCATCGTGCGTGCAAGCCTAGTGCCCTACCCACTTGGCAACGGTGACTACAGTATTATAATTATTATTTATTTATTATTAGTCAAGAAAACCAAGTACAGAGCAGAAAATCATGCCTTGCTGTGGATCGAACCCAGGTCACCGTGTGTGCAAACCTAGTGCCCTACCCACTTGGCAACGGTGACTACAATATTATGATTATTATTTCAAGAAGACACCCAAGTCACAGTCGACTGAGCAGAGACCTACATCGCCCTGTGGTGAGGTGGGGCCGAGTTGGTCAGAAGTTGCAAGTGTACCAAACTATGTATAACTTACCTATTCCATATCCTCATGTAACAAGTGTACCAAACTATGTATAACTTACCTATTCCATATCCTCAGTCACAAGTGTACCAAACTATGTATAACTTACCTATTCCATATCCTCATGTAACAAGTGTACCAAACTATGTATAACTTACCTATTCCATATCCTCAGTCACAAGTGTACCAAACTATGTATAACTTACCTATTCCATATCCTCAGTCACAAGTGTACCAAACTATGTATAACTTACCTATTCCATATCCTCAGTCACAAGTGTACCAAACTATGTATAACTTACCTATTCCATATCCTCAGTCACAAGTGTACCAAACTATGTATAACTTACCTATTCCATATCCTCAGTCACAAGTGTACCAAACTATGTATAACTTACCTATTCCATATCCTCAGTCACAAGTGTACCAAACTATGTATAACTTACCTACTCCATATCCTCAGTCACAAGTGTACCAAACTATGTATTACTTACCTATTCCATATCCTCAGTCATAAGTGTACCAAACTATGTATAACTTACCTATTATATATCCTCAGTCACAAGTGTACCAAACTATGTATAACTTACCTATTCCATATCCTTAGTCACAAGTGTACTAAACTATGTATAACTTACCTATTCCATATCCTCAGTCACAAGTGTACCAAACTATGTATAACTCACCTATTATATATCCTCAGTCACAAGTGTACCAAACTAAGTATAACATATCTACTAGCCATATCCTCAGTCACATTACAGACAGGATCCCCCGAGATTTTTCTGGTGATGTTGTATTTTAATTAGTAAAGGTAAAAAAATTGTAGCCAACGGAGATGGCAACAGTTCTCATACAATCACTAAAGTTAAGCAACGCCCAGCGTAGTGAGGACATGGATTGATGAGCGTTCTGGTTTCGAATTCATCCATGGTCACATCGCGCTGGCTAACCCGGCCCCACTCAGGCTGAGTGAGGCTAATTTGAGTAGACGGGTTTGTTTGTTTAGCGAATGGTGGGTAAAACCGCCCTCATGATATGACCGTAGTTGAAAGCGACGTTTTTTTTTTTTTTTTTTTTTAAAAAAAAAAAAGGTAATTGTGCCCGGGAACCGCTTTCGCATTACTTCAGGGCACTTTACCTTTACATCCGTGCCATTTCGGAAACGAAAAATGTCGGTGAGAATTTTCCGCTCCGGCCGGGATTCGAACCCGCAACCTCCGGATCAGTAACCAATGCTCTTAACCACTGAGCCACGGAGGTCGGCTGAAAGCGACGTTAAATCGAAATAAACAAACAGGTCAAGAGTGACAAGTACTGAGGTTAGTTACAAAGAAGTAAGATAAAACACAGGATCCAGGACAACAGTAACGGTCTCGCATCAGTTCAAGTAATTTCTTCTCTCATCTTGATTTCCGTTTGAACTTATCAATCCATATCCTCAATCCTCATTCTTATTCCTCAATGAATTCAATTAACCGGAGATCTCGGGACTAAATTATTCAATAACAGATTCCCCGTGCTTTGCCATGGTACTAATTTAAATAATAATAATATCGCCTTATTTACACTGCCGGATTAGGACTATTATGTCCCATTATTCCAGCAGTGAGCCCAAGACGTATTATTATGTGGTAAAAATCCCAAATGGGAGGATAACTTGCTATGTCCCCGCTGGGTTTCGAACCCGCGACATCTGGATTACCAGACCGCCGCCTTTACCACTGAGCTACCGGGACAGTCAGTGGTCACTCTCACAGATTCGTCAGCAGGTAATTTAATGATCCGTCAATTATTACACTGTTATCAAATTTGCTTTATCTCTGTGTTGAGTAAATAGTCAGAATTATTTAATTCGTTTGCATCTGCAAACATTGTTTTTTCCTGTCTTGCTAAACGCATTGAACCCTCGTGATGTTGGATATTCTTGGCCCAATCCATGCCGGGTGAGGTTTATGAGGGCAGCTGGTCGATGGGTTTCCAACAAATGGAGGGTTAGCCTCCGTGTCATATGAACTACATACATGTTAAAGAGACGGTAAGTTTACACAGAAGAAGAAGAAAAATACTGAAAAACATGAGTTCATGCAGAAACGTCGAGATTTCCAGAACAATATTTGCGCAATGAAACCAATGAGTTTGTTAATAACACTTCCCATAACATGTGGGAAATCCTTGAATTTTCACACATGCATCTAATAGAAAAATAATCGCAAGTTTTCCGCCAGGAAGAATTAAAATGGGATTAAAGAAAGAAAAAAAAAAAAAAAATTGATAGTAGTACTACATGATCTTCAAGATGGAGGGGAATCCCTAACTCCATCTCATTTCCTATATCTAATTGATTGACTATGAAATTTTTAAACGGACAGTAGGTAAATTATTTATGTTGTTACTTATAGAATTGCCTAATTGATAGGTAAAATCCTTAGTTACTGACACATTACACAGCATTATTAAGAGCATTACTCAACTATATATGATTGATTTTACATAAAGCACTTGTTAGAATATTTTTAATTTCCTCTTTAGTTGCAGTGAATAAGTGAAACATTTCAGAAATATCACCTTTTTGAGGTGATTAAGTTTCTTTAAATAATAATTTTGACCATTTGAAGTTAGACAAGACGGATAAAATTACTGATCTAGGTACTTGGATAATTTATAATAATTATGGTAAAAACATAAAGTACCTACGTATCTAAAAAAATGTCTTATCAGCTTATCACTAAATTGTACGTGGATCTATACCATAATTTGAAATGGCTAGGCAGGCTTTACGTAGACTTGAATTCTGATGTGTAAAATTCGTGCGATATGAATGATGGAAAAGAGGTGCCGAGTGAATCTTCCCACGTGAGAGATTTTGCAAAACTTTCTCTTTATCAGGCAAGTCTGAGAAAGAAAAAGACGCAGGTTATGTAAAGCGAATAGCTTCACTGTAATCGTCCAGCTAACATTCAGTGTTCCTATACGTAAAATTTAAAACCTGTTCTGAAAATTTCTAAAAAATCCAATCAAGTTGAAATAATCACATGATTGATTGATTTGCTATCTTAAGGCAAGAGCTCTGGCAGAAGAGACTTGGACTTGAAATAGTACCTACTTATTATCGACGCTCCGATGTAAATAATTACACTGTTTGGTCAGCAATAATATACAAGATCCCATAGCTGACGTACGTGCATCTTACTCACGCATCCTGAGATCTGCTGGCTATGACAAATAATATGCATGCATCTGATATAATTATGTCTCGGTCATAATGTACATGTACGAGTATTAGATTCAACCTAGAGAATACCATAGGAATTGATTTCTAGATTAATACCAAGAGTAGGTATGTTTACTACTACCATGAAAAAAATAAAACCCCTGATAAGATAAATGTTTTGAACCCCTGGATAAATAGTTTATAACCAGAGCTTGCCAAATATGACGTTTATTTTTCTTAAAATATGACTCTAAAATTATGACTATATGACGTTTATTTTTCGTGAAATATGACTCTTATTTTGTGAAATATGACATTTATTTTTTGAAAATACCTACACATAACCCAATACTGCATATTATAAATTTACAAAAAAAAAATAAACCCTACAAATATAAATTTACAAAAAAAATCTTGGATATCAAGAGATTCGAACCCTGAACTTCTTAACCGTTTTGCTAAATCAACTCTAGATGCCACCAATTTAAATTTATCGTTAAAAAATCCACGGAAAAGACATATCGACTGTATAAATATTAAACTAGGTATTTAAATTTACACAAAAAAATCTTTGATTTTAAGATATTCGAACCCTCAACATCTTAACCGTTTGTCTAAGGCAATTCCAGATGCCACTAATCGATTTCTCTTGAAAAAATACACAACTAAGACATGCCAACAGTGAATATTCAACTACATATATAAATTTACAAAAAAAAAAAAAAAAAATATAGGATATCAAGAGATTCGAACCCTGAACTTCTTAACCATTTGTCAAACAAATATACACAGCAGTGTCGATCAAGTCATACCAGAAAGCTTTACTTACGTTCGCTTGATAATTAAATCTTTATTTGGTGAGAAGTACCTTCAATGTAACTACATTTTTTGTATGAGTAGTTTTAATGTAATAATGTACAATTTATTGTACCTAGTACCTAGTATGTAGAGCCGTAATTTTCTTTCTAACCAAAGTTAACCAAACGGGAATAAAATGAACCAAACTGGAAGCAAGACATTTTTCTTTTGGAAGAGGAAAAATTTCCTCTTCCAAAGTTAACCAAAATGGAAGTAGAAAACTCTTGCTTCCAGTTATTTATAGGTTAAATACATTGTTTATCTTTAAAAGTACCGAAACGCATTTTTCTTTTACGAATGTAGTGAAGTTGACCTTGGAATAAAATGGAAATATTTGGAAATATCGAACCTGGATTTTTTTTAATCCAAAAGAAAAATAGGCCTTAGGTACCTACATTAGTTTTTTTTCCTTCCAAATTCAGCTTTTATTGCTGAGGTACATACCTACCTATAGCGGTACCTACCTACATTTTAAAACTTTTGCCGTATTTTTCTTTCTAACCAAAGGTAACCAAACGGGAATAAAATGAACTAAACTGGAAGCAAGTCATTTTTCTTTTGGAAGAGGAAAAATTTCCACTTCCAAAGTTAATAAAAGTGGAAGTAGAAAATTCTTGCTTCCAGTTCTTTTATAGGTTAAGTCCATTGTTTATCTTTAAAAGTAACCAAACGCATTTTTCTTTCACGAATGACCTTGGAATAAAATGGAAATATTTGGAAAAAACCTAACCAGGAATTTTTTTTTGGTTAGAAAGAAAAATACGACTATTGAAACGATATCGGAAAGAAGAAAAACAAAACACTTACCGATTTCGAGCATACAAAAAGTAAACAAAAGAAAGATAGGTTTAAGTCAGCGCTACAGAAATCAGAGCGCTATCTTTAGTTTCTTACACCTGCCACTAGAGTGCACTACCAGTTTTGATCAAGGAAATAGGCGAAAAAGGATTATCGGCGCTGCTGAGGCAAAACTTTTTTTTTAATACAAAATTTGAGTTTTTTTGGCATTTTGCGGATTTTTTTGTAAAATATGACGTTTATCCATAAAACTCAAAATATGACGTTTTAGCATGATATCATGACATTATGACGTTTGGCAAGCTCTGTTTATAACACAGAGATTAATTTTTAAAAAGATTAATTAACATAAATCGAACATAAAGGTTCGACAAAGATAGTATAGTTTATTATGCAATAAAAGTGTATCAAAAGTTTAATAATGAAAAAAAACTTTAATATGATATCTCCTACACTTTTATGATTTTTAATTAAACTGTACCTACTTTTGTTGTTGTTGTAATTTTATGACACTGTGTGTTCACTTTGAGAACTGAATATGGAAATTTCGCGAAAGCCTACTTTTATCTTGCCCCCACACGCTCGCCCGTGCTTTCGACACTGTGTAGTATACACTGTACAGCTTCCGGAAATGAAACTTGCACAAGATAAATAAAAGACTACTATACATAAGAACTTGTGCCGTAGACATTCTCTTCCACCCAACTTCCAATGGGACCTCCCATAATGTTCCTACTGGCAATAAGAGGCAGCTCACGTAGCAGTATTCTGTACAGACTCCCAGGATATTAATCAAGTTGGATGATGAATTTAATAGTAGGTCGTCTGCATCATTATTTCGCCTACCGCCTAGAATCTTACTACCTACCTATGAGAAAAGTATACGTCTCAATTATCAAGTGGAAAATATTTAAATATACCTACATGAGTGTATGCTTCATGTTTTGACTACACCGGAGTGCATAAAATAAAACATGCCTGTCCGAAATGCTGTTTTTTTTGCCTTTCCGCAAGTAGAACACGCATCAGTGCCTATCTCAATTTAAGGTGTGATGAGGTAATTTATTCAGGCCCGAGTATGATAATAATAATATCGCCTTATTTATACTGCCCGATAAGGACTATTAAAGTCCCATTATTCCAGCAGTAAGCCCAAGACATATTATTATGTGGTAAAAATCCCAAATGGGAGGATAACTTGTCATGTTCCGGCTGGGTTTCGAAACCACGACCTCTGGAACCTGTGGATTCACAGAGTGCCGCCTTTACCACTGAGCTACCGGGACAGACAAAATACAAAATTTAGAACAATATAATCAAGAAGAAACAACAACATAGATAAATTATACGGATCCAGATGTCCTAACTACAGGGTTATTGCATATGGCAATCTCTTCCACCCAACCCTTATGGGTATAGTGCGATGTCTGGGCTTGGTTGAAACTCCGCCTTGAGTGCGAGTCTCACTTAGTTTTATCCCTGTTTTATAATGTGGCCCAAAACTTCACACATGTCCCAGAAACTCAGTGGTAAAGGCGGCACTCTGTTAATCCAAATATTCCAGAGGTGGTGGGTGGGTTCGAAACCCAGCCGGGACATGACAAGTTGTCCTCTCATTCGGGATTTTTACCACATAATAAAATGTCTTGGGCTTACTACTGGAATAATGGGACTTTAATAATCCTAACCGGGCAGTATAAATAAGGCGATATTATTATTATTATCATACTCGGGTCTGAATAAATTACCTCATCACACCTTAAATTGAGATAGGCACTGATCAGATGCGTGTTCTACTTGCGGAAAGGCATAGGCCATGGTAATTACAATCCGACCAGCATCAGTAGATAATTGCAATGTTGCAAACTTCGACTACATTGCATGTGTGACCTTTAAAGTTTCATAATGTATGTGAGTGAGAATGATTCTCTCCCGAGTTGTTACCTAAAGTGAATCAATGTGATGCGGACGCGCAGCTTAGATGTCAGCAGGTACTAGGTAGGAAGAACCCGGATTTGCAACATTACAATTTTACCTCTCTACAAGGGAAAAATTCTTTATAAGAAAAAGAAATCTGCTCCCCTTATTTCTCTTAGGTATATTCAGGTATGACTCTAACTAGATTCTCACGTGAAGTATAAGTCACAACTATACTGAAGCAACATTGAGCCAAAATTCTTAAAAAGTTCAAGTAGGTATGATTGAACTTGAAAGGATGAAGCACAAGGCTTCTTCATAACGTTTGGGATTAGCATAGAATTACTAATAAGAGCTTTCTTCAGCTTTTCGAATGATTTTCTTTGTACTCAAGTAATACCACCAGTCCGCCACACAAAAAAAGTAACTTTTCATTTTTCCTCACAAGGAATGAGTGACATACATTATGTAAAATGGATTTTTTTCTACCCAGCTGGGAATCGAACTCGGGTCAGAGTGGGTGTAAGTCTTGTGCGCTACATCACTCGACCCTTGACTGCTTACAGCCTTACACTAGTTCTTAAATACAAAGGATTAAAAAAGCTATAGCAAATGCTGATCCGGGACGCATGTAGGGAACGCTACCAGATAATATATGTACAACTGTACATACAACTCGAGTTTCATCGGATAAACACCATGAAAATGAACTATCTATTTTTAAAGAAAATGGAAGATCTTTTGGTTTAAAAAACGTCCTCAATTTGTGATATGCCTAAAGTTTTTTTTTAAAAACAATTTATTATTTTGGAAGCACTCTTTTTTTATCATATAATAAATTTATTTTATTTTTATTATTTATTTATATCAGCTAACAAGACGGCGCGCGATGAAGAGAATATACTCAGCTAATATTTTGTAATGACTTGGACTCGAACCATCACTACCATACTCCCGGTGGGTGTCGTGGCCTTGAGCGTGGCCCGGGGGCTTGAGCCAGTAACGTGGAGCCCAGAGGAATGGGGTCCCTCTTGGTGCGCTGAAGCGTTCTGGGGACTAACTAAACGACACAACGCTGAGTTTCCTGCCCTGATCAGGTGGTTTCCTTGGTTCGAGTTGACTCGCGACCTCCACTGCCTTTCCGTGCTTGATCGCCGGCGACGGTGATTTTTGTACGTGTTTGGCGGTGGTGGTCGCGTTTTGCTCGGATCATTTTCGGAGCTACTACAGGGTATAAACCAGCAATTGGGACTTGTAGTTTTTGAACTCCTGTCTAACGCCCAGGCATGCGGGGAGACGCCCACTGCCCCGTCGTAAAGATGGTCGTGGTGGCGCCGGCTCCCAGCTCCTGGGTAGTCGAACGCAATGCTAGCCTACGGGCTATTGGCACACTGTAGCCCATGATTGACGGGTTGGGTTCCCCAAGTGGCCCGACAGCCATTCAGTGGATGCTGAAAACTCGGCGGCTGCTATGAAAGAGGCGAAAGTACCCCACGTGTTTGGTCCTCGGCTGGAGGGTGTTGGAACCACCCACGGTCGTCCCGGCTTGGCACGCGGGGGAAATCGCCTCTTTTTAATGCGAAATAAAACGTGATGCTACATGGTACTAAATTTATTTAGTATCTTATGCTAATTTTGCTAAGTGTTGGAAATTTTCAAAGTCCCGAAAATTTTCAATGTTCAGAAATTCTTTGCCACAGGGTACTTAGTATTTCTGAGTTGCCACAGAGTACTAAGTTCCCCTTCTTTTCTGAAAAATCCCAAGTCTGGGATTTCTGGTTTTTCCTTTTGCTGACCAAGCGCCAGTCCCCAAAGTGTTAGCATGGAGGGGGCGCAGCTTAGGCCAGTTCTCTGCGGAGGCCGTGTCGCCGCAGAGCGTTGTTACCCGGGCGATTTTCCATGGGCCCGTGAGTACGTGCGGTCGGGGGTGGAAATGCTTAGGCAGGACTGCCTCTACGGCCAAACGCTCACGACTATGACCCATTTTGTACATCTTTGTACCGCCAGCTGGGCGCCATGCCCTTAAGTGCATAGCACGGATGGGGCGCAGTCCACGCTGGTTCCCCGCGGAGGCTGTGTCGCCGCGGGGCGTTTTTCGAGCTGTTCCCTTACCTTTATTCTTTCTACCGACGCAACTGCCGTAACGGCGGGGCTGAACCAAGTAGGCTTCGCTGGGTATGCTGCGTCGGTATCTTGCCCACCGCTGGCCGGAAGAGAAGTCATCATCTGCGCCGATGCCAACGCCAAGTCCTCCCTTTGGCATGACATCACCCTCGTCCACCAGCAGCGATGTTCTCGGGCGGAGAAGATGGAGCAGCTCATTGCAGCGAGAGATCTCGCCATCTGCAACAGGGCTGGCCAACCACCTACGTTCGAGCAGCACTCTGGTTCCAGCAACATCGACGTCACCCTGGCTACCCCGGACCTGGCCAACGAAGTCGTCGGCTGGACGGTGGAGAGGCGCGGCGTGAGCAGCAACCATGGGCTCATCAGATTCGGCATTTCCCGCATGCGGCCGAGTCCCCCCACGCCCACCAGGTACAACCTCAAAGACGCGGATTGGAGCCGGTTCGAGTCCACTCTAAGGCGGAAGCTGGACAGGGCGGAGCTGCAGATCCCCATCAACAACACCACTGAGGCTGTTGATGCAAAGGTGCGCATCCTTACCAATGCGTACCAGGAGACCTGCAAGGAAGTCCTTGGCCTAGCCAAGTCGAGCGGCTACCGGGGTTCCATATGGTGGTCCCAGCGTCTCTGCGCAATGAAGAGAGAGGCAAACCTCGCCAGGCGTTCCTTCCAGGCGGCGACGGACGTCGATGAACGAGAGGCCAGGAGAGGCCGCTGGAAATCCGCGCTCTCCCGGTACAAGGCTGCTGTCCGACGAGCCAAAGCAAGATCTTGGGAGCGAGCCGTGCACGAGAGCATTACGAGCAATCCTTTTGGATGGCTTTATAAGCTCTCGGCCGGCAAACTCCACCCAAGGTTGATGCTTCAGTCAGTGGCAACCGCCGACAGCGCCCACTCTCTCTCCATCAATGACACTGCGAGGATCTACCTTGACACCCTGATCCCGTCAGATGCTGCCCCCCCCGACCTGACCTCCATTGGCGTCTCGGACAACCTCAGCGATGTGCAGTTCACCCACGCTGAGGTCGAAGTGGCGCTAAGGCAGATCAAGCCAAACAAGGCCCCAGGATTGGACGGCATCCCAGGCTCCTCAATCAGGAAGACCATCCCGATTGCAAGGCCCATCATGCTAGCCATCGCCAACCAGTGCCTAGATCTTGGATACTTTCCGGCTGCTTGGAAAGAGGGACTTCTCCGCCACATCCCGAAGGGAGCTGATAGAGACCCTGCCTTGATCAAGTCATACCGGCCGCTCACACTTCTGCCGGAATTCTCCAAAGTCTTGGAGAGACTGATCAGAGGCAAAATCTACGGCTCCATACCGGGGAGAGTCTACTCGCCGCGGCAGTTTGGATTTGTTGCGGGGTCAAACACCACCAAGGCGCTGATGGACCTTATGAGGACGGCCGAGACACTCAACCAGCCCTACATGATTGCTGTCATGGTGGACATTGCGGGCGCCTTCGACAACGCGCGCTGGGACATCATCCTCAGCCGTCTAGTCGAGCGCAACCTCCCGCAAAAGCTCATCAATGTTGTCCGGAGCTACTTCACGGATCGCCGAGTTATCTTCAAGGCTGAGACCGTTGAAGTGGCAAAGGCGACGACGAGGGGCTGTCCGCAGGGTAGCATTCTGGGGCCGGATGGGTGGAACCTGCTGCTGGATCCGCTGCTCAACCTCGATTTGCCGCCGAACTGCCACATCTTCGCGTATGCGGACGATATCACCGTCCTCATCACTGGAGATGTGGCCAGGGAGGTAAGTGAAAGAGGGCAGGCGGCCATGGAGGCCATCAATAGATGGACAGCAGAGAACGGGCTGAAGGTGGCACCTGACAAGTGCAAGTGGATCTCACTGAGGGGCTTCTCGAGGATGGAAGGAGGGAGGAGGATCACCCGAGTGCTGCCGCCGCTCAAACTTGGAGGGACCACGGTCCACATGGCAAGATACTCAACGCTGCTCGGAGTCACTCTCGACGACTGCGGATTCTTCCTGAAGCATGTCGAAGAGAGAATGGCCTCGGGCATCAAGAGCTTTGCCATGCTCCGACGAGTCTTCTCCAAGACATGGGGCACAAGAGCGGAGGGTCTTCGACTCATCTACAGGGCTGCCGTCATCCCAAGAGCCACCTACGGTGTCGCGCTATGGGGTCACCAGCTGTATACCAGAAGGAAGATCGTCGCCCAGCGTCTCAGGACCTGCCAAAGGTTCTGTACCATCGCCATCTGTGGAGCCGCTGCCAGCACAAGCCACGCGGCAACCCAAGTCCTGGCGGGAGAGCCCCCCCTGGACATGGTTGCTAGCGAGCTATACGTGCTGGAAATGCTTCGCAACGGCGAGGACTTTGCTGCTCACCTGGGCGAGGAGATCCAACTGGAAGGCCAGAACATCGGCGAGCTGAAGATGCGGCTGCGGGAGATAACCATGGACAAGTGGCAGGCTGAATGGGACAGTGCGGACACCGGCCGAACCACCTACGCCTTCTTCCCCAACATCCGGGAGAGGCTGAAGGTGAAGTTCGGGCACAACCGGCGCCTATCACGCACCCTCACCGGTCACTGTAGTATATACGGCGACTATCGTTGCCGTATATTGAAGAGGCCGGGTGAGGATGGCAAGTGTGCGGTTTGTGCGGTACCTGACACCGTGCTACATCGCATCACTGCCTGTCCCAACCACACTGACAGTCGACGCAAGCTGCTCATGGTCTCCCCGTCGCTGGACCCGCGAGAGATCGCCGCCAGCGAAGATGGCAGGAAGGTCCTGGAGGACTTTGGAACCGCGGATAACTGCCCCTAGTCAGGCTGAATTAAGTAGGGTTGACGAAGGGCAGTATACATCCAAGGCGAAGAAGTCCCCCTATAGGACATGTGATATCGTGATGGAACGAACTGTGATATAATTGTTTTGTGTGCTGTATATATACTTTCCGTCTGAATGTTCAATGTTTGAATGTTCAGTGTGCGATTAAGTGTATAAGAGGGACGCCCAGAATGGGACGCCGAAAATCGACACCCAGAACGGATGTCGAAATACCCGGACGCAGAAAGCGCCAGGAGAGAGTCTCCCAACTAACCAGATTGTGAGGCAGAATGCCCCCCGTGTTGAACGGACGCTAATAATTAAGCCAATTTCCACTCCTGAACACTCCAAGTCCAAGCTCATCTTAGGACTGAGCACGCGAAGCTTTAAGGGCTTATAGCCTAGGTGCACCCAGAATGGGGACCTCGCGTGCTTGGAATCAAGTGTTCTCTAGACTACCATAAGTATGACCGCGCCAGAGTTCCGACAACAGAGAAGGAATTAATTTTTAATCTCAAAATTATCATTACTTTATAATATAGTAATTTATAATAACGAGTTTCTAAATAAATTACTTCATGTAAAATTAATAATCTTACCTGGGCCGTTTGTTAAAAAAATTATCCTTGAAAATTTCTGCCCTTCTTGAGCAGTTGAGAAGAAATTCGGGAGAGAAAAATCACTGCACTTTTATTTTTTGCGTTCACTATCACTGCACTAGTTCCGGACAGCGCACAGGTCAACACGAGACTGAAATACTGAACCACTGAAAGCACTGGGTCTGGGAGCCACTGATCTTGCCAGAACCGAAGAATCAACTGGTGCTTTGGCTCTTGGAAAGTACCACGGTCTGTTTCTAGAGAGGTGCGTTCAGGTACTTCAGGTGTCAGTAAGATGATCGATATTGTTGAAATCGATTTTTCTTGGGTGATAATTTTGGAAGATGGGCGAGAAGTGACAATACTTCACATTTAGGTGCTCGGTCAACACGAGCGCACCGGAAGGTATTCCTTACAAACAACTAGCTATAACCAAATTTTGAATTATTTTTTTTTTTGGTCCGAACCCGGGACTTTTCGCATAGCAAGCGAGTGCTTAAACACTGAGCTATTCGTGCGCTCTTTATTGCAATACAACTCACAACATTGTTTCAGAATGTAAAGATATTAGTTTGAAATTTCTGAGATGGGTTTTTTTAGTTTGTTAAAATGTTTCAAATATTTAACTTTAACTTTTACCTTTAACACATCAGTTTAACAAAAAATTTAATAATTGTATTTATTAAACCAATAAATGTGACTTTGTACTGCTAGAAAAAGGGACTTTTTAGTGCCACGCCGCGCCGGCACTGTGAACAAAGTACCTATTTGTAATTTACTCACTCACATCAGGACGAAACCAAATAGACCTCTACATAGGTCGCAGTGTTAATTGTATTGAATTTCTACTGAAAGCCTACAACAAGGTCAGAAAATAATAAAATCTTAATAACAATAATAATCCAGCATTAAATTTGCAAAAACTAACCGAGTATTGTATTGTAAATCTCAAAATACTATGAAAATTCTATAAACACACTTAATAAATAACTCACGAGTATTTTGAGATTAGTAGGTAATCCACTATTAACAAGAGATAATAAATTGTACAACCAGAAACCTCAGGAAGAGTTACCTGAACGCACCCCTCATGTGTGTGTGAGAGAGAGAGAGAGAGAAGGAGAGAGTGATCCACCGAGACAAGAGCCAGAAGAAAGAAGGCGGTAGGAAGGGAGGAGGGGGGTGACCTTGAAAACAAAGGTAGGTGGATAAGTGAGAGAGAGAGACAGAGGGATAGGGGGGTCGAGTTCGAGACCTCGCTTTGGAGTAAAAGTTTGAACCCAAAGTCAAGTTGAGATTAGTTCAGACTCCAAGTTGTGAACCTGTACTCCAAAAACTTTTTGATCCAGTATAAATACATTGCTCGTGATGTGTATAAAATACTATACATGGATTGTTTTTTTTGTAAAAGTAATTTATTATTACTTTGTATTTAGGCAAGTCTTAGATAAGTATATTCTCTTAGAAGCCCTTCAAAGCTTAGGAGAAGTACCTTTGTATAAATGTTTCTTTATAAAGAAAATAAATAAATAAACTATTATTATTAATATTATCCTACTCTACACGAGATTATTACCCATCTATATCTATAATTATATTTTATACTTTAGGCTCAAGGCATGGCCCTGCATGATTTTTTTCTAAAATAAGGCATGGCCTCACATGTACTTTCCTAGACCCACTCTACATTTGAGACATGGCCCTATACCCTATATGATGTATCTTCTTGAGTAGTATGTACCTAACTACTGTCACTCCGAGTTTACATTTTTGCGTCTTTCTCATCCGGGGTAGATAGCAGAATACAAGGTGGGGTCACTACGGTAGATACCAATGGTTGGTAGCGAAGGTTAGGTAGATAGCATACTAAGCAGGGCCATGAACTGTCACCTGTTGCTTTGATTAAGTCAAAGCCTTAATCAAAGCAAAGAGCCGACGTTATGATTTTTAGGCGCAAAATTCTACTGAGGCAACAATGAAGCATGTGGCGTACACTATTTGTTACCTGGAGCACGTCTTCTCAAGCGTGCTGCAATAACCCTCAATGTGGACGGTAAAATAATACTTATCCGAATGTTGGCCTCGAAGGCTGTTGCCTCATTGAAATCACGCCTTATGGTATGCCGGGTATGCGCACACTTTTAAAGGGCGCACGCATCGTAGTTTCTTGTAAACAACATAGTTTTGAATGTCTGCGAACACTTATTTCAATGTCTGTCCCGGTAGCTCAGTGGTAAAGGCGGCACTCTGTGAATCCAAAGACTCCAGAGGTCGTGGGTTCGAAACCCAGCTGGGACATGACATGTTAACCTCCCAATTGGGATTTTTACCACATAATAATTTGTCTTGGGCTTACTGCTGGAATAATGGGACTTTAATTGTCCTAATCGGGCAGTATAAATAAGGCGATATTATTATTATTATTATTTGGATCGGAGCATCCAGACTTTGGTATTGAAAACTATGCTGTATGTACTAGAAACTACGATCCACACGCTCCGGACAAGTATGCGCTTAACTTTAAAGGTATTATTCCCTCTTAAGAGTCACGCGTAAGCAGCCGCACCTGAGCTTCGACTAAAAACCCTTGCGTCTCGCAACGCATCGGGCAAAGTTACCTCATAGAAAATACCTTGGAGAAGAGGTCTGCTGCTGGCCATGAGACGTGTACGGGACAATAGGACCTAAAGCAGTAATGCCTAGAATCGCGTCCACCTCGACAAACTGTCCAGGTAAGTTTCCTTGTGCGTTGCCACAGTGTAAAGACAGCTTTAAAAAGTCACCCTAGATGGGGAATCGAGTCCATGTGTCTCAGTACCAAGCCTGCAAATCCAGTGACATTGAACAGCACCAACATTAATGCTTGTTACTGTTGGTGTATTTATTAATCAATACGCTTTTTCAGTCTCTTTAACATGGTTCATTCCTTCATTAGTTGGAAACTCACACATCAGCTACCCACGTTAACCTCACTCCGCCCAGGATGGGTCGGGAATAGCCAGCATCACGCTTGATTCGAACCTGGGTGGTCAGGTATTGATGGTCCACCAAACCCTAAACTAAGCTCGCTGGATGTATTTTTCCATAATCATCATAGGGTGGCGTCATCGTGAACGAAGGTAGCCAGACGGTGGAGGAATCACTCAGCACTTGTACCACTGTCTTTACAAGGAGGCTAATAATTGACAAGGGCACCCAGAACCAAACCAATGCTGGTCTACTCCCTGTTTATAGTCCCCCAGCCAGACTGCTGGTCTACTCCCTGTTAGTTCCTCAGCCAGACTTTCCATAAAACTATGCTTAATACATAATGTGAGAGTGTAAAGGCACTGAAATTGTCGGCAGAGTAAGAATAAAAATAACTCATCAATTAATAGTGACCTACGTAATTGCATAGTAGCATACATAGGTGCAAAGAAAACATTTATTTTAATTAGTTTTAAAAAATACATTTAATGAAGAGTAGATTTACACAGTACAAAACATTTCTATTGTCAGCAACCCTTAAAACAAAAGTAACATGGCTGAGTACTTACTGGTTAATAAAGCCAAAAGTTTCTCCGTACATACATACATTCTAGTTCCGGGTCATTTTCAACAGGCTAATATTTTTTATCATTGGAGTTTATTTACCTTAATTTTTTTAAAGACCTTTATTTACCTTAATTTTTACACCAAGACTCTGTGACACGAGTATGAACCTTTCAAAATACATGTCCATAATGGATGTTAATAAATATATATCATCTCCACAATAAATGTCCATTTAAAAATTGCGGAGTTATTCTTAAGGCAATCTTTAATACTGTTCCATGTTCTGTATTTCTGCCAAACCAGGTTTCAAAAGTGGGTTCATTGAGATGTTACCGTGAAAACGGCTAACCAATGTAGAAGCAGTGTGGTACAGATACAAAAAAGTTACATCGGTAGTACCTAATACGTCAAGAACCCACAGTATCCAAAATACCTCAAATGACATCACTTCTGGCTGTCCGTTATGTAAATGCCAAGAAGATGGATATTGAAAATATAGGTAGTTATAGGTTAATATTAAACGATACTAGGCTTATTAATATTTTAGAACTGCACTTATAGTAAAATGAAGGTACATCGGGTTGATACTTCCCATCCCTGCGGTGATAATTAGAGCGACTTTGGTGAAGACTGAAGAGGATTGCAGATGAGGTGGACCGAAGGGCAGGGGCTGTCTTGATTACGTCATACATGGGGTGATAGTGACGTCACAAACCATGTACCTCAGACAAGTGCATCAGGATGTAGATCCCCGGGAGCTAAGTGTCTACCTAAGCTATGATACAATGCCTAAACTAAGAAGTCTCTGAGCGATAAATGTATCTACTAACTATATTGTTTAGGTTTAACATTCATCATTATAAAGTAAATATAAATAGGTCAATAGATAGAACGAGGGATCGGAAAAGATTTAAAAAAATTGGGTCAGCTATATTCAAAGTTAGTTTTATGTGAAAACCACCTATGATTTTTACCCCAAGTGAGCAAGTTCCAGTTGACAATTAGCACGTTTCTACGGGTTGGTTATGATTCTTGAGCAGAGTAACTTATCAACAAGTTGAGTGTTGGTTCCAGTGTAAAATGAGAGAGTGACTTAAAGAAATCCAAAATTATCTACATGAGAAAAATGCATTGACAAAGTCAGCCTTGTAATCAAATGATTGATAAGATGAAATAAATTACAATCGAAAGGCTAGAAATGCTGACCATAAAATGAAAGAGTTGTCGAGCCTAATGCTCAAACAATTCAAAACCTCAAGATATTATATCTATTGTGATCTTTTTGTCATGAACAAATCATACTTGTAAAATTTAAAAGAAAAGAGAACATGAACAAACTGTTAAATCCACATACAAATCACTAAAGTATTCATGTTAGTAGTTACCATTTTATGAGCCACTGATTTTATATGAATTACTTGAAACTCCAACATTGCTCCTTAGGAACTCAGTAAACAACCAAACAAAATATGATGAAATGAATATTGAATATTTGACTTTCAAAATGGACTGAAGTATGAAACAAAAAAATACTAATTGCTCCTAGACCTGACGTCTAGGTTATTGATTCCATATAAATTATCAGTAAAATGTACAATGAGTTAGACCAAATCTACTTCATCACGATATGTACAAGTGGAGCAATCACTACAATGGAACAGAGGAACATAGATGAAATCACTATCAATGGAAACAGACTAGGACAACTAATGACAATACAAACGGGTCATCAGAATTTCTTTTGATGGAATCTACGACAATATGAAATGAGTTTAAATTTTTTAAATGAGACATTGAACTGTCAGTATGATGTAATAGTTTAGAGCAGGAGAAACAATGTACTGGAAGTGCAAAGTTGTACAGCAATTTTTTGATAACTTTATCCATGAAACATTGTCCGAGAGTGAAAAACTCGAGAGTACCAGGAGGTGGTGGGAACATTCCTAGCGCGAGATAATTAAATGAAAACTCATTAGATTAAACATAATCAATACATTCGGAAGCACTTACCTGCATGTTGAGAACACATCTGTACTGTGGAATGAGGGAGGAAAAATCTTTAAAACCTTTGCATAAATATACAAAAGTTAAAAAAAAGTATCTTACCATATGCAGCAGCTGAAGATCAAAATCTCTGAAGGATCCAACTGCATTTTGATCATAGCTAGGGTTACATCCTCAGGGTTTACTATCACGTGTAAATCTGTGTCAAATGCTTTTTAAGTGGCCATAATCTTCCTTCTTCTCCTCAGAACTGTTCCCATGCGTGTCTCCACACGCTCACTGGTCACGTCTTCTCGTCTTCCATCTTGTCTTCCTCGCGGTGCCCCGCCCACATCAGAGGGCCGGCCATGCCTCGCGGCCTCAAGACCTGCGGCCCCTTCTGTTCCGGTCCCGAGAAGACCGGGGGCCGGAGCTCTTTTTCATTCGCTTCTCCAACTCGGCCAGATGCTTCTTGCGCATCTCCTCCTTCACCGCGATCTGGGGAACAAACCATTCTCAATAATAATAATAAAACCTCAGGGATGACTATTTAGCAATAAATGGTCATACGGGATTTGGCGTTCCCGAGGCACCCGAGCAAGTGGTCAGTGATCCCTGGATGGTTGCAAGTATCAGCAACGTCCCAGGAAGTAGTATGGTAATTCACAATACCATATGAACACTGACTGCGAGGTATGTCAACAGAAGCATAGAGACACCTTCTCTAAAAGTAGTGAGGCATGTCCTCATGAAAATTCTGTTGACATACCTAATGGTTCATAATGTGACCAAGTGGCTGTTCGGATCTATCCGTACCCCCGAAAGTGTTTTCCTATGGAAAAATCCATTGGACCACCAAGGGGGATAGCCACGGGAGAGAAAAAGATGGACTACACAAAGTCCATCATAAAATAACCTCCCCACATTATGAACCAAACAACTTCAGGAGACTTGATCTTCGGATCCGCTCCTGAAGTTACAACACCAGGAGACTTGATCATATGATCCGCTCCTGGTGTAATACCCTTTGAAAGGTAATAATTACCTTCCAAAGGAGAGAGAGTGGAAATAATAATAATAATGTTTTTTCTTTGTATTATTTTGTCACAATATTAGTGGGTAGCGCAAAATCATAGGACTATACCACTTTAATTTACAATATCTTGTATTTTTTTTGCCTATGATTCTGCCACTGGTCGCTGCTTCACATCAAAGCAGCTACTCATTTTTCCTCACGAGGTATGAGTGGACCCCGAACATCCAAGTACAGAGCAGAAAAAATCCTACACCGCTGGGGATCGAACCCAGGTCACCATATGTGCAATGCCTAGCGCGCTAACTCACTCTGCCACAGTGACTACAACAAACCATACTCAACATCACACCATGGTGGCATTGTTTGGCCCAGCCCAGACTCTGTGAGGTTAATGTTTGTAACTTGGCCTCGTTTCAGAAACCAGAAAGCTCTCAAAATACCTAAACGCCCCTTTCCATCGAGATTTCGTTTAAATAATGCATTCAGGGAGTGCGCATTATTTGAACGAGATTTGACGGTTGAAAGGGAGTTTTGGGGATTTTGAGTGAGAGTTTTTTCTGGAATGGGGCTGTGGTGCAGTTCCCAGCAAGTGGAGGGTAAATCCCCCATCCTGATGCATATTTTCTTTGCCTTTTTAAGGACGTAGAAACCTAATTCAATGACTGAATCCTCCTGAGGTGACACAACTGTATACAATATGTTCACAATTTAGACTAGACGTAATAAAATCGCCAAGATACTTATGATAGAAAAGATATTTTCGAAACAATGATAATCTCCCATTGATAGTTTATGCAAACATCTAAGAAAGAAAAAAACATTTTCTTGTTGAAGTAGAAAATGATTTGGTGGGTAGAACACTGTAGAACAGTATTTAAGAATTATTTTGTTTTTTTTTTTTCAATGAAATGTTCCATTTATCTAATACATTAATTATTATAGTTATACCACTGATATTTACTCAATGCTGGTTTTCTCGCCAATTGTCTTCAGGGAGATTGAATGTACAAACTTAACCACACGGAAACAACTACTCCCGACAGTAATAAAACCCGGTAATTAACTACCACATTTGTAAATACGAATGAAAACACGGAAAAAAAACTTACCTGTTCGGCAGTGAGAGGTAACCAATAGAGACAAGGAATCGTCTTTGTCTTCTTAAACAAATCATCCAAAAGTTTGGCGGGAGCCTCAATATCACGCTTTCTGCGTCGGGCTGAAATAAAAACAAGAGAATGGTTAAGAAAGGTCGATGTTTAACACACAAAAAAATCATTTTCAAGGAAAAAATGTTATCAGGTCGTTTAGGAAATTCAAGAAAATGCATAAAATTGTGCAATCTATTTCTTCAATATCTAGCCTGTTTCAAAGTCGTTCTTAAAAAATATATAGACTTCGAGCGAGCAAGTGAATTTTCACGTCATGAGTTACATAAATTTCAGCGCCTAGGTATGATGCGAAATGGCCTAAGGACTGAGAAAGCACAACAGTCTGTCTGGCTACAGCTGGGGCGGGCGCATGAAAAACGGTAAAAAGGGTCCAATAAGACGGAAGAATTGTTCAATCTGGGCTTTTTTGAGAGCCTTCTGACTAGGGTTTTGCCCCAGAGAAAACGCCTGACATTTACAACATGGGATCGTTTCTCAACAAGAACTGCGAATGGTCCTTCCTTATAACAGCTAACTACAAACTTTGTAAACTATACTTAATAAAGCAGCTCAAACTCAGCCTTTAGCCACAAAGGATTTTTTTGTCGATTGGCATCCCATGTGGAGCATCAATCAATCAGAGCATCCTTATTGCATATCGAGAGCCAAAAGACACCTGTCGTCATGGATGTTATTACTCCTGCAAGTGGATGGAAATCTCACCGTCATGTTCCTCCCTCCTGGGTGAGACAGAAATACGTTTCCGTTTTCTATCCTTTTCTTTATCCACATCTCGGTCTCTCACTCTGGAGTCCTGATACTTCTCCTCATCGTCGGGAATCTTGCCCATGTCCCACTCTCTCATTACAACCTGGGAACAAGAGAATAATAATAATACTGTCTTATTTATACTGCCCGATTAGGACTATTAAAGTCCCAGTATTCCAGCAGTAAGCCCAAGACATATTATTATGTGGTAAAAATCCCAAATGGGAGTATAAATTGTCATGTCCCGGCTGGGTTTCAAACCCATGACCTCTGGATTCACAGAGTGCCGCCTTTACCACTGAGCTACCGCGACAGAAGAGAACAACAGTAATGATAATAATAAAAATGTTTTTTTTTTGTCACAAAATCATAGGACTTAAATGTCCAATATCTTGAGAACATTAAAAAAAATTGTTTCAGCAATATTGGCCTGTCCCACTCTCTATACAACCTGGGAACAGGAGAACAACATTAATAATAATGATAAAAAATGTTTTTTTTTTTTGTCACAAAATCGTAGGACTTAATCACTTTAATTTCCAACATCTTGAGAACGGGGTCTACTCATACCTCGTGAGGAAAAATGAGAAGTTACTTGTAAGAGTAACGACCAGTGGCGGCATTACCTGAGTAAAAAGAAATTAATGTAATAGAATAATTGGAAAGGTAAAGGAGGCTCTTAGTAATGCTGCCCTACCCACAAAATTTGTGAAGAGGCCGTGTGCTTCACCACAAATAAAACCATACATACATGTTTTTTTTGTCAAAAATCATGGGACACCACTTTGATTTCCAATATCTTGAGAACATTAAAAAAAAAAAAAAAATTGTTTCGGCAATCTTGCCCATATCCCACTCTCTCATTACAACCTGGAAAAGAGAACAACATTCAAAGAATAAAAAAAAAATGATTTTTTTTGTCACAAAATCATAGGAATTTAAAGTGGTAAACTTTAATTTCTAATATCTTGAGAACATTTAAAAAAAAAAATTGTTTCGCCTATCTTGCCCATATCCCTCACTCTCTCATTACAACCTGGGAACAAGAGAACAACATTCAAATAATAAATAAAAAAGTTGGACTCACCCTCTGAGGGTTACTGTCCATGACCAGGGCCTAGTGGTTACCTTTCACTAAAGAGTGTTATAATCAGGCGCGGCCGGTGGGAATTTGGTTTGGGGGTGCTGTCAAAATTTTACGAAAAGAAAAACTATGCAACATTTAATACATGTCTGCAAGGCCTAGTGGTGAAGTGGTTATGTCAGGGAGAGGGAATTCTAACTAGGGGGTCAATAGTTCAAGTCTCACGTGTGGTGATTTTCGAGAATTCTGTTAGAGTGGTTAGGTATCATAATAAAGTAATTTGTTTTAATTTATAAAAAAATGATTAGCTGACGCAAATATATTATGATGATAATTTTGGAATAACGTTTATTTTTCACAACCATTGTAGATTTTTTTTCAACATGCATGAGAAAAAAAATGTTCAAAAGAAAGAAAATAAGAATTTATAAAGGACTTACTCTTTACTCTACTGATTATTTGGAGAAGAATCCATTCGCTGGATTTCGAACAAAACTTGTGAATGGCTTTTTCATTGAAGTCAGAATCAAATATGTATGTTTGAAATCATTTTTTTGTCAAGTGAAAACAAAGAAAACTTATTCTTAATAAGATGTCAACTGAATAGATTTTGTTTTTCCATACCTGCTTTGAAATGTAATTACCTAATTCCTATGTGATAAAAAAACAATTCATTCTATACTTTTTTCATTAAAAGTAAAAATATACATTTTTAACTTTAAAGAGAATGAATTGATAATGCTAATTTAATTTTAATGTCCTTTATAAGAAGTTTCAAACCCAACTTAAATTGATTGCACAAATTTAATCTAAAATGAATTCAAAAAGGATAAAATAAATGTTATAATTATAGACCGATATGTTTACAAAACTTTGGGTAAAATAAACTGTTAGGTAAATTCAATGATTAATTGTTATTTGTTACACTGTACTTTAAATCATTAAATAAATTGTAACCGATTATTAATTAATTTTCAAAACAAAAACACGTGAAATTATTAACATAAATTACGCGGAACGGAACGAAAGGGCACAAAACAAAACCAGGTCATTCGCGGCGCGAACGCCTGAACTAGTTGACAGTTGTTGTCTAGTTCCTTCTTCCTTCCGACTTCCCCTCTCCTCATGAACGGAAATCTAAAAATAACTTGCATTTTTCTCCCGCATAACTCTAGAGCTCTGAAGTTAATCAGAATTTTTTCAGCGGACACTATCTTTCTCCCTGGAGACAATTTCTTTTCGTTTCTTTGTCCCTCTCTTTGCCCCGCTGTGCGGGTTTATTTGGTTGCTCCATGCCTTCTCTTTCAATAAGGCATGAGCAGAGAAAAGAGAAATGCTCTACCGAGCGCGGCAGCGCTCCGCACGGAGAAGCCAAAAAGTAAGAAGAGCGTATTAGATTTATGTTCTCTACAATCAAGCTTGAGTAAAGATATATCTAATTAGGTACCTAGTTTTTATTTAGTACAATTTTTTTTTATTATAATGATAATTTTATGAATTGATTGTTCGAGATATGCCTAATGATTTTCATTTACTACAAGCTAAAGAACCACGAAAAAAAAACTTTTTTTTTTCCTTTTCGTCTGGGGGTGCTGGAGTTCCGCAGCTCCTTAGCACCGGCCGTCCCTGGTTTTAATTACTATCATAATATGATTCTAGAAAGTTGGACTCACCCTCTGCGGGTTCCTGTCCATGACCAGACTAAAGAGTGTTATCATTATGACCATGATATGATTATAGAAAGTTGGACTCACTTGCTATGCCAGCATGTGTAGACAGTACCATTAAAAAAAATAAAAAAAATAAAGAAAAAAAAGTTGGCCTCACCCTCTGCGGGTTCCTGTCCATGACCAGGGGCTCGGTCTTCCTCTGGGCGGGCACCTCCTGGGTCTCCGCCCTGATCTGCGCAGCCAGCATGGCGTCCCGGCTGGAGAACTCCACGCGCAGCACCTTGTCGTTCGTGACGGGCCAGCGCACCTCGTGCAGGGCGTGCCGCGTCTCCTCCGCCTGGTCACGCGTCTCGTACTGGAATGACGTAATATTTATTATTATTATTATAGTAAGCTTTATTGGGGGACTTACTGGCTGGGGGACTATAAATAGGGAGTAGACCAGCAGTCTGGTTGGGGGACTATAAACAGGGAGTAGACCAGCATTGGCTTGGTTCTGGGGGCCCTTGTCAATTATTAGCCTCCTTGTAAAGACAGTGGGCAGAAGTGCTCAGTCATTCCTCCACTGTCTGGCTACCATCGTTCACGATGACGACACCCTATGATGATGATGAAGCTTTATTAGGTAGAACAAAAATATGTACAGTAAAATACAATGAAATTATAAAGAAAAACAAAAAGATTAGGCAAAGATACAAGAACAAAAAAAAAAAAAAAAAAAAAAAGAATGAAGTTAATGTCCTACCTAAAGGGCGGGGTTTTGCCTGTGGCAATCTCTTCCACCCAATATTTATGTTTCAATATAAAATAGAATATAATGATATTTTTATTGCTCATTTCAAATACATTATAGTACACTAGCGGGTTACACCCGCCGCTTCGCCAGCCCATCAAACACACACAACGCACACACACACCCACCCACACACACCACACACACACACCACACCACACACACACACACCACACACCACACATACACACCACACACACACACATCACACACACACATCACACACACACACCACACCACCACACACACCACACACACAACACCACACACACACACACATCACACACACCACCACACACACACCACACACACACACCACACAACCACACACACACACACCATAACACACACACACACCACACACCACAACACACACACACACACCACACCACACCACACCACACACACCACACACACCACCACCACACACACACCACACACACACCATACACACACACACAAAATGTCATTTAGGTTTGAAAAAAAACCTGAATATTTTTTGTCGCCCATCTATTTTCTGGTCTTCCCCGGTGTAGCTCAAGAATGGCTCATCAGAATTTCGCGATCAATATGTCAAATTAAAGCCTAAACCCTTGCCTAAAACTTTCTCGCTCTGAGTTGATAGGTCGTCACTTCAATTTTCGAGAAAAAATGTCATTTAGGTCAAAAAACGTGAATATTTTACATGTTACCCATCCATTTTTTTACCTTACCCGGCGTAGCTCAAGAATGGCTCATCAGAATTTCGCGATCAATATGTCAAATGAAAGCCTAAACCCTTGCCTAAAACTTTCTCGCTCTAAGTTGATAGGTCGTCACTTCAAATTTCGAGAAAAAATGTCATTTAGGTCAAAAAACGTGAATATTTTACATGTTACCCATCCATTTTTTTACCTTACCCGGCGTAGCTCAAGAACGGCTCATCAGAAATTCGCGATCGATATGTCAATTGAAAGCTCAAACCCTTGCCTAAAACTTTCTCGCTTTGAGTTCATAGGTCGTCGCGACAAATTTCGAGAAAAAATGTCATTTATGTCAAAAAACGTGCATTTTTTTTTGCGTCACCCATCCATTTTTATCCTTACTCATTGTAGCTTAACCTCAGGGAGATATAATCTAGCCTAGAAGAATTTCCTGATCCAAGCGGACCTATGTGCAAAATTTCAGGTTTCTCGGTCAAACGGTGTGGATTTGTATAAAGAACATACATACATACATACATACACACATACATACACACATACAGACAGCTTTCTTTTATAGATACAGACTAGCGGGTTACACCCGCCGCTTCGCCAGCCCATCAAACACACACAACGCACACACATCACACCACACACCCACACACATCACACCACACACCACACACACACACACACAAACACAGACACACACCACCACCACACCGACACACACCCACCCACCCACACACACCACACACCAAACACACACACACACACAAACACAAACACACACACACCACCACCACACCGACACACACCCACCCACCCACACACACCCACAAACACACACACCACAGGCACACACACACACCACACACACCACACACACACCACACACACCACACACACCACACACACACCACACACACACACCACACCACACACACACAACACACATACACACACACAACACACACCACACACACCACACCACACACACACACACACACCGACCACACCACACACACACCACACACAACACACACACACACACACACACACACACACACACACCACACCACACAACCACACACACAACAACACACATACACAACACACATATACACACACACACACCACACACACCACACAAACACACACACACACACACTCACACACACACAAAATGTCATTTAGGTTTGAAAAAAAAACCTGAATATTTTTTGTCGCCCATCTATTTTCTGTTCTTCCCCGGCGTAGCTCAAGAATGGCTCATCAGAATTTCGCGATCAATATGTCAAATGAAAGCCTAAACCCTTGCCTAAAACTTTCTCGCTTTGAGTTGATAGGTCGTCACTTCAAATTTCGAGAAAAAATGTCATTTAGGTCAAAAAACGTGAATATTTTACATGTTACCCATCCATTTTTTTACCTTACCCGGCGTAGCTCAAGAACGGCTCATCAGAAATTTGCGATCGATATATCAATTGAAAGCTCAAACCCTTGCCTAAAACTTTCTCCCTTTGAGTTGATAGGTCGTCGCGACAAATTTCGAGAAAAAATGTCATTTATGTCAAAAAAACGTGAATTTTTTTTGCGTCACCCATCCATTTTTTATCCTTACTCATTGTAGCTTAACCTCAGGGAGATATAATCTAGCCTAGAAGAATTTCCTGATCCAAGCGGACCTATGTGCAAAATTTCAGGTTTCTCGGTCAAACGGTGTGGATTTGTATAAAGAACATACATACATACACACATACATACACACATACACACATACAGACAGCTTTCTTTTATAGATATAGATTTGAACAACTTGTCACTTAAATCTAACATGAAGTAGAGAAAAAAAAACACAATAAAGGGAAAAATATCACAATGAATCATAATAAATACCTGTGTAGACATGTAAATAAAATAGTAATAAATATAAAACTATATTTTTTTTAATCTAGTAAAGAAGTCTCAATTAACCCCCCACCCTCGTTTCTTTATATTACAGTCCCAATTAACCTCTCACCTCATTTCTTATGTTAGACCCAATGACTCCCTCACCTTTTCTTCTTGTCATGATACAGTCCCAATGAACCCCCCACCCTTTCTATCTCCTCGTTACGATACAGTCCCAATGGAACTCACCACCACGTAGCACTTAGACTTGATGGCATCTATGTCCCAATAGAAAGTCCCAATGAATCCCTCACCTTTTCTTCTTGTTATGATACAGTCCCAATGAACCCCCACCCTTTCTATCTCCTTGTTGCGATACAGTCCCAAAGAACTCACCTCCACGTAGCACTTAGACTTGATGGCATCTATGTCCCAATAGAAAGTCCCAATGAATCCCTCACCTTTTCTTCTTGTTATGATACAGTCCCAATGAACCCCCACCCTTTCTATCTCCTTGTTGCGATACAGTCCCAAAGAACTCACCTCCACGTAGCACTTAGACTTGATGGCGTCTATCCAGAAGCCGTCCGGCGCAATCTTGCCTGTGCGCGACAGTAGCTCGCGCAGCTGGCCCAGAGTGAAGGGGCGGGTCAGGTTGTAGATGAAGAGGACATTGGTGGGCGTCAGGGGTGCCTTCTGGGGGCGTCTGATGGGCGAGACATCCTTCTCGTTCTTCTTGTCCTTCTTGATGGAAACCTTGCGCACACTGGGCGACTCTGTGGACGAATGAGGAAATCAAATCAAATTGAAATATATTTATTCGTTTTCATTTTTTTTTTTACAAAAAATATGAATATCGTCAATTTAATGTAAAGGCACAGCTACACCTTTTCTCCATCAGGACCTTTCTTTGACTTGTTAGCTCAGCGGCAGGAGAGAAAAAAAAAGACAGGGGGACCTTGCAGGCCTGTATTGAGAGTATTCAGATTATGAAAAATTTCAGCTAAGTACGCCAATTTATTTATCCACTGATCATTTGTCAAAAGATCACAGAAACTTTCATTGTTTTCTTTTTTTTCCTTTAGGCGCTTTAGCTCTATCATTAGACAGGTCGTTCGCGCCGATTTTCTTTCATTGTTTTCTTGCTTGAAAAACACCAAAATTCAAATGATGATTTCTAAATCTCGCGGCACCCCGGAAGGTGGAAGAGATTGCCACAGGCAATAACCCCGCCCTTTAGGTAGGACATTATTGATATTTTCTTTTTTACTTATTTATTTTGTCATTTGTTTTTTTTTTTTTTTTTTTCTTCTTTTCTTAATTTTATACTGTTACCATTGTACTTTGTCCTCCTAATAAAGCTTTTAAAAAAAAGGTGGCTCACGTCACCCCGCTGAGCTACAGGGTGCAACTTACTCTTGTCGTTCTCTTCCTCTCGTTCACTGTCTCTCCTCCTCTTCTTCGCATTCGGGTTCTCGTTCTCATCCTCCGCCTCCCTCTCCCCCTGACTCGTCTCCATGGCAACGCCTCCTGCCTGTTCCTCCCCCTCCTCCTCCCCCTGTGCCTCCTCATCCGTCTCCGCGGCCTCCACAGCGGCTGCCTCCCGAGGCTGAGCGTCCAGAATGTCGCGTGGCAGAGGCTTCACGTGCGTGCTCAACTCCTGGGAAACGGAATAATAATAATAACATCGCCTTATTTATACTGCCCGATTGAGACTATTAACAAATACACGACCGGTTGTCCCACCGGTGGGACAACAGCGTGTGTACTGAATGGACCGGTTGTCCCACCGGTGGGACAAGTGAGTATGTACGCAATGGACCGGTTGTCCCACCGGTGGGACAAGTGACCTTCTTGATTTCAAACAAACCTGCTTGTCTCACAGGTGGGACACCAGGGACACCTATTCCTATGTTTTAGTATAGAAATATACTCTATACCCCTGTATAATTTAAAAAAAAAAATGCCGGTCCCAGGAGGTCAGATATGCTCAGATATAGTAAGTCCCATTATCCCGGCAGTAAGCCCAAGACATAATTTTTATTAAGTGGTAAAAATGCCAAATGGGAGGATAACTTGTCAAGTCCCGGCTGGGTTTCGAACCCACGACCTCTGGAATCTCTGGATTCACAGAGTGCCGCCTTTTTGGTGCGAGAGGGAATTTTTTCTTATGGAGATAGTTTGAAAGGGATATTATATATTTTCGATTTTTGAGTATTTGAGACGAATCGTGTTATGAGACGAATCGTGTTTTGTTTTTTTTTGAGACGAATCGTGTTGTGAAAAAGGTCACCTCAGGTAGTTTGAGACGAATCGTGAAACCCCCGCCGCCTTTACCACTGAGCTACCGGGAATCGTCAAATTATGTTTCAAATTTAAAAGGAGTCACTGGGGCCGAGTGATGTAGCGCACTAGGTTTGTACGGACGATGGCGTCGATTCAAATCCCAGTTTTTTACTTTCCTTATCCTATAATAAGGAAAGTATTGTATTCGTCGAATATTTGACCTACCCAGTTTTTCACATTTCTGGACGAATTATAGCCTCAGGATACCAAAAAAGTTGTTTTCAGCCATTGGTCCGTGCGTCTGTCTGTCTGTGTGTGTGTGTGTGAACAGGATATCTCGAGAACGGTAAGAGCTAGAGACTTGAAATTTGGTATGCTAATTATTTTTATACACCAGACGAACCACGAAACTTTTGGTTGCAATCGGCCGCAGACTGCGGCCGCAGGACCGCAAATATTGGCCGCAAGCGCCGCTTCTTTGAATTGGTTAAAGATACAAAAAAAGTTAGAGAACAACTATGTCTTAGATTAAAAAAATAATAGGGGTCTATTCTAATAATTTTTTTGATAACTTGAACTTTTTGGACCTCGGCCCGATTTTACCGGTATTTTGGGGGGGACCCGCTTTGTTTAACTTTTTTATTATTTATCGTAGATGGGGGTTGTGACATATCAAATCCAATGATTTTGAGGTGCTGATTACGAATTTGATATTGATTTTTAGCTAAATGTTACCTTTGAGTCACCAGTGGCTTTTGGTCCTGTTCCAATTCCTTATAATTATGATAAGGAAAGTCGTGTGATGTTTACACCAGATTTTTTTTATTATTTTTTATTAAGTTCAACACTATATAATGTATATTATATAAGTATAATAATAATGCTTTTTCTTTGTGTTATTATGTCACAATTTTAGTGGGTAGCGCAGAATCATAGGACTTTACCACTTTAATTTACAATATCTTGTATTATTTTTTTGCCTAAGATTCTGCCACTGGTCGCTGCTTCACATTAAAGCAGCTACTCATTTTTCCTCACGAGGTATAAGTGGACCCCGAACATCCAAGTACAGAGCAGAAAAAACCCTCCCCCGCTGGGAATCGAACCCAGGTCACCATGTGTGCAATGCCTAGCGCGCTAACTCGCTCTGCCACAGTGACTACTATATAATGTATATTAAAAGTATTATAACATTTAAAAAAATTCTCTAAGAAGCCCTTCAAAGCTTAGGAGAAGTACCTTTGTATAAATGTTTCTTTATAAAAAAAAACATAATTATGTAGTTTTAAAATTCATGGCACCCCGGCTCCATCTTCCATGATGAAACTTCTAGCTTTGTATCGGCTTCCTTTTAATCTAAGTGAAACAGATCTCACTATTGCTTTATTATCTGTACTTTGAATATCTGGGGTCCACTCACACACCTAATGAGGCACATTGAGTAGTGACTTGTATGAGTAGTAACGGTCTGTGGTGGCATTATGAGAGCATAAATGCAATAATATAAAAAATAATTTAGAAAAGAAGAGGAGGTTCATAATAATGCTGTGCTACCCACAAAAAATGTGAAGAGGCTTCACTACAAATAAATTGTATTTTAATTTATTATGATGTTGAAAATGAATATTTTGGTTCACTTCTTAGAATTGCCTGTCCTGATTCTGCAAATCTGCACTCATGAAAAGTCAAAATTTACTCTAAAATAGAAATACCCCCACACATATAAAATTATTCACGCAGTTCTCCATTAGAAAGCTTTTTTCTGAGAAAATATCTAAATTCAACACGGACCCCTTGGATGCAACCGAAGCACAACTAAATCACTGAAGATCTGCCGCAGAAAGAACTCACCTTGAGCACGGAGGTGGAAATGCCCGGGTCACGACTTCGGAGGAACTTGATCTTGCAGTTGGATTTGGACACCCCCCATCTCCTCTGCTCTCCACTCCACACTGGCGGTGGACTGCCTATGGGCACCAACATTAATATTAAACACCAACATCGATCAAACTTTATAGATAATAAAAGATAAAAAAAATTACAAGAACAAAATTAATTTTGACCCAAGGGTGTTGATCATTGATTAATTAATAATATCACCTTATTTATAGATACTGACCAATTATTAAATTCCATTATTTCTGTAGTTAAACCCAAAGAGGTTAAGGAACTCGTTCATTCCACACACTTGAAAAAGGAAATTTTCCTTTGAGTGAATATGTATCTTATATTTTACCATTTTCATGAACCTTGCTCTCTGCCTGTTGATTACCTTCAATTTCGCCTTCCTGAAACAAGGACACACAAAATAATTTGATGATTGATGATTCAGTCCACAATAATTTCAATTTGATTAAGTTATATAAAAAAAGTAACTATAAAATTTGGGAATAGGTAAAGTGAAAGAAGAAGAAGATAATGATTTACTATAACTATGAAGTTATGTAAGAACACAAAATATCATTACAACACCTTCGAGAGTTATAATAATAATGATGATAACACTCTTTGGTGGAAGGTAACCACCAGGCGAGGTTAATGCTCAAAGCATTTTCTACCAGCTAACCCTTCGAGTCTTATTATTATGTGGTCTCAAATGAGTGAGGAAAAAATAATGCACTTTGTGGTATTCAAACCAACGCATCCCTACGCTAACTGGATTATCAGTTCTTTTACTTTGTCTTATCCCGCTCAAGCATGGTCGACGTTGTTCAACCTCTTGGTTGAGGTTGATTGGTTGTGGCACATTTATTTACGGCTGGATGCCCTTCCTAACGCCAACGATTCTATTTGATTTAACGTCCTGGATTAGGACGGGGGTTTTACCCTCCATTCGCTGGGAATCGTACCAGCTACCCACATTAACCTCACCCAGCCTGGGTAGGGCCGGAAATGCCGGCCTCACATGTACGGAGGGAACAGAATTTTCTGTGTGAAAAGTCTGCTCCGACCGGGGATCGAACTCAGGATCTCTGGACTACGGGCAGTAGTCACAACCGTTACGCCACGGAGGCTGGCGTAACTGGATTATCAGTTACCAGTCACTTACTATTGTAGACCTTTTAATGTATTATAACATTTTTTTTTCAACAATATCTTGTAGAATAATAAAAGAAATAGAACCTACAGGGATAACCTACCTCCCTGTCTGCCTCGGTGTCGTGGACTTCTCCATTATCCTCTTCCTGCTCTGCTTCATCCTCCGACTCCTTGTCAGCTGCATCCTCGGGGGCTGCATTGTCATCCCTAACGTTCAAAATAATTCTATTTAACATACTAGTTATTTTTTGCTAAAGAAATCCTACATTATTGCTCAACAGTTAGTCCTGAATTATGAAACAGGATTTCTTATGAGACAGAATGATCAGGGGGAAGACCTGATACAAATATGAAGACCTATATACAAATATGCCTTTTTTGTAGGGTAGGGTCCAACACATGCTAACACACTCAGTACCCTACTGAAACTTTGTGATTAAAAGAGAAGATGATTATATGTAAATAAATATATTTCAAGCATTTGTATAAAAAAAAACCCTGTCCAGTAATCGGTCACTTTTCTCAAAATTGAGCTTAAAACATTTTTTTTTTACTTATTGCTGACATAGAAAATTATTATTGCAACATGTTGGCAATCATTTTACTCCCGATAAATTTCTAATATTAATTCTCGTGACGCTGGCTTTTCCCGGCCCCACTCAGGCTGGGTGAGGTCAATGTGAGTAGCAGGTTTGTGAGTTTCCTGCGAATGGAGGGTAAAACCCCCGTCGTGATATGACCATGGCAGTTGAAAGCGACGTTAAACCCCATTAAAAAAAAAAAAAAAAAAAAAAAAAAAAAAGAAATCGGAAGTATTGTGTTGGTTTTTGTAAAAATAATAATATTTTTTGGCTCCAACTTTTTTAATAAATCTTTAGCTGTTTTTATCATAAGAGACATGTTTGATCTACACTTACTCTTCTGTCTTCTCTTCAGGAACTGGGGTTACACCCTCTCCTTCCTCACTGGAACTTCTTTCTCCCCTCTCCTCCTTGTCCGCGTTCTGTCTCTCTTCCTCCTCTTTATCAGAGTTTCGTTCCTCCTCTTCATCAGAGTTTCTTTCCTCGTCTTTATCAGAATTCTTTTCCTCCTCTTTATCAGAATTGTCTTGGTCTTGTTCTTCAGCATGTTCATTTTGCTTGGATTCTGGCTCACCAGTTTCATCTTCTGCATCTCTGAAAAATTGGAGTTTATAATAGTTTCATTACCTACTTGGGTGGGTTGTAAGGTACATATATTGTGCATGACTGTTGTATGGTACGGTAGCAGCTCAAAGTGCAGTACCAAAGTGGAATTTTTCATCATGAAAATTAAATAATAACATTAAAAAAAAAAAAAAAAAAAAAAAAAAACTGCCCTACTAGTGTAACCTGCAATTTATTTTTATATCACACTTTTATTTTTTTTATATATCATATCAAGTATATTTATATATAAATAAATATACTTTATATGATATTTTTCACCACTAGGATTATTATTATTATCTGGCCTGGTTGCAGGGTTTTCAGTCAAACCCTTACAATTAACACTGCAACCTATTTAGATCTGTTGTGACCAGATGATTCTATTCGGTTTCCAGTTCTATTCCATCCAGTTGTCCTGATTTGAGATAGTCAGGATGGGGGTTTTACCCTCCATTCGCTGGGAATCGTACCAGCTACCTACATTAACCTCACATGTTGGGAAGGGACAGAATTTTATTTGAAAAGTCTGCCCCAACCGGGAGTCGAACTCGAGACCTGTTGACTATGGGCAGCAGTCACAAACATTACGCCACGGAGGCTGACACCGCTAGGATCCTTACAATAAATTTTATTGCTGCTTATGGATATCTTTTTCCTTCTCTTGCATGTATGCTAGACAAAGATCTTACAAAGCCTACTTACTTCTCATTTTCCTGAGCAATTTCAATGTGATTTTTCTCATCTTCATTCACATCTTCTTTTGGTTCCTCATCTTCTTCAACCTTTTCTTCAATTTTCTCTTTTTCTTCTTGTCTATATCTGCGACTACTTCTGGATGATTTCTTGCTTCCATCAACTGAGTCATCAGGTTTGGAAGAACGCCTTGATCTGAAATTGAAAGATTAGGGATTAATTTTGACAAAGATTCTGTATTCCGCCCCATGTAAAAATAAATGAAATACCTTGTGATGGTCTGTTATTTAACATTGTTTGCAGAATCAGTAGGTAATAAAATAATATACTTAACAATGACAGTTTTCCTATCTAGGTAGTCAATGTACAGGGTCCGCCATTAATAATAAACTATTTTGAAATGCCTATTTTTTCGAAAATGAAGCTTCATAATGAATTTTTCTTTGATTTTTTAATCCATTCCACTTAGGTGTACTGATGTTCAACACTGTTTGCTTCAATCAAAACATCACTTTATGAAAATAAGAAATGAAATTTTCAAAGTGAGGATAAATACAATAATTAGATGGGAAAATGATTAATGTCCACTTAATTTGTTAACAAAGCTTTGTTTATTGGATAGTCTAGCAATCTCAAATCTAATCTCATCTTATGAGAGTGTATAATTCTTGTGAATGTCTGAGTTGCCGCTCCTGTATCCTATTTCCTCTCCTGATCATTTCGTGCTTGAGTTGAGAGTGGAGGGAAGTATTTTTTAAACCCTAACAAAAGTTAAAAGTCCCACACCAAGAAATCTGTTCCAGTCAGCTGGCAACCCTGCCATTTTGGAGAACCAACTTCCCCTCCTGCCTGCTGGAAGCGCTATCTTCTCACCCACAGCTCTTAACCTCTTCACCACTTTCACTTTTCAGTCCATCACATTTTCTCGATCAGGTAAGCCTCAGCACTAATTTTTCCTTTCTATATGTTCTTGCAATTTTAAGCCCAAGTTGAACCCTCCTAAAGGGCAAATCCTACATTTTGGTCCTTCCACGCGGCCGTATGTCTGTTTTAGGGGGGTTCCCTGTTTAGGGAAATGTGCCAAGTTGAATTCTGCCTAAGTTTGAAGTCTGCCTCATGGTTAGGGGTATCATGCTAAAGTGATGAGTCAAATGTAATCCTTCTGTGATATAAGTGTTTTTTTTTTTGTGTTTGTTTTACCCATAAATTCAGTGTTGTTTGTGTTCAGTTAATTTTAAAGTTGGGGGTTCCCTTGGTAATTTTTTTTTTGTATTGGTTAAGTCATAGGGGTTCCCTTGGTAAATTTTTTTTTTGTATTGGTTAAGTCATAGGGGTTCCCTTGGTTAGATTTTTTTGATTTTCACGTGGCTCATAAAGCACATATTTTTTTTGTTGTTGTTGTCAACCAAGTAAGTGCATTTTTCCTTTAATATTCACATCTAACATGGCAGGTGACCAGGATAGGAATCTTGTAGAGGTGGTGGTAGAGAGACGGAAACGTTTAATTACTAGGGTTCAGGAATTCCATGGACTCATTCCAAAAGTGGAAAATGACCCATTGCTTTTGGTCCGTATGCGGGCCTCTATGCCTTATCTGGAGTCAACTTTCAAGGAGTTTCAATCAGTGCAGGATACTATTTGTGAATATAATGTTCTTCATCCTACTACAGAGGAGAGAATTGCCATTCATTCTGTTTCAAAACAGTTTGAAGCTATGTATTTTGATGTCTTGGGGGTCATTACAGGGACCTCAGAGGTCAAGCCTATGGTGGTTGCAACCAACGATGGTAGGATGAAGCCAAAGTTGCCTCAAGTGAATATTCAATGTTTTATGGGGGATTATGAATCTTTTCCTGCTTTTAAGTCACTTTTTGATGCTTTGATCCATAGTAACACAGGTTTAGAACCTATTGAAAAGTATACATATTTGGTTTCCTTGTTGAAGGGGTCAGCCCTGTCTAGTGTTCAAAGCATTGCCTTTGTGGCTGAAAACTATCAAGTTGCCTATAATTCACTTGTCAAGCGTTTTAGTAATCCTCGGGTTGTAGCCCATCAGTGTTGTAATAAATTACTTGCCTTTAAGCCATTAACCAGTGAGGTTCAGTTACAGAAGTGGCTGGATCAATTCAACACAAATGTTGAAGCATTGGAAAATACTTCCCTACAGGATAAGGGTGATTTTTTACTGTTGTACATGGGCCTTAATGCATTAGACCCTCTAACTAGACAGGCTTTTGAGCATGAGAAAATCTCATTAAATACCATACCCACCTATTCTGATCTCCGGACCTATGTTCAGGCACGGGTTTCAGTGGCGGAGCTCATGGGTGCCTCGTCTGGGTCTAGTGTTAAAAAACCATTTATGAAGCCAGAGGTGAGAGGGTCATATGTTACCCAAGTAGATGTTGCAGGTTTTTCCACAGATGTGTTGCCGTCCAATGTTGCCAGACCCTATAAAGGGTTTTCAAGTAGTTTCAAGGGTGATGTTCACCATGTAGCCAAACCCTCTAATGGGTCATTTCATGTAGCCAAACCCTCTAATGGGTCATTTAATGTTGCCAAATCCTATAATGGGTCATCCAGTGTTGCCAAACCTGACTTTAGGTCAAACCAGTCCCGTTCTGCCAGTGGTGTTTCCTGCCCTCATTGTTCCAAGGCTCACCGCCTAATTGAGTGTAATTTATTTGCCGCCATGTCTGTTCAAGAGCGTTTTGACACAGTGAAGACCCATCATTTGTGTTTTGCCTGCCTCGGGCCTCACTCAAGGTCATCATGCTCAACCAGGTTCAGTTGCCGTCATTGTGGATCTCGTGCTCACCATTCCTTGTTGCACAGAGATATGCCTGCTAATGAGATTTCTCCCAGTGGGGGTGTTTCTCAACCAGTTGTTTCAAATCCAATTTATACTGTTTCGGATCAACCTAATCAAGCTGAGGTTAATCTTGCCCTCTCGTGTAGAGACGTTTCTGGCTCAGGAGTCCTCCCTAGTCGTCAGGTGTTGTTGGGCACAGCATTGGTGTCCATATTGGACAGCTTTGGAATCCAGCACCCAGTTAGAGTGTTGATAGATCCTGGTAGCATGATTAGCATTGTGTCTGCCCATTTAGTAAATATTTTGAATTTGCCTATCCAGACAAGTAATGTCTGTGTTTCCGGTGTGGGTGAATCTGAACCCATGCGTGTGAAAGGTCAGGTTTCCTGCACTCTGTCTTCTCGTCTAGATGGCAGATCCCTTCCTATTGATGCTGTCATATTACCATCAATATCAGGTCATGTTCCCTCTGTTGCTGTCCCTAAGCATGTTTTGTCAAGTTTGGCGGGATATGCTTTGGCAGACCCAACCTTTTGCCATCCATCTAGAGTGGATATTTTATTGGGTGCTGAATATTATGCCAGCATTTTGGACTTACAAAAGTCGGTAGTGTCTGGTGAACCTTCCCTTATTCCTACTATGTTTGGTTATCTTGTTATGGGAGTGGTAAACTCTAATACCCCCCTTGTATCTCAGTCCTTTCATGTGACTACTGTGGACACAGCACTGCATGATCAACTGAGAAAGTTTTGGGAAAGGGAAGAGGTTCAAGTTAAAATTCCAGCCCATCCAGATGAGGCCCGATGTGAAGAGCACTTTGTGAACACACATTACAGGGACCCTGATGGAACTTATGTTGTTCGTTTGCCTTTTCGTGCTGACCGCCCACCTGATTTAGGAAATAATTTGAATCATGCCAAGTCTCGGTTGTTAAAACTGGAGCGTTCCCTGGAATATAAACCAGAATTTAAATCTCTTTATCATGAAAATTTAAAGGATTATGTTGATCAGGGACATATGATCCCAGCCACAAAGCCATCCACTTATGTTCTGATTCATCATGGTGTTATGAAGGCCTCTAGTTCTACAACCAAGGTGCGGGTTGTTTTCAGCCCTGCTGAGCGTGCAAGTCCCCACCATCCATCTTTGAACGAAACCTTGCTAGTTGGTCCAAAACTCCAGTCAGACATAAATGACCTGATTTTGAATTTCCGTTTAAATAAAATTGCCATTACGGCTGATATTCGTCAAATGTACCGTGCCATCAAGGTAGATCCTAGGGACAGCCCGTTTCAACAGATTTTATGGCGTGAGGATCCATCTCAGCCTATTCAGCAGTATGAGATACAGCGTGTGTGTTTTGGTGTCGCTTCTGCGCCATTTCAGGCCCAGCGAGTAATCAAGCAACTAGTTTTTGATGAGGGGGCAAGGTTCCCTTTGGCTGCCCGCGCACTAAGTAGTGAGGTGTACATTGACGATCTGGTCTCTGGGGCATCTTCTGTTGAGGAGGCACTCAGGATGCGGGATGAACTAGTGTCCCTCCTTGCTGCTGGCAAGTTTGAACTGAGGAAGTGGTCCAGTTCGCATCCTGGGGTCTTGGGAGATTTTCCAGAGGACATGTTGGAGAGGCCACACTCTTTATTTGATGATGTTGATGCCATTAAGATATTGGGTTTACAGTGGGACCCTTGCCAGGATATGTTTTGTTACAAGGTAGAACAACATTGCAATTGCCAAACCAAACGTCAAATATTGTCAAAAATTGCCAAAATCTATGATACCTCGGGTTTTTTATGCCCCGTCACCTGTTGGATGAAAGTTTTTCTCCAGGTAATTTGGCTGAGAGGGCTAGCTTGGGATGAGGTTTTGCCTGGTGACCTTTTGACTGAGTGGAAGAGGTTTGCTTCTGAGCTCCCTCTGCTTGAGTCAATTCGTATTCCCAGACTTATTCTGGATACATTTATTTTTCCTCCGGAATTGGTGGCATTTGCAGATGCTTCTCTTTCCGCTATGGGGTGTCTAGTTTATCTGCGCGTTGTCTGCACAGATGGGCGGGTCCTCATTAATTTAATTAGGGCCAAAAGTCGAGTGGCCCCTGTGAAGCCGGTAACGGTCCCAAGACTAGAGCTGGGCGCAGCTGTGATGTTGGCTGAAGTCCTTGAATCTCTGAAGCCTTTAATTACCCGTCTCAATATTTCAAACAAGTATCTTTTTTCTGACTCTATGGTTGTCCTCTCCTGGTTGCACACCCCGCCCCATTTGCTCAAGATGTTTGTTGCCAATCGGGTGGTGCGCATTCTAGAATTAACTGATCCGTCTCAGTGGAGACATATTCAAACTGAGTTGAACCCAGCTGACTTGGCCAGTCGAGGATGTTTTCCTAGTGTTATTGTTGATCATGATTTGTGGTGGAATGGTCCACCTTTCCTAAAGCAGGAAATTTCCTTTTGGCCAATGAGTACTTTCACACCTGTTGAGGGCCTTCCTGAGCTGAAGTTAGCTGAGGTTACCACATTGGTTACAAAGGTTGTGCAGGAGTCTGAGGACTTAAGTTTTATTAAAAGGTTCTCTACCTTGTTTAGGGCCAAGCGCGTGACAGCCTGGATTCTTCGATGGCGTCACCGATGTTCGGGCAGTGCCCTTTCCAAACCTGTGGGCCCTTTGACCACCGATGAGTTAGTACAAGCCGAGCTGACCCTAGTGAGGATTACCCAGTCAGGACATTTCTCTAAAGAGATTGAGGCCGTTCAGTCTGGGCGTCAGTTGCCTGATTCACTGGCTCGGCTGTCCCCGTTCCTTGATGGGGGTGTTCTCAGGGTGGGGGGTAGAATAGACAAGGCACCATTGCCTTTTCATTCCCGTCATCCTGTACTTCTTCCAAACAATTGTCATATGGCCATATTGCTGGTCAGACATTTTCATATTTATTCATTGCATGGGGGCCCGCAAATTGTCCAAACTCTCATCCTGCGTCAATACTTTATTATTGGCCTGCGCAACCTTGTTCGAAAAATAATTTTTAAATGTTTGCCATGTTTCCGTCTGTCTGCCAAGCCTCCTCAGCCTCAGATGGCGGAGCTACCCTTATCACGGTTCCACCAGTGCCGACCCTTTGTCAATACAGGGGTGGATCTAGCTGGTCCGTTCTTAATAAAGGATGGGTGTCGTAGGAATGCTCCATCACTGAAGGCTTATTTTGCCGTTTTAGTTTGTTTTTCTGTAAAAGCAGTTCACCTTGAGTTGCTTACCTCGCTTTCCACAGCCTGCTTTCTTGGTGCATTGGACCGGTTTATTGCCAGGCGTTCTGTTCCGTCCATGATATTTTCGGACCAAGGTACCAATTTCAAGGGTGCAGCCAATGTCATCGAGGACACTTGTCGTTTCTTACAGGAGAATGAATACTCCATTGTTGACCATTTAGGTAGCCGAGAAATCAAGTGGTCCTTTAATGCCCCAGCCAACCCCTCAGCGGGCGGTCTGTGGGAAGCGAGTGTGAAGTCGGTCAAATCTCACTTGACTCGTGTGTTGACCAATCGACTTCTGCATTATGAGGAGTTTTCGACCGTTTTAGTGAAAATTGAAGCCATTTTAAATTCTAGACCATTGGGTGTTCCATCTCCCACCGTGGATAATTTAGATGTACTTACCCCTGGTCATTTTCTTGTTGGACAGCCTCTTTTGTCACGTCCTGAGCGCAACTTAACTTTGTCACCATCAAATTTTGTTGCTCGCTGGACTCTAGTATCACAGATCTGCCAACACTTTTGGAAGCGTTGGTCAGACGAATACTTGCATACTCTGCTTCAAAGACAGAAGTGGTATCACCAATCTGACAATGTCAAAGTTGGTGATGTCGTTTTAGTTTTGTCAGAAAATATGGCGCCTTTGCAATGGCCCATTGCTCGTATCAGCAAGATACATCCTCACCAAGATGTTGTTGTACGTGTTGTTGAAATTACAACGTCTGCACGCAGACTTCTTAGACCCGTTCGAAAGCTTCTCCTTTAGCCCACCTTAACTTAGGTTAGTTATCCATTCTAGTCAATTTGTTGTTTTCATTTTTCATGTATATTTGATGTATTATGTTGAGTCTTGTCCTGGTCCAACATTAATTTTTTTCCGATACAGTCCACTTTTTTCCGATACAGTCCACTACTTGGTTGATAGGTCCCTTCTCCCAGTTGAAAAATGGCCATTTTGGTGGGGGGAAAATGTATAATTCTTGTGAATGTCTGAGTTGCCGCTCCTGTCTCCTATTTCCTCTCCTGATCATTTCGTGCTTGAGTTGAGAGTGGAGGGAAGTATTTTTTAAACCCTAACAAAAGTTAAAAGTCCCACACCAAGAAATCTGTTCCAAGTCAGCTGGCAACCCTGCCATTTTGGAGAACCAACTTCCCCTCCTGCCTGCTGGAAGCGCTATCTTCTCACCCACAGCTCTTAACCTCTTCACCACTTTCATTTTTCACTCCATCACATTTTCTCGATCAGGTAAGCCTCAGCACTAATTTTTCCTTTCTATATGTTCTTGCAATTTTAAGCCCAAGTTGAACCCTCCTAAAGGGGCAAATCCTACAGAGAGAATTCTGAATATATTTTTTACAAAGAAGAACAGCTATAATTAAACATTGAAATTAAGTTTTACCTTCGGTGGGAGGAGGAATGCTTTACTTCACCATTGGCTTTTTCCTCACCAGATGCTTCTTTACTGCTTTCATCCTATAAACAAAATCAAATATAAGAATAATAACAGACACTGTTGTGTAAGCAAGAGCAATGTTCATGGAGAAGTGGTCACTGAACCCACTGGTCTATAAAATCAACTATAGCACAAGCCTTTTAATCATTGCACAAGGTTTTTGAGCCATGAAATAAGTACTAGCTATAATATTTTACCAATTACCTCAGGTGCTTTGTTCCACTAAAATATGGAATTGTAAGCTATGGACTAATACATATTACAAATCCAGTAATTTGTGGAATTGTAGATTTACTCAATGCACATGAGTTAAACTACCTACCAAATAAAATGAATTAGACAATAGTAGCAGCATTAGCAAATAAAAGAGGGGCAATGTCCCAAGTATGTAGTCACCATTACCATCAGAAGGATTGCATTTCTTGTTTTATTTAATTATAAATTAAAAAGCATTTAAATTTAATTGAGTTGTTGTTACCTACAGAAATTATTATCTGTCATTCTAAATTTTATTTTATTTTCAAGATTGTAATAAGTAATATCAAAACAAAAGATAGAGAAATTTAACAGAAAAAAGCTACGTAGAAAATTGAAAAACTAGTTCTTAAATCAGGAAAAGTTGCCCCGGGTAAATTGAACCTGTGACCTAAAAGTTGAGACTGACACACTTCTTATTCCCTTACCTTATGTGGAAAGAACAATCTAATAAAAACGCTTGCATACGAGTCTGCAACCATTGGGACATTTTCATCTTTACTATTCAAGGTCCAAAACCCAACTGACCAAATTTCGTATTGTGCGCATGACACATACCTTCTCTCTTCTCTCCCTCTACAATTCAATACTTCGCCATTGTGCGCATGACACACACTTTCCCTCTTCTCTCCCTTTACAATTCAATATTTCGTTACATAATATCGTTACATAATATCGTTACATAATTTCGTTACATAATTTCGTCACATAATTTTGGTTATGTGCCAGAGCAAAGACATGAAAATGTCAATATCGTTACATAATATCGTTACATAATTTCGTTACATAATTTTGTCACATAATTTTGGTTATGTGCCAGAGCAAAGACATGAAAATGTCAAAATATTCATTTATACTTTCACTTGTCAGGTAATGTCACAATAAAGTAGAGAAAAAAAATATACGCAATTAAAAGTATATAATGCTAATGTTTCATCACAAACAGTTCATACTATTACTATAACAGAAAAGTTATCATTCATAATGAAAGAAATTTCTGTTAGTTATTGATCAAACCCAGGGCTGGCCAAACTTTTTCATAGTAGTTTCTTCTGAAAAAGTTGTGCTCCCCTCCCTAACATTTTAGAAGGTCCCAGTATAAAATATTATGGTCCATACCATCAAAATATAAGCCAAGTGTCTTGAAAACTGATTCTAGAGTAGAATTCAAAAGCAATTAGATAGCATCCAAGGCAACTTTCTTCTGCACAGAAGTACAACATTTCTTGAAAACCGATAAAAAATACAACGAGAAGGCCATCCCTGCTTTAACCTATCTAACATATACATTTTAAATAAAAAATGTACCTCTGGTTTCTCTTCGATATGTTTCATTTTACTCTCTAGATTTCTGGATGCTTTCTGGATATCTGGCTCTGTTTCTGTTTCAGAATCTTCCCTCTTTTTACGAGTACTAGTTCTGCTTGATCTTCTGGATGGAGTAAGTGTTTGATCTGGAGATGGTTCTCTTGTTTTAGAACTCCGGGCACTTCTCCTTGTCATTTTGATTTTTAAGTCTGAAATAATAAACAGGCAGAAAGTTTAATCTCTTCAATATTATTAGGTACACCAAAACTGATTTAATAAAATACCTAATTATTCCAATTTCTAAAATAAGAAATTATTGGAAGTAATATCACTCTTTTTAGTCTATTTTCCAGTTGGAAACATTTGTTATAATAACCAACCTCAGTAGCTTGATCAGTAAGGCGGCAGACTTGTAACCTGGAGGTCGGTGGTTCAAGTTTCTGCATACATTTAGTAACGTGAGTTTGAGTAGTTGTGATATCACGAAAATGATTAACACAAATAATTATGATAACATTTGTTATAATAGTTATCACATTTGTGAATTGTGATAACATGACTACCTACTCAAACTTGCTTAACATGGACTTGAACTACCAACCTGCAGATAACTAGTCCATAGCCTAATCAATCTAGCTACTGAGGTCAGTGAAATTTTCAAAATATTTCAACTTACCTTGGTTGAATTTATCACTGGTGAAAGAGTGAACAATATAAGATATAGTTGAGTTCTGTGTCGATTTACCTGAGTAAAAGTTTAGCTTTCTTTAAATTCGTCGTTATTTCACATGTTACATGAAAGTTGTTGTAAACTGGTTACTGGAAATATGAACTTACTGTTCTAAAAGGCACAAGTCTACAATGTATGCAGGTCGCAGGCTCGCAGGAATAGAACTCTGAAATCTACGAGAAATTGTACAAATTGAAAAATTCGAGTTGGTAGTTGGTAGGAGGTACAAGCTACAAGAGCGAGTCAAGTTGTAGATCACTAGACGAGAGTCGGCGTAGTTACAACGAATTTGATTTTTCAATTTTCAACAGGGTTCAAAAAACGACCATAAACCTGTCATAAAAAAGTTCCACGATTATTTCAATTTACTCGTTAAAAAATCCCTTGTTCCCTCTCCTATGAACTAGAAGAGCCATTAGAAAAATGCTTTATACACCCAAATTTTCATTTCTGTTTCTGTCCAGAGTAATCCCCCCAAAAACACCACTTCGTGGTTAAGAAAAGAAGAACGCCTCACTCAAAAGAATGATTATAATTAGCTAAAAATAAATCTTTCTATATCTCTGCACTCCTCTCTGAATTTATTTCTCTTATGTTTATCTTTCTTTATCCTTTCTAGGGGTCATCCCAAACTTGATTTCTCTTTAAATTTACTTGTTGCACGGCAATAAAAAATGGCGGTCGGAGTATGATTTTTCTGAACTTAAGTATCGGGATCTTTTTTTTCGGAGAAATTCATTTTTCAACCTCAGATGTCACGATTATGCCATAGTAATGGTACGTAACGCTCCTACACTCATGTATTAGCAATATTATCGTGACTATCAAAGATAGATACTTGACATTTTACATATGAACACAAAACAATTTTTGTAAGTTTGTCGCCGTCTAGGATAATTATTTACAATGTTACAGAGTGTAGCAGTGGGACCCCGTTTTGCGATTGAGCTGTTTTTCAAACTTCCAGCTCTTCTAAAGTGTAATAAACAAATCATTATTGAAACACAATTAACACCACGAGTTTGGATATTTTGTTAGCTAATTGGAGATATTTTCAGTTTTATTGTGCCTATCATAATTTAGGAGATCTGACCAAACTTGTGACAGAGGGTCATTTTGGTCTAAAAAACAACAAAATGGCGGTTATCTCCTTAATGCTTCGAGATAAAATATAAGTTTAGTGTAACTTTTTGTAGTCCTATAACTGTTTTACAATCTCTTTTGGGTTGGACATCTAATTTAGTTATTTCCTGTTTAAGCCTATCAAGATTTGCATGCAAAATACTGACAAAAAGAAATGAATTCCAAAGTCTTTGACGAATCGTCTTGTGCACCCGAATACAAAAAATGAAACAAACATATTAAAGACTTTCTAACTTCAGAGATTGAGTAAACTTAAAATTGGTAAATCTTCCATAAGAACCCTTGTTAATTTCAAAATTTCACGTGAAAAATTATTCACGAAAAATGGCCGCCAAGTTGGAGGCCTGCCTCAGCCTTGGACCCGGATTTAGATATCTATCTTGTTAATCTATGAGATTTTGCCGTACCCTGTAGAAATTTCGAAATATTTTTCAGCAACGTTGGTAGCTTCAGGGACATGAGAGCGGAAAATTAACACAGTGTTGCCAAATGCTATGATACTTGATGATACGCACCCTATTTCATTTTTTAGGGTTTTGTTCATATTATGAAGAAAAAACCCTATTAACGAACCCTTTTCAGTACACCGCCAACGTACGCTGTTTTTTGACAATATTCACCACTAGAGAAGTAGGTTTATCAATATAACGGGGTTCAGTGGTAGAGAATGCCTGAGGCATTAACTTCGTTCCGGATTACAAGACAATTGTAAATTTAATTATTTTCTTCTATATTTTATACAGTCTGGCTGGGGGACTTTAAACAGGGAGTAGACCAGCAGTCTGGCTGGGGGACTATAAACAGGGAGTAGACCAGCATTGGCTTGGTTCTGGGGGCCCTTGTCAATGATTAGCCTCCTTCTAAAGACAGTGGTAGAAGAGCTGATACATTCCTCCACTGTCTGGCTACCATCGTTCACGATGATGATAATATATATTTTATTTTGTAAGTATTGTTATTAAGGTTTTTTTTTAATTTATTGTTCACTGTTTTGTATTAAAAAAATAAAAAGTAAATAAATAAAATTTATTAAAATACAATTACAATAAATTTCAAATAATACAATGCAGGAAAGAAAAATAATAATATTTTGTTAATTTTTAGCCGGTTAGGTACCTATATTGTCCGTCACAAGTCATAATATTCTTGAACAGTTTAAGTTATAGAACTGAAATTTTGATAAATACAATTATGTTGTTGACAATTTCATTTCACTTTTTTTACGTCCAATCCAACTGAAATTTTCAGCATAATATGTTCATTACAATACATGATGAGAATTTAATGTGTTTTTTTACCATAAAATGATAAGCAACGTCGAGCTAGGCTAGGGTTGGGATCAAAAATTATTTTCACGATTTAAGGTGCAATTTTTGTCCAATCGAGCTGAAATTTTCAGGGTATGTTCCTTAAATGCTTGGGTGTCAAAAACGATGTCTATAAAAATTATTAAAATATTTTCATTCTTTTTTTTGGCCTTAAACGAAAATTAACCCCAACATTATAATATTCACGTACATATACCTTTTTTTGCACCTCAGTTATGTAGCCGGGTGCACTTGCTATGATTTGATAATACCCTATATATAGCATTCTCTTGTACTTTCCTCTTGCATCTGTCTTAACCACTATATCCTTTTCCTGTCTTTTCTTTCTAATTATGACAACAGCCTTTTTCACAGGTATGCCTTTTTCATTTGTTACATAGCCAGATACACCATGAAAACTACCCTCGTACATAATATAGAAATTTAGACTAACGGAACGTTTTAGTTCTTTTAAGATCACATCTGCGTGGTCATCCGTGAATCCGGGAGCTGCTGCGTATAAAGAATAAGAACTATCCTTAAGCTTGAGCCAGTATTCTCCGTTTTCGCCCACTGTAACCTTTGTAACCAAGGAACCTTCGCGACCAGTTCTATTAACCATAGTTTGCACTTTGAATACTTTGATGCTAGCTTCTTTAACGGACATACCCCCTGAACCCACCACAGTACCAAAGACACCTTGACGAATCAATAGAAAGTCCAGTCGAATAGGTTCCTGCTCGATGACAATATCTGTCATCTTACTTGTACAGCTGGGGGCACTTGCCGTCACGATATATTTCCCCGGACTCAGCATCATTCCAAAAGTTCCGTCTTGCTGTACCCTAATATCGTAACTCACATGTTTTTTTTTCATCTAATGGTGAAGCTTTGATAATGCCTCCTTGAACTGGTTTACGATTATCGTCATTCACTATTGTACCATAGATACTTCGTCGGGCCAGAACGAAATCTAGTTGCACATAGGGTTCCTTTGTTAGATCAACCTGTTTTGTATTTTCCATGAATGTTGGAGGTGCACGCACTGTCACATCATACGATCCCGGGACCAGCAGCCTCCAGTACTCTCCATTTTGAGTCGTCTTAATAGATTTGTGTTTTCCTTTTACTTCGACTAAAGCTCCTTTAATAGGATTGTCTCCTTCGTCCTTTACCAGGCCGAAGATTCCTTGATGGATGCTTCTGATGAAGTTGATCATGGATGGTAGGTTTGCGGCCCAGTATAATTGAAGGTCAGACGGTGGGACCCATTTGCCACAACTGAGGTGCAAGGTGATTTCGAAGCAGTTGGATAAGAAGTAGTTTGCGTCTTGCATACCTGAGGAACAAACAGAGTTACTATTTAGTCAACCTTTTTGAAGAAAAGAAGAACAAGAAGAAGAAGGAAAAAAAAGGTTCCAAAGAGGATTATAGGTATTAGAAAATATTGTTTTTTTTTTAATTCACAAGGTGTTTTATGACTAGTGGTTCTTTGATCTGAGTTTTCATTTTATTCATTACCTAACAATAATATAATCAGAGCTTCTCTAACTCGTGAACGGTAAATGTTATGCATTTTGCCTAAATTACAGAAAGTTAATTAAAAAATGAACACTTACTTCCACGTTTTTTATTCCAGCAGTTTCTGTCAGTTATTCCATCCGGGAAATATTTATTGCACTCGTTACCGGCTGCCATCATCGGATTCAGATGAGCATAATCCTTGGCCAACTTTTCAAGAGTATTTTTATCCGAAGTTAAACTCACAACCCCATTTTCCTCAGAGCAGTTCGCATTATCAAAGGGATAACTGGCAACTATGGCGCCACCCTGGAGATTTCCAGAAAGAACAAATGGATTTTTCTTGATGAAATCCATCATACTCTGTGTTTCTTGTTGGTAAGGCCTGAAAAAATTGTACAGTAAAAACAACAAAAATACCAACAACAATAACAAAAAAGCAATAAAGCTCTCTAAAAATCGAACAAGCTCATATTTTATTGATCTCCGATGTTATGGAGACAGCAGAATTACAAGTAGTCCTAAAAAGAAGTGTTTTGCGCTAGCAAGGAGTTGTGGACTAATGCCCAAACCTATCAATACAAAAGTATATTCAAATACAATCACTGAATCTGGAGATCTTTTCAGATCTGCTGTCTTGAATTTTTTATTGTTATTTTTTTTTTTTAATGTTATCTCCTCTCAAGAGTGTGAAGCACTTCTGGAAGGGTGTTACACTTGGAGTGGATCTATGATCAAGTCTCCTGGTGTTGCTCTATTCATAAAGAGGGGAGGATATTGGTGATGGACTTGGTTTTCCTCCGTTTTCTCTCCTTGGTGGTCAAGTCTCCTGGTGTTGCTCTATTCATAAAGAGGGGAGAATATTGGTTGGTGGACTTGGTTTTCCTCCGTTTTCTCTCTCTTGTTTTTCTCTTGTGAATTTCGCATTGTTCAAAATGTGGAGAGGATATAAGTTGGTGGACATGATTGTCTACCCCATTCTCTCCCGTGGCCATTCCTTATATGTAGTAATCCCACCATTAATTTGTTGGGAAAACACTTTTGAGGACTTGGAATAGTTCCAAACGGGCACTTTTTCACATTGTGAACTGTGAACTGGCATGAGAGAGGGAGGGTTTATATCTTTCTCCTGTTGGCAGCAGAGATGTGCAAAATACCTTCAAAAAGTATTTAAATACATAATTGCTCTGTGAATGGTTGAAATACCCATCAGAGGGAGAGTGTAGGATTAGTTAACCTAATCCTGTTTCATAATTCCGACCATAGACGTCACATTATTTCTTACCAAGTATCTTCCAGGGAAGTTTCCGGGAAATCCTGATCGAGTTCTACATGGAGGCCGTTGGACGAGTGTTTAGGGGAGCGCAATGTATTATTGTAGTCTTGTCCAGAGGAATACAACCGATCCGGGTTCAGCGTGGGTACAATCCAGATATCAGTCGTGTCTAGCATTCGAGTGATGTCTTCGTCAAAACCATCACTATACACCAAGTATTGTATGAGTGATACCTGGGAAATTTTGAAAGAATTGTTTTCCAAATTCTAAAATTAGACATTTCTATCTTTTTTCTTCAATAACTGCAAATTAATTTTCTCGGCCCCTTCCGATTTCTAATATTAGAAAAATTTCGGAAGTAATATATTATCCATTATCCATAGAGATTTTTTACAGCTCAAAGGGGGATAATGTTTTTCTAGCCCCTCTCTCCGTTTCCTCCCATCCTAGACGTCAAGACTTTTAATATAATTATGAGTACTTTATGACACCTCTAACCAAGTTTCTTAAAAATTGGCTACGTCATCTCTCACTTCTCAAACATACTCTACACACTCTTGTAAGGCATTCATTGATTGTACTTTAGTTTATTTCTCATTTAGTTATATTAATTATCACTTTATGTATTTTACAATAAAATGTATAGATACCATTAAGCCATATCCAACAGTCTCATCTCCATTAATATTTGCTACATACTTGAACATAGGCTTCAAGAGTTTCCTTTCCTCCTGGACGTTGCGACTGATCTGGACTGCCCAGATTGTCTTGCCAAAGGTACTTTTCCCAATCTCGGTAGGCCTCACAATATCTGAATAGTTCTTGCCGAAAGTTTGTAAAAAATCTGTGAAAGCAAAAGATGTCAAATAGTGGTCAAGTTCGATTTCCTTTTGGGATTTTTCCAACGAGCACTGACGGGGTGACGGTGAGATTGTATGAATTGGTTATTGAACAGGAGACTTTTTTTGAAATTTTAAAGGAAAAACCCGACAGTACAACCAAAAACATTAAAAATTGTTGAATCATATTCCAAAAACAAATCATAATTCAAAGTAGCAAAACTAGATATTACGAAAGGAGCAAAACTAGAGATACTTCGACAGCCACGCCAATAATGTTCTACCTTATGTTGTACGTCATTGTAAATTAAGTCTGGTACAGTTGTTACCTCTGGGCACTAGTTAGCTGACAATAAATCAACTGTCACACAGTAAATTTATTATTTTATCCATCTCGGAATTGTTTCTGTTTATGAAACTGATAGAATAATATTATCATCATTGCTGATTGCATTTATGACCGTTTTTGTCGGGGCCCCACTTTATCTTCATTCTCCTATCTTTCAATTTATGAACAAACTAGCCGCATTTTTTTTTCACCGAGGCACGGCCGTGCTGGTGAAATTTTTTATGTATTGATAGTTGGTATTGGTATTAGTAGGGCTGTCGGCTACGGAACCTCTTTGTGACTGCGACCTGAAATAGATCTTTTGTGACACAATGCGTAATTATAGTGTTACGCGCTTCGAAAGCTTGCGGGGCATTTCTTTCAACATTAAGCGGCTAACATGTATTGATTGTTAATTTGATACAATACTTTTTCTCACTTCATAATAATGACCATAAAATACACAAATATGTAGGATGATTATGTAATCATCTCTATGTTAAGACACGAAAGGTTGAATTGAAGATAATCACAAAGTAATAAGTAATACTTATGTTAAAAACATTTTTAAGACTAAACATCATCTAAGCAAAAATGCAGAAAGCATTACTTCTAGGAATTCATATTCCAGAAAACTATTGGGACGGCCAGATTGGAGACTGAAAAAGCTGAACTTTTAAAAACTGGACATTTTGAAAATCTCAATATCTCTTATACAGTGCCATTAGGAACCATACAAAATTTCAGCTCAGTCGGACTTGTACTTTACGAGATCTTATGATAGTATTTGAAAAATCTGAATAACTCTCTGAATTTTGAATCTGAAGTTTCATCATCTGAATACTCTCAATACAGGCCTGCAATGTCCCCCTGACTTTTTTTTCTCTCCTGGGGTGCCACTGAGCTAAGAGGTCATGTACATCTAGTACAACTTCTCACTCTTCTGTTTATACTGATACTGAAGCTAGCTGGCCGAGGGATAAAATAAAGTAACGAGGGAAAATCCCTCAAACCCCAGCTTTCTGTTTGCTACTTATTCTAAATCTATGTTTGCTACTTCATAACATTATTGGCAACACTGTGTCAATTTTTTAGGGTCTCTAGGGTTTTATTTGCTAGATTTTCAATTTTCATTTTTAATCATTATTTTCATATGGATGAGGATTTCTTGCCTGTTGTTCAGAGATCAATTTCTGATTTTTCATATTTCATCATTAATATTTGGATAAATAGGTATTAGTATTTCCTTCTTTTTAGCTGACGTTGTGTTAAATAGCTTGATAATTGTTGTAGTCTAGTGTCTACATCTACAAATTCATTTTAAACTCTCACTACAGTCAGTTGCCAGTGGTTTCAACAAGCATCCTTTTGTGATTTCTTTATACAATGGCAGATGATATCCTGAATGAAGTTGTATCTCCAGAAGACTTGACGGTAATATCATTATAAATAATATTTAGTGTCCTGGACTTACAAAGAAGCTACTCTATCTGATCAATTAGCCAACCTACTATGTATTTTTTAGAAGATACGTTTTGACAAAGGTCAGTTATATCATCAATTAGGTAGCTCAGCTACAGTGGCGTGGCGTCCGGTCATCTCTGGATGCGCCGATGACCAGGCAGGAAAGCAGGAAAGTTTTAAAAAATATATGTATTGTATGAAATATTAAAGTTTTACAAGTAGACATTTTCTGTATTTGAGAAGAAAAAAAATCTCACCAAAAACAATTATTCCCACTCATTACAATACAGTATTGAAAAAATGCAGGGGAAAAATAGTACATTCGAGGGAGACTTATTATTTTTTCCCACTCAACTGAGTTCTTTCTCTCTCTACTAAAATCTGGACTCGCTAGAATCAAGAGAGGACTAGGGTAATGGACTTACTATATCTGTAGAATTTTGTAAGCTATAGATTCTATAGAATCTTCTGTGCGGAACAATAGGGCATGGATGCGCTACTTCGAGCGAGTTCGTTCTAGTTCGTTTATTCTCGGACTTAAACCATTGTGTACAGGGTTTACTGAAGACCATTTATTTCTCCCTTTTTTCTATAAAATCTTATATTTTTTTTTAAACACAGTATGCTTTATTTTTCCTTGCTACTTATTGAACCAGCTTCACGACGCATGTGTTCAGACTTAGGTTAGTTCGTTAGTTTCAAGATTTTATCTAAAGTTATTGTTTTCAAATCAATAAAAAAAATTGTACAATCAAAATCAAAGTAACTGAGTAAATTGCTTTTATAGTGACAAAGAAAGTGTTTTTTGATTTAGAAGTATGGCAAGTTTAGGTTTTGAAACCCTCTTAACGGAATTTCATTTCAAGTAAACTTATGGTAAGTTTTCTGTAACCTTTATGTTGCATGTAAGCTTGAAATGCACTGTATTTAATATTTTCAATTTTTTACTTTCCTTATCCTATAATAGAGAAAGTATTGTATTCGTCGAAAATTTGACCTACCCAGCTTTTCACTGGACAAATCATAGCCTCAGGATACCTAAAAAGTGGTTTTCAGCCATTGGTCTGTGCATCTGTCTGTCTGTGAACAGGATATCTCGAGTAAAAGCTAGAAACTTGAAATTTAGTATGAACATTAATTTTATACACCAGACAAACCACAAAACTTTTAGTTGAAATCGGCCGCATTCTACGGCCGCAGGGTCGCAAATATTAGCCGCAAGCGCCGCTTCTTTGAATTTGTTAAAGATACAAAAAAAGTCACAGAACAACATTTTCTTAGATTAAAAAAATAATAGGGGTCTATCCTGATCATTTTTTTGATATCTTGAAATTTTTGGACCTCGGCCCCAATTTACCGGTATTTTGGGGGGGACCCGGTTTGACTAATTTTTTTAATATTCATGTTTACATTAGATTTTTATGTAATTAATTTACCTATCTATGATTAGACTTTGATTTGTGTGTGTCGTGTCGTTTCATTTCGGCTCTTCAATCAATTAATTTTTTAACCAGTTAATCATGTCGTATTTTTGTGTTTAATGTGACTAAAATTAATGTTTTTTAATGTTCTTTCCGATTATGTTAGTGTTAGTGTGCTGAAAATCAGATAAGTATCGTAAAACTGACTTTCATATTTTTTCATATTTTCGTAACATTTTCAATCTAAGTTAACGTTAGGCGGCTCTTGCCTTTTCATTATGACACGTTCTAGTATGACATCGAACTTTACTTTTACTCATGACAAGACAAAAAATATTATTTTGTTTCAAAATCAGACTTTTGTATTCAAAGTACCACAAAAAGACGGGAGTGTAATCTATAAATGCCAAATAAAAGGCTGTACAGCGAACATAAAAATCAATAAAAAGAGATCCAAAATTCTTGGGGGTACCTACACTCATAGTCACCAATCAATCAAGAATCCACCACCAAAATCACCATCGCCTGCATCGCCTCCTCCACCGAAAACTCCACTTCCACCGGATACGCACTCCCAGACCAACACCAGTTCCACTTCCAGTGCACACCAGACCTGTGCCGCCACGAATAGATCTTCACTAATCACCATGGAGAGCTCTGCATCTACACCCTGCACCAAAACTTCCGAAGCAAATGTGGGAGGAGATGAAGTACAAGTGAACCTCAAGTTGCAGATAAATGAGCTGAAATTAATTCGTGATGCTCTCATTGATCAAATCATGGCGAAGGAGAAGATCATCCAAGAACAGGCTGGCGTTATTGATTCCCTGAAGAAAGGAACGAGTCATGAGGAGGAGCTGATCAAGAGGAACAAAAAGAAGAAATGTACTCCACAAGTTGAGACAACCAGTGAAGGAGGACCCACTACAACACCGAGGACTCACAGCAACAACGAGACAACAGATAACCGCAGCAGTGTCAAAAATAATATCGGACAGTGTAGTTTGCTGGGCGATAGTCATTGCCGTGGCTTAGGGTATTACTTGAGACGTTACATTAATAAAATTGAGACATTTTTTAAGCCAGGAGCTGGGTTTGAAGAAATAAAAGATTCTAGCACAATTTCTATGTCAAAATTGTCTTCTGATGATAAAGTGGTATTCTTTTGTGGCACCAACAATATCCAAGATAGGAACTGGTCTAAGGCACTCTCTGCTATTGATGAAATAATAAACAAATATGAATCTGATAATCTTTGTTTTGTTCTTGTGCCTATTCGATGGGATAAGCCTTATCTTAATCAGTTGATTCAGAAATTCAATAATGAGTTAAGAAAAAGGTTAAGAGTAAAAAAACATTACTTACCTCGACCCAAATTATTTCCTGCGGCCCTGGCACTATGCCAAAGATGGTCTTCACTTAAATATAAATGGTAAAAGACTTATGAGTCTCAAATTGAAAACCCAATTAGAGAAAGTCCCTGTACATCGTGAACACCCTACAACTCAAGTAATTGATAAAGATTTTCGCCACATGTTATGTGAGGCTTCTACAAGCTCATCAAGCTTACTGAGAAACCAGACCCCTAGCTCAAGTTCTATCCATGGCCAAACTTATTCGTATGATACCCAACATTTGACGCTCGGAAATAATGTCAACTCTAGTTCTAATTTTAACACACCTCTTATTACTGAGAGACCTATAACTATACCTACTATTGTAACAATCGACTCACCTGCTGTAGATGTTTCCATGGACTCAACTTTCTCGAGTTTTCGTATGGACGGGGAAGGAACAAAAATAATTTAATAACACTCGTAGGACAAAATAGCGATGATACCACCCAAATGTCAATTTATTATCAAAATGTTAGAGGGCTTCGTTCAAAACTTAATATACTCTCTAATAATATTCCGATAGTTAGTCACTACGATGTAATTGTTTTCACTGAGACATGGCTTATTGATTCTATTCATTCATCCGAACTGGGACTAAACAATTACGAAATTTACCGTTATGATAGAAACCAACCTGGTGTAAGCCGCGGCGGGGGTTGTATCATCGCTATAGATCAAACTATTAAATCATCTCCTGTTATAGTTGACAGCGACAACCTAGAGCTCATCTGTGCTACATTTAAAATAAAAAGTAAAAGATACATATTATGCACTGTGTATATCCCTCCTGGTAGTAGCAGTGACCTATACTTAAAATATTCATATATTGTTGATGAATTGATCAGTCGATACCCTACATCTACTGTTCTTCTAACAGGTGATTACAACTTACCTAATGTAACATGGGATCCTTCATCATGCTCACCAATTATTACGAGGAATAACGCAGGTGCTGATATAATCATATCAAGCTCCCAATTCCACAGACTTTTTCAACTTAACCATATCCAAAATAATAATAATACCATCCTTGATTTAGTTTTCTCGAATGACTCGCAGAACATCAGAGTAGTCACAAGTGATGAGGAGCTCATCCAACCTGATCCACACCATCCGCCACTGATTATTGAAATTTTAAGAAAGAAGAAATTTGGAACTTCTCATAAAAGTAATATTAATAATGCAAATAATAATAGGCAAGTAATTCATAACTACAAATCAGGTGACTACTCTGGACTATCCACTTACCTCACTGATAGTTACAATCGAAAATTTAATGATCTAGCTGACTCAGACTTGGACACTTTGGTTGAAAGTTTCTATGATGTATTATCTACAGGTATTGAACTATATATTCCACAAAAAGTTATTATACCACCGAAGTTTCCAGTTTGGTTCAGTAGTGAACTAAAAAATCTAGTACTGGAAAAGAAGAAGGTCCACTCTAGATATAAGGCTCTGGGTTGTCGTCGACTATATGCTGAATTTTCACTTTTAAGGACCCAATGTAAGGAAATCTCATCTCGGGATTACAGCGCTTTCATTCAGGATGTAGAAAATGAACTCTTTTCTAACCCTAAAAAATTATGGAGTTTTATATCAAACAAGAAAAAAGACTCTGGAAATCCTCCCATTATGCATCTTGATAATATGAAATCTGATGACTCCAAAACAATTGCAAACCTATTTGCAAAAAACTTTTTTCAAAATTACTCTTCAGATTCTTGTCCTAAAATAGATTTAGACTATAATACCCACATCAATATAAATAACATAGAGATAAGAGAATCAGATGTATTTCAACTTCTTCATAAACTACCGACACACGCGTGTAAAGGCCCAGATGAGATTTCTCCCTTACTCTTTAAGTCTTGTGCTCGGGCACTCGCTGCTCCTCTGACCCTCATTTTTCAACGATCTATTGATTCTGGGATTTTTCCTGATCGCTGGAAGACATCCTACATAACACCAATATTTAAATCAGGTGATAAATGCAATATAAAAAATTATCGACCAGTCAGTATATCATCAATAATACCAAAGTTATTTGAAAATCTAGTGTCACGCCAGCTTTATCCTATTCTTTCTAAAATAATAGTCGATATTCAACATGGCTTCATGAAACGTAAATCTACTACTACAAACCTTATTTCTTTTTCCGAGTATGTTTCATGTGCCATTGAAGAAGGCTACCAAGTAGACTGTGTGTATACTGATTTCTCAAAGTGTTTCGACAAAATATGTCATAATCTATTACTATCTAAACTCAAAGCTATAGGTATAAATGGTTGCTTATTAAACTGGCTGGAAAGTTTTCATGTAAATCGTAAACAAATCGTGAAACTTAAGGCTGATGGTTGTCCCCCTGTTGTTAGCCAGTCCACCAGTTCGAATCCCAGTACTGATAAAAACTTGAGTAGTACATCTACACATGTATACTCAGATGTAATAGATGTGACTTCTGGCTGCATACAGGGTGGACATCTATCGGGCGTTTTGTTTCTATGTTTTGTGAACGATATTGTAAATGTTTTGTCACCTAATACTAAAGGATGGCTCTTCGCTGACGACTTCAAGATCGCAGTGAGGGTTGGAGGTCCAGCGGATGTCCTTCACTTACAGGAAGTACTTCATGCTCTGCATCGCTGGTGTATTGATAACCTGATGGTTCTAAACGCCGACAAGTGTAAGGTGATGAGTTATTACACCAAAAAAAATCCAGTCTTATTTCAATACTCTATTGATAATGTGACACTAGAGAGAGTTGACTCTATCAAAGATTTGGGAGTGACAATGGAGCATAACTTAAAATTCAACATCCATTACTCTAATATAATTAATAAAGCGTATAGGATGCTGGGGTTCCTCTACAGACAAACTCAAGATTTTAAAAATACTAATGTACTTAAGATCCTGTACTATTCTTATGTGAGATCCCATCTTGAGTACTGTTCTGTAGTTTGGTCGCCCCAGTATCAAGTTCACATAAATTCTCTTGAATCCATACAGAGAAAATTCTTGCGTCTACTTGCCAGTAAAGAAAATAAACAAATTTTGGAGCATGACTATAAACCTATCATGTCCGCTCACAACATTGTCAGTCTTCAAGATAGGAGAAATAAGCAAGATTTAACTTTTCTTGGTAAACTTTTGCATAATTCTATCGATTCTCCTGAGCTCCTTGCAAAACTAAATCTTAGAGTCAACTGTAAAAATACACGCTCTCACCTTATTTTTAAACTGAAATCAAACCGTTGTAATATAGGAGAATTTTCACCTATGCAAAGGCTACAAACTATAGGCAATAGAGCCAGCGATGTAGGAATTGATATTTTCAATATAACTCCTGTTGAAATAGATAGGTTTATTTTTAGTTAAGTAATAATTTAGTTATAGTTTAAGTAGGTCCGCGTGTTATAAAAATGGATTCGCATTCCGTAAATTAAAAAAAAAAAAAAAAATAATATATTTATTTGCATTATTAAGAGGGTATCACAACCTAAATTGGTCATAAGTTAGGTATAAGAGGGCAAGTAAATCTAATTAAATATACATGTGTTGTACTTGTATATCTACTACCCACCTACCTAGTAAAAAATATCTTGGCGATGACCATCCAAATTTTTTACGCCACGCCACTGCTCAGCTAGTTGATATGATAAGCACTGAATAGGTACATTGTGCATGCTGTCATCTCTAATGTTGTGCAACATTAATCCAGTTGATTATTCATTATTTAAGTGCTAAATGTTTAATTAATGATAAGTCATCTCTTAAAAAAGGAACAAGTCTTGAGAGCTTGGCACCTTTATTGTAAGATACTCTATTTTTTTTATCTATATAAAAATACAATGAACCTTATTTATTTCATAGAAATAGTACTTCCCCTGAGCTAATCCTAATATTCGGGGTATAACATGTGTACTTATGTACCCTAAGTTTACCACCTGCAGACAAATTTAATGTTCTAAACATACCATCTGCAGAATTAATCTATTAAATTCATTTTACTATTGATTTATTGCAGAAATTTGAAAGGATGTATCATGAAGAACTTCACAATGGCAGTGTATCCCGGATGACACAATTCAACTACTCATTCTGTTTAGTCCGAAGTGAATTCTGTGCTGATATTAGAAAAGGAATTCTTCTCCTTGAAGAGCTTTTCAAAACTGAGATTGAAGACATTGATAGAAAAAGAGACTATCTGTATTATCTAGCCATTGGCAATGCTAGGATAAAGGTAATATACTGCTGGAAATGCTCATAATATATGCTCAATACTCCAGACATCTATAGTATTGGATTAAAATATTATACCTACCCACTGGGTGGTAAAACTCTAAGAAAACTAGCAAAATCTTGCCACTATTTCTGAAAAGGGGTTTTAAAATATTTTCAGATATTGCTTTAAATGAAAAAGAAATTCGGATTTGATTTAATACTTGTTTACATAGAAACTACTGAGAAAAATCTAGAGACAGACTTTTAAAAGTTTCCAGACTTTTGAGTTCCTGATTGTTTTGATGTATTATTTATGACTGGTATTGATACTTTTCCTCAACAATTGCACAAAGTTATGTAGATCAAAATTTTGAAAGTATTATCTTTAACAGAGATTCATATTTTCATTTGACATTAAAATACATGAAATGACAAAAACAGCTTGCTCTAAAATTAGGCAGGTACTAGGTGTAGTTTTGATACTAGGCAGGTACTAGGTGTAGTTTTGACATACATTGGAGTGTTCAACATTTGTAATGGCAGTACAGGTGTAGTTTTGATACTAGGCAGGTATAGTGTAGTTTTGATACTAGCAGTACTAAAGTGTGGGGTTATATGTGTAATGTACTAGCTGTCATGCATTTTGTAACTCAAAACAATTGAATACAACATTTACACAATGTCTAGTACAACAATTGCAACCCAACTTAATTGGAAACTGCTCCTTGCATGCATAAAACTGCTCCTTGCATACACAAAAGAACATCCATATTTATAACTTGTAACCTCCATGTAACTATGATTTCCTAGGGTAAAAAAAATTAAAATAAACTACAAACTTAAGTTGTGAATATGTTTTTAAAAAAAAGTCTAAGATATGGCTTAAAATCTAAAAAGAACATTGTTTCTGTCAATGAATCAATGACACAACAGGTTGAATGTGCATCAAATTAGTGTAATAATCACACAGTTATTTACAGTTCAAATTGCTAAGCCACCTGCCAACCATTATGTCACATTAGCACCTAATAGACTTTAAATAGTTTGAAGACAATCACACAAGCCAAGTTACTTATAACACCAATTGAAACAAAATCCAACTAAACAGCAGTAGTTAGTTGAAAAAATTATGTTTTTTTTTTCAAGATAATCATTTGAAGAAACTTAGCAAGCAAAAATTTAATGTATATCAAACATAAACTATAATAATTCCGTTCCTAGATAGTCATTGATACCTAATCACGTGGAGAGATTATGAGCCAGATTAATCTAGTCTTTCATGTCCATTATTATTGTTTACGTCCTGATTGAGTAGACGGACGGGGTTTTACCTCCACCCTGGGAATCATAACTACCCATTACCTCACAGCTGTGGCCGAATTGCCACTACATGTGGAGAACAGAGTTCTGTGGGAAAGTCTGCTCACGGATCGAACTCAGTCTTGGATACGGCATAGTCAACGTACCACGAGGCTGCTAACATAAAACTGAAACTTATGATCACTGGTTAGCACAGCTATTAGAAAGAATGTTCTGTTGCTCCACCCTGTATTATCTCTTATCTTTATCTACATAAATTATGATTTTCTTGTTTTCTTTTAGGAGTACCAAAAATCTTTGAAATATTGCAGAGCCTTCCTTGCAATAGAGCCAGAAAATCCTCAAGTCCAACATTTAGAATCGGTAGTCAAGAAGCGCATGGAGACGGAAGGTCTGAAAGGAATTGCTCTTGCAGGAGGAGCAGTGCTGGCCTTGGGAGGTCTCATAGGTCTTGGATTAGCTATGGCTAGAAAGTAATTTTATACCAGCATAATTTTTAAAGTACCTAAGATTTTAATATCCATAAATGGGTATATTGTTACTGTCAATATTGTATCATAATCTAATTTAGTATGTACTATTGTACATTTTAAAAGAGTATTCAAACACAATAGGTTGGTACTTATGTAAATATTACAAACAAAAGGTACCTAATATAATCTATTGTTTTTGTAATCAATAATTCAAGGTCATGACGAATAAAACAAGTTTTATCATTTGAAAAAGTTCATGACAGATGACAGTAGTGATGGACGCACATTGAATACATCAGGTCTCATCAGATCACTGAAGTTAGCAAACTTCCAGCGAGGTCACGGCTTGGTGGGTGACCTCTCACATTCATATCCTTGTGATGCTGGCTATTCTGCCCAATCCAGGCTAAGTGAGCTTAATGTGGGTAGCTGGTTGTAAGTTTTCCAGCAAATGGGAGGGTCTTCAATAACTAACAGTTAAACGAACGTTGAACCCCAAATCATAACATAACATGACAGGTAGGTACATTTGGTACAGCACAATTAACATTAACATTATTATTTACTCCACATGACAATCAACTTGTGAACTCCAAAAACAGATCTCGAAGTTTTTAGAAAAGGCATTTTATAAGTCCTCTAGATTTTTCACAATATTTGAATCTTGTGAAACTCGAGTTTCAGTACTGTCCAGTGTACCATCTTAGTACTATCAAAAAAGTCCTGATGTAGCTTCAAATACAGCTTCAGAAACCATGAAAAATTACAAAAAACATTATAATAAATGTTCAATCCAAATTATTGCTTAGCACCTTTTTGTTGGCTTTTCTTTGCGCAAAATTATTACCTTAAAAAATAATTTAAAATAACACTGAATATTGTCCCCATTATAAATTTTCTTATTTCTTCCGTATGACAAGTTGGGAATCTTTTTTAATGCTGTGTGTTTCTGATTCATTGCAGGGGCAACAAAGAATCAGGAAGTAAATAGGAACACGCGAGCTTCGTAGCATAGTTCAGAATTCCACTTGGAAGATATTATGTATGTCATTCATAACATTTATGTGAACATGCCTCCTCATTTTTCAATCTCATCATTTTACTATAACTATAATCTATAATATGTAAGAATTTGTTATAAAAATTTCAAGGAAAAATAATTAGACTGCGATCATCTACTAATTTTACATAAATATTGGGCGAGTTCTAAAATTCTCTACAGTACCCATTGGTTATTTGACCAGCAAATGTTGGGTAAAACCTCAGTTGGTGGGTTGGTGACAAGGCCTTAAGGCTGGAAGGCCAGCCAGGCCACAAAATAAGTATGACCACAGGACAGGCCATAGAGCACTTCCTACCCTTAGAACTTTACAGAATTGATTTTTTTTGCTTTTTATTATTATTTTTTATACACAAACCATTATCTGACCTGGTTACAGGGTTTGCAGTGAAACTCTTACAATTAATACTGCGACCTAATTAGATCTATTGTGACCAGTTGATTCTACTTGGTTTTAATGTCCTGATTGAGATAGATAGTCAGAACGGGGGTTTTAGCCTCCATTCGCTGGGAATCGTACCAGCTGCTCACATCAACCTCACCCAGCCTGGGTAGGACCGAAAATGACAGCCTCACGTGTTTGGTGGGAACAGATTTTTTTTGCTTCAATGAAAGCTAAAAATCTTCTGCTAAAAGTTACCAAGTAGATCTGCTGATCTTTATAGTACATATTGAAACTCGCCCATTATTTCTTAAACTGTTAAACTATTTGTTTTATGCACAACATTATCGTAAAGGGTCGGAGGGTCCAAACTCCTTAAAATTGGAGCCCCTTAGTTCTCGATTTAGATTTAAATGGAAAATGTTTTGTTTACAGCATTCCCTTCTCTACCAAACCATTCGTTAGACTGTTAATATTTTAAAATTTCATTATTACGATATGGAGCTGATTTTTTTTTTTACCATATGAAAATTATAACTACGTCTTGTCCTACGAAGATACTGGCCTAGTAAAAGAACTTGAACATATTCAGACAAAACAAGTTCTATTATTTTATTTGTCTTGTGCTTCATATTTTATTGTATTTACGAGTTCCTACATACTCGTATCTACAAAACCATTACCATTTAATTTAGTTCCCTAGAAAAGCTAAAACCACCAACATGGATATTTATATTTATCGGAAATAATAATACGTACTTTCCATATTTCATTATGGTCATGTAATAGGTCAATGGAAAGTGGAAAAACCAGTCCCAATTTTTACTTTCCATTACCTGGTATGATTTTTTTTTATAGTGTTTATCATTCTTGTTCTAAAATATTCCCTGATCTTCTTTATACACTAAGTCACAAATTTAGCGGAACGCATAGGTTTTTTCTCGTATAACGTGTGTATTTCTTGTTGGACAAAAACATTTTTCATATTTTTTCTGATTGTAGAAATTACACAAAAATTGGTACAGAGATAGCAAAGACATGTAAACCAATTTTAAAAATTGAATGAAGTACTTGTCATTGTCGGTTTTTCCCATACAGGGTGTAGAAAAAAAACTGTTTTTCAATGATTTTTTCAAAATTCATTATTTTGGATTAAGAGTAATATTGTCTTGCTTTATGTATTGATTCTCATTCCTTCTTGTCTCAAAAATGTTGAGCCTTGATGAACACGTCATTATTCCTCTGAATCCAAAATAATGAATTTTAAAAAAATCATTGAAAAACAGTTTTTTTTCTACACCCTGTATGGGAAAAACCGACAATGACAAGTACTTCATTCAATTTTTAAAATTGGTTTTCATGTCTTTGCTATCTCTGTACCAATTTTTGTGTAATTTCTACAATCAGAAAAAATATGAAAAATGTTTTGGTCCAACAAGAAATACACACGTTATACGAGAAAAAACCTATGCGTTCCGCTAAATTTGTGACTTAGTGTATTTTGTGAAACCAAGTTTTAGTTTAAGGATTTATATATTACATTATTATATATATTTTGTGATTTTAAAATATTAAAGTTATTTATTTTCTCATACAAGTGAGTAGGTATATCTGTCTTAGCAAAGAGGAACTAAAGAATCCTTACTGGCTTACTTACAGGCCCAAAAAGTCGTCTCTGTAAAAAGGCTCCAGAGACAGCAAACCACATTCTGTGCGAATGTGGAGCAGCCTCACACTCAACTGAAGTTTGGATGTCTTTTAGAGTAACAAGGGTATGTCGATCTATTACAGTTTGCAGAGAAAAAGAGCTTTCGTAGCCGACAGCCCCAACTATACCAAGTAGGTACTCACTCAATTTTCCTCACAAAAAATGTGATGATGAACTTCTAAGAGATATGTTATGTTGTTGTTGTTGTAGCCAGCTTGGCTACAGCTGGAGGGGTGAGAGATGGTCTCCAACCAACTTTATTTCAAAGTTGGCTCGTCTTGAACCACATATATGCCATTAAACCCTTAGGAAACTGTTAGCTAGCCTGGCTTGTAAGGGTTGGCTAGTCTGTTCTCTGTGTATAGTTCTCTTGCGAGACACTGGTCTTCTCCCTGTTTAACGTCCCCAAGCCAGACTCTTAAGAGATATCTATGGTTTTGGTTTTAGCAATGTACATAGGTATATTTCTATGTTTTCACGTTCGTGTTAAAGTGTATGATGGCTGGTCCACTCCTTTGAAAAATAAAATAGGGTGATTGGTTGTACCTTGTTAACAAAATGTTTTCTTGAATTTTCTATTTTTTATATTCATCGTACAGATGTGCTATCAGTTCTGTGGACAGCAAATTATGTTTACCATCTAAATTTAGAACAGTATATCTTAACAGTTTCCTTTTAAAAGAGATGTACTCATTTTACGAAGACGACCTCTTTGTTAACAATGTACAAATACCCCTTGTACCTTGTTAACACATTAAGATCGTTGAGAACCAATCGTCTTACAAACCAATTATCGAGCTTAAAAAGGCAGAAACTTAAAATTAAGGCACCTTAGATCGTCTGGCCAATTCGATTCCTATCCAGATTTTTCAAATAATGAAGTTTTGTTCCCAAACGTTTCCTTGTTTGTTTTGGGACGAGGAGACATCAAAATTGTTGCAGTCTTTCAATCAAAAACCCTAAAAAATCAGGAAATGAGTAAGAGGATGATATAAAATTAGAAACTCAAAGTAATGTTTTATATTAATGTCAGTTGCATATTTTGATCAATTCTTATTTGTTAGTTTTCAACATCATACAACATAATTCTCATCACCACCAACACTATCTTCTATAAATTGTTCTCACCACCATATTTCTCTTTTTCAGTACCTTTTCCCCCCGCTATTTCTCCATTTCATAACCTTCTTTCTTCTTCTCATCACTTTCTTCCTTCATCATATAGATTATGAATGATTAGGAGAAAAGATACCTACATGTATAAAAAGGTACCCCTACCTATCCAACGATATGTAAGTAATGTACTATTTCTTGAATCGTTCATGCTACCTACTTTTTGCTGAAACTAAGAAAGAAATGAGCTAAAGTCGGTTTCAATTTATAAAATGATTTTTTAAAATTTATTATTCACTGAATTATTTGTAAAATATTTACAATGGATGATAAAGACAAGGGAGAAAGCGTGGAATCAACAAATACCACCTTTTTTTTCACCACAGTTGAAAATTTTCAACATTCTTACAAAGGTTTCTTGAAAAAGTTGAAAATCATATAATGATGAGCTTGATTATGTGTAAGGTGAATACATTATCTTACCGGTCAAAACACCATTGACAATCATTAACATAAAAATACTATTAGTTAAATAAAACACGTAACTAACGTTGTTTTTACGATTACCAGTGTTAATCCGATTAACGGTGTTATCGAGATATGTCTACTAATGGTGCTTTGACTGGTTCTTTATAAAAAATCTGAATGGTTGATATCTCTAATTTTGAGAGTTAAGTCTAGCAAAATGGAAAGTTTCCCATACGCATATAAATTCTAGCGGAAAGGTGGACCACGGCACGGCGCGCGACGGTACTATCTACAATTTCTCAGATCAGTTCATTAGTTAGGAGGAAGGAGTAAGTTTCATATTTCTGAGAAATTTTCATACAATAGTTTTATTATTGCAATTCTACTGAGGACATTTTTCTGGACGCGGAAGGAGCCCAGAACAATGGTTCTGGGCGTCCAAAGGGTTCACCCATGTCAATCCTTCCACCACCATGACATCACACATGGACTCGGAAAGTAAAGTAAGTACTGAGGACTTAACTCTCAAAATAGCGACTTTACTTCATTAGAGCACTACTTGAGTAGGCTTTTTTAAACGTGTTTATTTCACCTATTTATACAAATATAAAGTTAAACGTGGGAGTACATAATATTTATTAACATGACAAAAAATCGAACTGTACAGAAAATGTGTGAAAATTATCGTTTTATACTTCTAACAATACAAAGAAGAATGATATAAGTTTTAGAGTGACTAGATTAAAATAAAAAATTAAAATAATATGGAGTGGTAAGAATAAGGTGAGCTTATTAATTTACTCAGTTACAATCCATGTGAACACCGGACATAATACCTATCGGGCGGTATTAGTGAATGTTGGCTGCTATCAGTTAACTGCCACCTTTATAAATAAAATATGCTTTCAATTTTAATCAACACGATAGCATAATTATGTTTTATTGGAAATATGGCTAAGACCATCAAGAGTTGTTCTGACATTATTTCCTACGAGCCAAAAAATATTCACACCTTGGAGAAGAAGTAATATGTTTGAAATGTCAATAAAAATGGGTTTTGAATTCGAATTTTCCCAAGAAGTTAAGGAAAAAATATTTATTGCCACCCCAAACTTTGATCAAATTAAGGCTGTAAGCCTACGTCCATTTACTATCTATACCTAGAGGTACTTCAGTTTTGAGGTTATGGTTTTTATTTTTATTCCAAAAAAGTATTAGGATTTTTCCTTTCAACACTTGAAGCAACTTTCAACTTTTTTCGTAGGAAAACTTCGTTTATTTTTTTTTTTAATTCTTTAGTTCCACGGAGTTTCAGAAATAATTAATATTTTAAGTACGTATCGGCTCTCCGTTATTTTTCAGTGCGAAAAACAGTAATTTAACTTTAATAATGGACCAATAAATTTCAGTTTTTTTTTCTTCGCTATCCAGGGCAGAAGCAACTTCAATAGAATTTTTTGAATATATTAATAAATTATTTCGTTCTTTTAATTAGAACGCGATGGGATGCTGGAAAAAAGTAGAATCTTGCCGGGTTACTTTTTTGTCTCATTGAATACTTAATAAGTAGATTAATCTACTTAATAAGTAGATTAATCCCTTTGTCCCATCTACCTAATACAAGATGTCTTTTGATAGCAACATAATAGTTCTGTTGTCTCCGAAGTATAATTTCTTATCACTGATGAAAATAAAATTCATGAAAATCGGATATCAATATTCGAATGATTTTTTTTTTTACTTTCAATGATACTTAATTGAACATTTTTCATTAAGCATAAAAATGTTAGAAATAAAGCAAACATTTCAGGAGTAATGAGTTGAAATAAAGAAAAAAAAATACTTTCCTTATTATAGTAGGGATAAGGAAAGTAAAAAATATACTTGTAAGTTGTTAAATATAAATACAGGATGAAAAATACTTGGATTTATTCATGAATGTCGTTTATCTTGGGTTCAATAGAATATGTTTTAAAACCGTTTTAACGTATTTTTTTGCTGATGGATTTAATACACCTCTAGAGATGGATTGGGTGTCAAACTTATAACTTTACGATAACTTATTTGATGGACGAGCTTCAAAATTGATCGTGAACATACTTCAAAGCTTAAAAGTTTCTTCGATATCGAACACCCTGAAGAATGCATATTTCCATAAAAAAAAACGTAGGTACTCGTACATAATATCTGAATGAAAAAACCATTTTTTTCTATACCTTTACAATATTATAAGTGCTTTTCAAAAAGCAAAAACTTTCAATAAAAATTGCTTCAATGGAGAAAAAAGTTATGAAATATATAATTTAAATAATAATATAAAATGTTTTAGGCACTTAATGTTTCTACAAGTTCAAGTAAAGGTTGGCATTTTACCAAACTGGAGTTTTCGTCGTATTTACAGAGAGTTAAAAAGAGCTTCTACGTGAGGAAATTTTCAATCATGTATGTTATGTATGGGCTGTCGTCGGCGTATTGAAAAGGCAGAGAAGATTTATGTTTAAAATTAGGCCTCCAAATAAGTATGTAGGTATTTAGATAGCCATTTTAGAATGAGAAAAGACTGACTGAAATTATTGTTGTAGCTAGGTTAATTCGTTTCTATTGGTCAGTTCATGTCTACCTAGGCTAGTAAAGTACTTGTGAAACAACTCTGTGTCATTTTCTTCCTTTCTTCCTCATGATTGATTCTTCTATTATAATAGGATTCGAACTTGTTGGTGTTGAGCAAAGAATTTGATCAAACTCATACAAATGCATTGGATAACTACAATTAGTATTGAAGAACAAAAAAAGCAAGTAGAAAGCATTGCAAAAATTCCTTCCACCCTACAACAAAGATACAAATTGCTTTTCAATTATTTTTACAATGACATTCTAGGTACTTGTAATGTACCTATTATACGTCGTAGATATATTTTTATTGTTATTAAAAAGTTTTCTAGTACAAATCCATTAAAGGATAAAAAAAAGCTTTGTAGTAGTAAAAAAACGAGCGAAAAGTTTTGTTAAATCCATGTGAGTTTCCATTCTATCTCGACTAATGCTCTTGTTCTTCAGGACAAGAAAGAAACCCATATTGTCACTGCTGAAAAAGCAGTTTAGCTTTCAAAAACTAGGTTGTGGGTTCAATGCCAGCCCGGGGCAATTTTTTTTCCTCCTGATTGTCTGTTTCCTAAATTCCTTATTTTTCTCCTTTCTTAGTTTCGGAATGAGACCCAAGTCATTAAGTTGACTTTTCAAAATCTACACGGAAAGCGAAAGTATTATGATTAGATGATTGTGACGTACAAAAATTTCTGTTATTTTCTGTGAAAAAACGAGAGAAAAAAGTAATTACTTTAACTTGCTTTATTTACTACATTCTAATTGTGTCATTTAAAGAAGCTGTCGAAGATTAGTTGGGTAAAAAACAAAAAATTGACAAATACAACAGTTTGGTGTCCAGCCTTTTACTTTTTGTTTTAGAACTAAAATTTTTATCTACATATTTATGTGCAAATTCTACCGACTACTCTATTTATACCGTACACTTTATATTTACGAGTCCTATGTACAATTGTACATATACAATTGGTTGTATTTCATACAATCTATAATACAAACGATACAGTAAGACTTAAACAAAATTATTCAGTCTTTTACAATTTTGAAACTAAAAAACAAACGGGAGAACGCAAAGTAGACAAAATTTATAACAATGCTCATTACAGATGTACAAATTTATGGATCTTATTTATACTCCCATATAAAATACTACCGTTATTCACGAGTATAAAAAGTGAATCCTTGGTATAAACAATGGTAGTGGTTTATAAATTTAACAACAGAACGTCAAAAATGAACTTGTTAAAAATATATTAGATATTGTGGTATATTAGATTTGGTGGTTTTGAATTTTATTCGGGTTATTTTCCCTTCCAAATTTACGGCTTTTTAACAAGGAGATTTCAGCTTGTCGATCACACAGGTCATTCAAATTCTAAATTATAGGTATTCCATTAAATGTAATAAATGACAACTTTTATAATCACTGGATTGATTGCACATCATAGTAGATATTATCCACATACAAAAATATTTACACCAAAAGGTCATTGTTACGTTTTAGGTAGACACCTGATAGAAGAATGGGAGTTTACCAGATGGAAAAAAGAATGAAAAATTCCAGAAATGATCGAAAGAAAATATCATAAGTCACCTAAACAATGGATAAAGTCAACAAAAGAGGAAATATGAGATATCACAAGCTGCAGACTTAAGACATCCTGGCAAACAAACACATTCCGAGATACAAGAGAAAAGAAAGGGTTTGTCAAGGTCTTTCCTAATTTATTTTTCAAAAAATAATAAATGAATATTCATAAACTTAATTATTTAAAGTCAAAGAATATTATAAACAAAAAGATTTTCATAAAGAAAAATAACGTCTTGTTCCATTGCGAGTTTTTTCTCTCCTTGATTTTAACTTCGTCTGAAACATTTTTGTTTATTTTATTTCAGACTTATTATTAGTTTTTATACTTTACTTTTTATGTTTTAAATAATATTTTCCCCATTTTAGATAAGAAACCAAACAATAAAGAAGAAAAGAGGTTCCTAAGCACTTCGCAAAAAGTAATTATTTCAGACAAAAGTTTAAGGATTCTTTTTTATTTACTCTCTATCATTCTAATATTATAGAATTATTGAAAAATATTTCAAATGAACATTAATAGTCTACATTTTACGTTCTCCTCATAACACAGTAAGTTTAACTAATGAGCATATCTAGGTGTGTGTCCATTGGAAAAAGTGGTGTGACCATTAGCAAAAGTCGTGTGTCCGTTTGAGAAAGTCGTGTGACCGTTGGACTGTGTCGCTAGGCCGTTGGGGACTTTCCTCAGACTGCTGTGTCCAAATGTTCGACAGGCGTCGGAGCCAGAAATGTAAGAGAAGCCGGAGACAGGTTGTGTGCCCTTGGGGCCAGGTCTAGTTCGCCGTCCAGTTGTGTTGCTTTGAACCGCTCCTCCGTTGTTCAGATTCCCCCCGGCACTCGAGGGCAAGTAGAAAACGTTGGGGGAGGGACTGGAGGCGAGGAGCTCTAGCTATAGTTCCGTCACCGGCACTGGCTTTACACTCTGCTGCTGCGTCCGGGCGATGAACTCATCATCATGCGAGAAAGTCTTCTGGTACTCATGCTCCTTGCGACTCATGGCCCGCTTGTTCCACTTGTAGTCTTTGAGCGCCCCCTGCAGCCGATGCCTGTACTTGTACAGCACCAGACAGATGATTGCAATGATAGCCACGGCAGTCCCGCATAGGGCACCAATGATCGCTTGCTTCTTAGCGTCATTGAACGCACAGCCTAAGTCCTCAGCAGACAAGCTAGTGAGGGATTTGTATTTGAGAGTTGCTGGGGAGCTGCAGAACACAGCCGTGGTGTTCCGTCGGACCAGCATCTCTCGAAGCCACAGGATGTTGCAGCCGCACTCGATGGGATTCTCCGCGATGTCTATCGTCCTCAGCTCCGGCCATGTCAGCATGGACTCGGAGAAACTGGTGAAAGCATTCTCTTTCAAGTTAATGTGGTGAAGATTCGGTAAACCCACAAGAGCGCCTTCCTCGATGGTTTTCAACCTTGGATTTTTATTTAGAGTGAGGCTTTCAAGATTCAAGTTATCTTGAAAAGCACCCTTTCGAATGCGGGTCAAGTTTGAAGCACCTGTAATTTCAAGTCTTTTCAAATAGGCCAGTCCTTTGAAACAGCCTGCTTCAAGCATGGAGAACCCATTCTGTCCGATTTCTAGTTCCTCCAGTCTGCTGAGCTTGGACAGTTGTTTGGTTGGAATCGAATGCAATCGATTGTCCGTCAACACCAAACTTCTCAACTGTGTGAGTCCTCTAAAGGCATGATCACTGATATTGGTAAGTCCGGCCCCTCTCAGATCAAGTCCGGATAGTCTGCCGAGGCCGTTGAATGAGCCATCGGCCAGAGTGGTGAATACATTGAGGCCCACTCGCAGCTCTGCCAGCATGCCCAGGTATGTGAAAGAGGGCGTCGGAACGGATCTGAGCTGGTTGTCATCCAAGTACAGAATCCTCAGAGCAGTCAATCCTTCAAAGCAAGCTTGGTCAATTCTGGAAATTCGATTCTGTCCAAGATCCAGCTCTTCTAGATGAGATAGCGGGGCGAACAATCTGTCTGGTAAATCTTCAAGGAAATTGCCTCTCAAATTCAAAACTTTCAGACTTTTGAGACCGATGAACGTTTTGTTGTTCACCGAGGAAAGTTTGTTATGGTTGAGTTGCAGCTCCACGAGCTTTTCCTGGGGTTCGAACCCTCGGACTGGTATGTTGACCAGTTGGTTGTGGGAGAGGTCAACGTACTGGAGTGACGAGTAGAACTGGATGGCGCTGTCTACCGTCTTGATCTTGTTGTACTTGAGGACCAGCCTCTGGATGGACGGATTGAGGGTGATGGGGATGACGTCTAGGTTCGCCTCCCTGCAGGACACCACGAGGGTTTCATCGTCACAGTCGCAGTCAGGGGGACAGAATGCGGAGACTGGCTGCAGGAGGAGAAGCAGGGACGTGGAGGTGAATATGAGAGTCCACATGGTGAGATCTGAAACAGAGAAAAATGTGAACTCGTTAGCAAACATTCAAGCGCGGAAAATAGACATTTTATAGCAGTAAATAATTTGAAGAGCTCAGGGGCTTATTCACTGATTAAAATATATTTTAGATTCACTTTTAAATGGCTAAATGCCTAAATTGGCAAAATGAAGAGATATAAATAAATTGTTTATTTCAAGCTTCATTTTATCACGTTCGATTATTTTTTATGTCGCTTTCAACTAATTGGTCATATTATCATGACGGGGGTTTTACCCTCCATTCGCTGGAAACTTACAAACCAGCTACTGAAAATAACCCCACCCGGCATGAGTGGGGTCGATAATAGAGAACATCACGAGGGTTCCTTTTGGAATGGTCACCCATCGAAGTCCTAACCTTGCGGGATGTTGCTTAACGTGTTTCTACTTTAACTTTTTTAATGTGAATGTAAAATTCACATGTACATTTTGCAATCGTAAATTTAAATCTTTTATATTTTCAGTCATCTCTTTGAAATTAAAAAAGAAATCTCCATGGAACAGGCCCTAGATTCCCACTTGACGTTCCAGTGACTAGCTGTTTGCATGTAGAGAGCTAATCACTGCTGTATTGTGTGCCTGGATAGAGTCGGGTGATTACACTTGATTTATCTTGCCATGACTCAGCTTTGGCTTTCCTATTCATCCTGGCACATTAGAGCACTTCTTATCAAGATTCGAGCACAATGCACACAAGGAAGTATGTCATCAGACGTTCGGATCTATGATTTGTAACTATTCGGACGCCTTTCACATCGAGCGATTTGATAAAATTAAGAATCTTTTCAGGCGAACGTTTTACAAAACGTTCAAGATTTTTTATTAAGAAGTATATAACACCGTACATAACAGTACAACACTTTTACATTTGACTCCAATCAGAAGTATATTTATGTATGTTCTACGTAATACAAGAGAAACATTGAACTCAATTCTGAGATTGAACCTACCTACAGTTATTCAAATAGGTATGTTTATTAGAGGAGCAATTTATCTTGGCTATTATGAGCTCATCAAGTACATTATGTACAAACAGAGTGTATTCAAGTAGATGTACGTATATATTTTTTAAATATAAATAAAACCTATTTAACCTACGTAACCTTAGTAACCTAACACAAAATACGAGAATTCTAAATTCTAGATAATTTGTAGGTACAAGGTACATATATAATTATGAAGAAAGTACAGCATGAGTTCATAAAATCGTGGCAGACTTGAAACTCGCCAGCATCGATGACACGTTGAATACAAAAGTTCTCAGTCTGAAGTTGAGCAACGTCCAGCGAGATTAGGATTTGGACGGGTGACCATTCTAACACAAAACCTCGTGATGCTGGCTATACCCGGTTTTATAAAACTGGTTTTATAATTGCGACATTATATTTATCAGATAATCTTTTGTGTCAGGTACTTTTTGTTCAGCTACGCTTGGAATCACCAAACATTATCACAAGTAGAATAAAAACTCAACCCATCTTCACATCACTAGTTAAAAAATTCACACCACTACTTCACACTCAAATAATTATATAAAAAAGTCGATCTTTTTTTTTTTCTCTATGTACAAAAAAAACAAATAAAAACCCTCACACCTCGCATGTTACGTTTAATTATAACAATACAGCGGGAGGAATCAGCACAATTGAATTATTATTTCCAGATAAAATATTCACGATGGGCGGGGCACAACCACATCCTCAATCTGTGGACTATTTTTTTCCTCTCCATTAATTCGAACCGTGTGGTCCCAAACATTCGGGACTTTCATTGGTCGATGGCACTATTTTGGGGTTCAACGTGGCTTTTACCTGCATGGTCATTTACACGACGGGGGTTTTACCCTCCATTCGCTGGAAACTTACAAACCCGCTTCTCAAATTAACCTCATCCAGCCTGAGTGCATGGGGCCGGGAATAGCCAGCATCACGAGGTTTTGAATTAGAATGGTCACCCTTCTAAGGCCTAAACTCATTGGAAGTTGCTTACCTTCAGTGACATAACAAGAACTGGTGAAGTTAACGCGCCATCAACGTTGGTCAGTGATGACACTACAGACCAATTCTTGGGTTTTCAGCAATTTATTTGAGTAAAATATCCGAAGGTTCAGAGTTTTTATTTAATACCTACTTTAAGGCTTGGTTGTATTTGGGTCATTATGGAGTACTATCTGCTGGTAAATGATTATATTCGTTACCTTTCTTCATATTTAATGTTCATGTCTAATACATTCTGTTACCAAAAGGATTGTATTTTCATCCATTTTTTGTACAAGAAATTCACTCGTTATAATATAGAGAAATTCACTCGTTACAATATAATACATAAATCTTTTTTTTTTCTTCAATTAGGCACTTTAACCAATGTTATGTTGTCGTTACTTGGTCGCAGTGTTAATTGTATGGAGTTTCAAATGTAACTCTGCAACGAAGTTATATGTATAATAAGGATTTTAAATTTGTGGAACTTGTTGTTGTTACTGGAAATATGCAATAGGATCTTTTACGACGTTTTAGGGACATACTGTAGATAGGTGAATTCATTCATAACTGTGTGGTTATAATTCTCTGTATGTAGAATTGTCGAGGTTTGAGGTTTTATAAATCATTGTTTTTCTGCTAGCAATTTTCGTCATACGCGATCTTCATTTTTCCGAAATGGTTTCCGACAGAGGGCGTGTTTATGTCTCTCGATGTAAACACTAAGAAAATTATAATATTATTTCCTCTGCTTATTTCAAACCCCATGAATGAGACGTAATGGAGAACTCCTTATGTCCCAAACCTGTAAACTAAATCAAACTAATATCTAACAGCTAAGCAATATGGCTACCATTTGTACCTTTTTTTTATATATCTTTATTTGTATTATGATGTTACATTTTGTACCTTCAAAAGCATGTAAAACTAACCAAGAAGAAGAAGAGGAAGAATTAATTTGTTATTTGCATAGCTGTTCATTGAATTTGAACGATCCCAAACATTGATCACTCATCCAAATTATTGCAAGGTGTGGAGGTTGGTGATAAACATTAAATTTTCTCTGGAACAGATTTCACGTGGCTCCATAATCCCGCCAATAATAGCAAACATTCAATTTGCAGAAGAGGTATTTATAAATACCCCAAAGCTAATCCAAAATGGTGAAGCTATATTTATTCTGGTCCAGTGACTTTCATAGCCCCACTTTACAGCTTTAAGACTTAGACGACCGGGTGTACCACCGGTGGTACACGCACGTTCGTACGGAATGGACCGGGTGTACCACCGGTGGTACACGGGGTCGGTATAGCCGCATTATCGCCGGTCCCACAAGAGAATTCACGAAAAACCATGCCGGTCGTCTAAGTGTTAAAAAGTAGAATACCAATATATTTTCAATCAGCTTTCCATGTAATATTTCCATTAGTTAGCAGTCAAGCGGTCATTTTAAAACTGTGACAGATGACCCTAGTTTTGAGAGCAGTCAAAATTTTATCCAAAAATTTTGGATATAAAAATATATCTCCACCTAACAGAAACTTAAAATGTACATACATACTCGTGGAAGTACTTTTTTGCGCCTAAGTAGGTACTTTTACAAAAGGCTATAAATTTCTTAACACAAGGTTCTAACTTTAATTCCAACTACTATAGGTTCCAACTAACTTTCCATTGTTTAGGTCTCCATATTATGACAGATATTAGCTATGCCGGTAACTTACAACTTAATATACACTTTATACATAGGTACATAACTTATGTACATACATAAGTTATGCAACTAACTTACAACCTGGTGGAACCCGATACACATTTTTTTAATTTTACGCTTGACTTAGTTTCGCTTAATATGAAATTTATTTTAATTTTTCTTAACAATGGAGAATTCATTTTGAAAAAAGATCGACCTTGAGTTTGGCTTAAAGCCATTCAGTTGATTCCGAACTCCTTCACATTGGACTTGTGCAAACCACCTCAGTAGATCGATTGACGCATCGATATCGATATTTCATGCATCGATAGATATATCTTTAAGACATCGATATCGAACGTTGAGGCATCGATATCTATCTTTAAGACATAGATATCGATATTTAAGGCATCGATATCTATCTTTAAGACATAGATATCGATATTTAAGGCATCGATATCTATCTTTAAGACATCGATATCGAACGTTGAGGCATCGATTGCGATCTTTAAGACACCGATATCAAGCGTTATGGCAGTGGATTTGTAACTAGTAGATCAAAGGTTCGAATCACAAAATCGAGTATTTGGCCCCCTAAAGACAAATCTTTCATCGATTCTACCACAGTCCAGTCCAGTGTTCAGACACAACTCCTTGTATAGGATATGCAATGTGCATGCTACATTTCTCCAGTGTCATAATGGCTTACTGAGTAGGACTAGGCATTGGAATATCGCTAATAGCGACCCATTATTTCGCTAATGACAGTCACTTGTGACTGATTCTGCACGCATGGGGGATTGGAGGATATGTCAAGGTCAGGAGAATCCTTTGCAGATTTTGCAGGCGGCGGGGCGTGCGGATTACGGTGAGAGAGAGAGAGAGAGAGAGAGAGAAAGAAAGAGAGAGAAATAGAGAGAGAGAAAGAGAGATTTGATTTTGATTTTGATTTTGAAAAAATTCATTTATTTATATTTTATTTTTTTTATTATTACAAACATTACATCCCCTAAGCTAATGCTAACTTTTTGGGGAGAGAGAGAGAGAGAGAGAGAGAGAGAGAGAGGGAGAGAAAGAGAGAGAGAAAGACAGAGAGGGAAAGAGAGAGAGAGAGAGAAAGAGAGAGAGAGAGAGAAAGAGAGAGAGAGAAAGAAAGAGACAACTTCTGAAATCGTTTTTTCAGGCAAATTAAGCATGGACATAAAAACTAGAGCTCTAGTATCAGTCTGACACCTGAATGAACTTTATGGCCCACAAAGTCTATTCCATTATTAACCTAGAATATGTATTTATTTCCTAAAAGTAAACCAACTTAACACTTAGACGACCGGGTGTACCACCGGTGGTACACGCACGTTCGTACGGAATGGACCGGATGTACCACCGGTGGTACACAATGTCGGAGAGCCGTATTATCGCCGGTCCCACAAGAGAATTCACGAAAAACCATGCCGGTCGTCTAAGTGTTAAATTTCAAAATGATATAATTTTACTAACAGTGAAGTTATACGTAGCAACTTTCGTTATTTACCTACCTTTATTGAACTATTATGTACCTAATTTAGTGATGATTTTATGCAGTCTTTAAATTTTAAGAAGAAAAAAAAGTTTGATCTTACCCATTTTTCAGTTTAACATGAAATACCTTTTTTGTGGCAAAAATGTTCACCGATTCACCCAACTTTACGGTATTCATTATTTTTCATTTATTTCTTTCTTATGAGATTCGTACAGAAGCACAAATGCCAAAGCCATAACATCAGTATCCAAGCCTGCCTGTATCCTGTTGTTCATATTCTCGGAACGAATTTTCCGCCCCGTAAGTTTTCTACAAAAACAATTTGATGGGTCACTTTTTCTTTCGTTTTTATTCCTCGTATTCGCACAAAAGAATATTGGACAGGAGAGACGTTTCTTTTCTTCCAGTTTGAAAAATAAACATGGCAACCTTATTACTGATAATCGGAGGGGAACAGGAGTGCGCCAGATGTTTGTGCGCCTTCAAAGTTCCGAAGAAGAGATTAAAAGAAATCTGGGAAGTAAAAGTTACGAAGCAATGTAAAAAAATAATTATTTTTATTTTATAGGTAAATACCTATGTAGCACACTTTCAGAAAGAAAGAAAGAAGATCGAAAAAAAGGAAAAAAATGCTGTGTAAATGAATACTGTATAAGTAGTATACGATAAAACAAATGGTTTCAATAAAAAATAGAAATGTCAAATTATTCAACTTGTCAAATCCGATGGCCAGTTATTATTTACACAATGTTATAAATGAAATTCTGAACATCGTTAAGTTAGCTACATCTATTGCAACAACTGTGAAGATACCTGCGAAGATATAGGTATAGGTGTAAGTGAAGCAAGCACACTATGGAGCAACTTAGAATGTACTACAAGTACACGGCTAATTGTGCCTCTGTAGAACACAGAACAAACATACGAGGCAACATCTCAAGTGTCAAGATAAAGTGATGATGACATCACGCTACCAGAAGGATCATAGCGCTAGAACATTGTGGTAATCTTAAGGACATAAAGTCTTCTGTCTTGCCAGAGAACTCAACTTTGCAAGAGATCTCACGACAAACGAATTATCAAGACAAGCATACATTGCTATTGTTTTCATTATTTGTGTAGATTTACGTATGTATACAAGTGTATATATGATTTAGGTACTATTCCCATGAATATTATAATATCATCATCTTCACAATGAATATAATTAGCTATATATTGTGCACAAGAGATCCTGTCAAGGACGATTATCCTGAAATGTCAAATGTCCTGTGAGTTTGGGATTAGAGAGAACACCTTAACATTGCAACATAATCCGCTAATCCAGTTTGCCAGTCTCTCATTAGAGACCTCAGATCCAAAGAGTAATGCACCTAATGTTTGAAAGGTTACTTGTTTACTGGTAAAGTTGCTGTGCTGAATATTCAAGTTTGCATGGTTGGAAGTTTGAATATTATAAATTATTGTAAATTTAAATTTAAAGGTAGGTATTTATTTCTATGTTTATATTATATGTATTCTATAAGTATATTTTATTTAGAGTGCAGTACAATATAGGTATTGGCTTTACAAAAGTTAGCCAGTACCCAATTACATAGTATACACTATTATGTAAATGTACCTATATTCAAATAGTTATTATTATTAAACTCTTTATTAGAAAAACATATTATATACAACACAAATAATGGTAAAATTAAAAGACTAAATTGAAAATATTCACACATTGCAAAAAAAAATTGTAACTTCTACTCCTGACTGACTGACTGACAATATCTTGTTCTCAGGATTATCTCCTACACTAAAATGAATTTCTTTTGATAAGATAAAGAGACATCTAACTATTCCCCCTCGAATGACCTAAAAGTTAGAGAAAAGTTGCAAAAAAAAACTATTCATTTATAATGTTAATGCTTGTACAAAAAAAAAAAAAAAAAAAAAAAACACTGCCAATTATGGACACAATACTTCCTCGTGATTGCTTCACATTGTAAACACGTGCCAATTTTGAGATTTTATAGAAAACTACTTGTATCTCCAAAACGGCTCAACCGATTTTCTTCAAATTTATTTTATATGGTAGAATATCGTTTTTTCTACATTCTAAATTCAACAAAAAATTCTGTATCGGCAAGTCGTGGTCCTTATTTCTTACTTTTTTGTCCAAAATTTCGGATTTTCTTAAATATCAGAGTCAAATTATAATTAATTAAATAATAAATAACCTATGTAAAACAATAATATGCATATTCTTACAAAATTTCATCGAAATCGGGTGTACCGTTCACGAGATATAAGCGTTTAAGTAAAAAGTTAGTGGTCAGGCGCATAGTCTCTTTCACCCAGAACCGCTAGTACGAATTCGATGAATTTAAAATGGGACCATCTACAGAATGTCTCCTAGATGTGTGCAAAATTTCACCAAAATCGGTCGAGTGGTTTCCGAGATTTGCGCGTTACAAGGAATCGTTTTAACAGACCGACAGACGGACACAAAACCAAATTTACTCAGTAGGTTATGAAACGTCCAGAAGTATGAAAAAAATTGAAATCGGAGCAAAAAAATATTTTTTTTTTTACAAAAACGAACACAATACTTCCGATTTCTAATATTAGAAATTTCTCGGAAGTAATAACTGCCTACATTTAAATTTTTGATTTGAGAACAGGTAAGCAAGGTACAGTAGACAAAAGATCAAGCAAAGCATGTGAGGAATATAGAAAGAAGAAATAAAATAAACGAAAGGCTCCAATAAGTTAGTGACATAGGAAATTGTTCGCGGAGTGGGATGGGAAAGGGGAAGGAGAGAAAGGGAGAGAGAGTGAGAGAGAGAGTGAGAGAGAGAGAGAAAGAGAGAGAGAGAGAGAGAGAGAGAGAGAGAAGACTTGTCAAGTAAGAATAGAGGAGAGAGGAAGCAAGACATATATGAGGATTAAATAGGAAAGTAAAACAGGGGGGGGGGGGGGGAGAGAGAGAGAGAGAGAGAAAAAGAGAGAGGGAGGGAATATATCAAGCAAGTGAAGCATAGATGAGAGGAAGAAGGAGAGAAATGGAAAGAGAGAGAAAGGAGAAAACAGAAGGGAGGAGGAGAAACATTTTTCGTCTTCCGAATTCTTTTTTGTCTCCTATTTTTCTGCAACAATGGAGCTTAAATTGGGTTATTTTATGTTTCCGAACCTAAACAGAATGAGAATCTTGAAGTAGGAGAAAGAGAGGATGAGAGGGAGAGGTGGAGAATTTTTTTGTAATTTTGATGAAGGAAGAGAGGGGAAAGTAAGGAGAATAAGGAATAGGGGAAGATGAGGGGAGGGGGTGGGGAAAGGAGGGAAGAGAAATAAGAAGGATGAATGAGAAGAAGAGAGGAAGGGGAGAAGGAAAAAGAAAAGAGAAGAGAATTTTTCAAATCTAGAGGAGAGAAAGACGAAAATGTAGAGGACTTGTAAGAAATTGGAAAGAGGAAGAAAAGGACAAGGAGAGGAGTGGGGAGGAAGAGAGATGAGGAAGGAAAGGAGAGAGAGGTCGGAGAGAGAGGAGGAAGAGAGAGAGATGAAGGAGGAAAGGAGAGAGATGAGGAAGGAAAGGAGAGAGAGGTCGGAGAGAGAGGAGGAAGAGAGAGAGATGAGGAAGGAAAGGAGAGAGAGGTCGGAGAGAGAAGAGGAAGAGAGAGAGATGAAGGAGGAAAGGAGAGAGAAGAGGAAGGAAGAGGAAGGGGGAGAGATGAGGGAGGAAAGAAGAGGAAGGAGGAGAAAGGGAGAGAGATGAGGGAGGAAACGAGAGAGAGAGAGGTGGGTGAAGAAGGAAGGGAAAGAGAGAGAGGTCGGAGAGAGAGGAGGAAGGAAAAAAGAGGAGTGAGTCGAAAGGGAAAAAAAAGGGAGAAAAAGGAGGGAGAAGTTAATAAAGCAATCGAGCGTGAGGCAGCTCTGTTATTGTTTAGGAGGGATCTGAACACTGGGCGAACCAACGCGCCACGGAGGCACAAATTTTGGTCATAACAATAATAATAATAATATGTAATACTAATAGAGACTTGTTCACTTGTTTAATTATTTATATCTACTGCTCGATTAGGACTAAAGTGTTCCATTGCGTTCAAGAAGTTGTGTTGGCGCCATTATTATGTGGTTAAACTCAATGAATGAGGAAAAGTTCATGCATTGGATGGTTTGTGAGTTTCCAGATAGTGGAGGGTAAAACCCCGAGTCGAATGATCTAAATGCTAAGGAGACGTTAAGCAAAAATAAGAGAAGTTATTATTCATTTTGGCCAAATAAGTGTGATACATTGGGTTTGATTGTGTGTCAATACAAGGAATTTTTACTTCAATTTGTAAATACCTAATTTTGCTAACATGTTTGGTTTGAAAGATTTTTTTTTTTTTTTTTTTTAATTCAAATACCTACACTTGAAGTTATAGTTTATAACAATCAAGCAATAACTGGTATGATCATTCATTCATTCATTCATTCACACATGTATTTATTTAAATAAATCAGGTTGTTGGGGCATATCGTTAAATTTTCTCATGCATGATATTATAGGGGATTTGAGCATATTCTTGTTTTTATTAGGGATGGAAAAAAATTGAGTTGTGTCTATTCTAAGCCTAGGGTCTGGTATTCTGAAATTAAGTTGAGAGAGAATGTAGGGACTATTTATTGTATTGTTAATTATGTTTTGCAAAAGTTTAATTTGATTACCTACAAATCTTTCTTCGATTGATTCTATGGGGAGATTTTCAATTAATGTTTTATAACTTATATTGTTTGGATATTTAGGGTAAAACCCGTTGATCTTTTGGAAAAGATATCGAACAAAATGAGCCTGGACTTTTTCTATTTCTTTGGTGTCTACTGATGTTTTGGGGGTCCAAATCACTGAGCCATATTCTATGGTGGATCTTACCAGGGCCTTGTAGAGGAGTGTAATGGTATCAATGTCATTGATTGGTTGGCAGTATCGAATTATCATACCCAGTTTTTTGTATGCTTTTTGTGTTGTGTGTTTTATTTGATTTCCCCAAGTTAGGTTTTCTGTGAATATGATGCCTAGGTCGTTAACAGTGGTTACTTCTTGTGTGGGTGTGTTATTTATTGTGTATGTATATTGTATTTTGGATTTTTTATTGGTGTATGATATTTTTGTGCATTTATCTGGGTGGAAGTGGAGCCCTATTGTTTTTAGCCAAATTTGTATATTATTTATGTCATTTTGTAGGAGGTCACAGTCGGATACGGTTTTTATAATTTTGTATATTTTAAGATCGTCGGCGTACATTTTATATTGTGAGTGTTTTATGTGATATTTTATGTAATCGAAAGTGAGGATGAAGAGCAGACTTGATAATTTTGAGCCTTGAACAACACCTGATGGCGGGGAGAAAGGTTTAGATTTTTTATTTTCATATTGTACATAATTTTTTCTATTTTTTAGGTAACTCTCGAGAAATTTTACAAGGGGGGGTGAGAATCCTGTTTCAATTAATCTATTTATAATGGCACTATGGTGCAATCTAGTGTTTTATCTTTTAATCTTGAAACCTGTCGCTGTAGCAGCTCTATGTGCGGAGGCTCCGATCTCATTGTTTAAGATTAAAAATTTGAAAAGACATTGAGCTTAAGGATAAGAAAAGGAGGGAGAGGGAGGGAATAAGGGCGCGAGGGAGAGAGGGAGGGAGAGAGAGAGAGAAAAAGAGAAAACTTCACTGAGTGAATCTGGAGGAAAAAGCCATTTTCTCATTTTTTATAGGTTGACATTGGGTCGATTTGACTTCACAGCAAGTGGTAGATTGAGATGAGGGTGCAGAAATTAGGACAATGAAAGACAATGGATGTGAAAAATCAGGGTAGGGGAGGGGGGCATAAACAACTCCCTAAGAAATTTGTAGGCTAAAATTTTTCTTACCGTTCATTGAATTCATTCGCTCGAAACTTATTCAAATGAGCTATCGACATGAGCCTCACCCAGCCTGGGTTTGTCTATAAATTGAAGCAAAAAAATAAACTGTAGACGCGAAAATGCACTGATTTTTTTTCTTCTCTTTCTAAAACCTAAGTCTAATACGAGTAATTATTTACGTAACTATGATTGTAACTAGGATTCGATTGAATTCTTTCACCTAGTTAAGTGAATAATTGTCTTTTGTGGCTTTAATGGTTTTTCAACCACAATACGAACCAAATGATTGATTGGTAACACTCAACTAATTCAGAATTAGAATCCAGCTTTGAATACCGAATGGTGACTTTTTTTCAAAGTTCATTGTACGTGTGTGTGGCTCGCATACATTCACCTCGTGTATATCTCTTGAACAGACGACAGGTAATTAATAGCGACACCAGACGCCGCTGAACCAATCGCTAATTAACAAACACATTAATTAACAACACAAACACAGAACTGGTTCCTAATTAATACAAAAATGATAATTGTACTAATGGCAGTTAAATCACTTGGAAAGTTTTGAGGTGTCGATTCAAGTTCATAATATTGTGAGTTGATAACTGCCAAAAAAGTACTTTTTCTTAAGCAAATGAGTAGATACATGAACAGCTGGTTATTGTCCTATTGTGCTAAAGGTCAAGATTAAGCTTTAAAGATCAGTTACATGATTTGGTACGTAATATATGCTATTTTACAGAACGTAATAATGTAAACCAGAATTTTATAACACATTAAAACACCCAAGTAAAAGATGTGTTTGGTGTTTTCTCATTTAAAAAAAAAAAAAAAAAAAAAACACCGTGTGTTAAACAGAAATGTTCGTTTTTAAGAAAACACCCAAGATTTGTATTTCTTTTTCACAATAATAAGTAGGTAAGCAATTTTCTCAATGGAGGACGTTAAACAGATACTGTAAAGCTTTGTCAGGTCAAAAGATAAAAGCACAAAATAATTATTGGTGCCCTTAAAAAGGTTGGCGTTAGGAAACAAACCAATCACAACCATGAGAAAGAGCTTGAATAATGCCAATCCCATGTAGGTTTGGAAAAAGGCAAACTGAAAAAAGAATTAAGTTACAACTCAAGGATGTTTTGAAAGATGAGTGTTTCACAGCCTTTTTTATTTCGTAGCCATATAGACGTTTGTGGTCTGTGTTGTAGCCTGCCCATCCGGTAGTATGCTGTATGCCTCCCCTCTGATGGGCGAGAAGTGACACAATACTTCCCATTTAGGTGCTGGATCAACATGAGCGCACCGGAAGGTATCCCTTACAAACAACTGTAACCAAATTTGAATACAATTTTTTTTCGGCGCGGGGGTTCGAACCCGGGACCTTCCGCATGGCAAGCGAGTGCTTAACCGAATCGCAAAAGTAATCGAAAGTTCTTCTAAACTTTATTGATAGAATAGAGGTTCAGTGACATTCACAAGATAACACCATTCCTCCTCTCACTCACAATAAAAGAAAGCGTCCCAGCATTACGGAATTCGACACACTTGTGGAGATAATTCCAAATCGTCTTGATTTCAATCGCCGACATGGGAGACAGCTGAGATGTCTCACTGGAGATAAGAGACATGTCTCATCGAGACCTTGGTGTCATTGTGTCAAGAGAACATGTGGTAAGTGGAACACGCCGCGGTGAAATCTCTCGCTATAGAACTCTGGACAGATCACAGATTCAGCAACCTGAATTTCTGTGATTTCGCTACTTCGTGATCTACTTATGTATAAACAGCTGACATATATAATTCTAACAACTAGCAGTAACAATGGTGACTAGTGAATAAACTCTATTACCTTTGTATTTGTTAGTTCTAGTTACATCATAAGATGTGGGTTGTGATTGTGAGCCAACAAGGTAAGTTTGATTTAAGTATTTCTACTCATTTTAAGTTAAAATAAAACTGACTGACAAAGTCAGAACGACGTGAATCCATACGTTATTAGATATACGTATTATTAGTTAAGTTATCATACTTGTGTTAAATCTACGCTGAATCTGGGACTTGAACCACCGACCTCCAGGTTACAAGTCTTGATCGATAAGGCGGCGGCCTTATCGATCAAGCTACTGAGGTCGGATTAGGTATATTATTATGCACAGTAACATTATCATTTATCAACCCCATGGAAATAATCATGATCATCAATATCAATATTACCATTCTAAGAATTTGAAAAACTTGTGTTAGAAATTCTGCTGTGTCAATCATGTCACATCAGATCACACTGACGTCTTGTTCATCTCTTCATGACATGTTGTTTTTGTGTCAGGAATGTCCGATTATCAATTATTATGCTTGCTGTTTTTCTAGATGCATTTTATACTATTCATTGAAATACTAGATGATGTTGTTTTGCATTGTACAATTTTATTTATTTATATGAATAAACGTTAAATACCCTTTATACACAAGTAACCCTAAAAAATATAAAATAAAGTAAAACTATATTATAATAATAAATTATACATTGACTTTTCTGACTGATGATAATATACTTTAAATAATTCATATAAATATATTAGGTATGTATATTTCTTTCTGTTTAAATACTCGTATTAAAAGTGAATACCATGAATAATAGATAGTTTCAAAGGTTAGTATTTTAAATAATTAAAATACGCAACTTTCAATTTATATTTTTGAAATTGCACTGCATGGTTGTTATTTTCAAGAGATTCTACTAACAACATCAAAATATCGTTGCTTCTAAATCACCTAAAGAACTTCCACGACCTATTTGCTACACTGAAAACAATTTTTGGTTAACTGACTAATGTCTGTCCACATAAATATTTTTTCCACCGAAAGTAATGTTTTCAAAGAAATGAATCTTTTGACAGAACCAAGTATGGAAAGCTCCCGGATTCTCAAATCCTTTGACAATAGTTACAATTTGGAAAGTAGCTGGCAGCAAAACAGCGACGCACAACAAAAGGCACCTGGGTACTTTCTACTTTCCACTGCTAAGGTTGGGTGAGTCGTTACTTTCTTTTATTAAAAGTCAGTCTGACAAAACAAAGCAGGAAATCTATTTTAATACCTCTGGAACGAGTCTGAACTTTTTTCTTTAATTTAAATTGTTCCGGGAAATGTATTTTATTTATTTATTCGTTGTTTTTTGTTCTAGAAAAAAGAGGAATAAAGAATGCGACATTTAATGACAAAACGGGAAAGATTCGGAAAGTATAAAGCAAGTGAAATGAGCGCGAAAGAGGTATTAGAGAAAAATGAAATGGGAGTGAGGGACATGGAGAATGTAGGAGGAGGAGGAGAGGGAGGAAGAGAATGTGCGGCAGGAGGAGGAGAAAATGGAAATATAGGAATAATAAAAAAGACAAACTGTAGAAACGGGCTAGAATGTAAGCACAAAATATACAAAAATATACATTTTTAACTTCAAAATGGAACCAGAACATCATAAAAAGAAAGTATAGAGAAAGAGAGAGAGAGAGAAGAAGAGAGACAGAAAAGCTGGGAAGAAAAAAGTTGGTTCTATATTCTCGCAATGAAGTTTTCTTGTTAATTAAGCAAAATTACGCAGCCATGAATATGAAATTCAAATTTGAAAAGTACATACTTGATTTTTGAGCCCCTGTCACTACTAGAGGTTTGTTGAATACAACAAAATATGCAACACTGCATGCAAAATTCACCAATTAGATTTTTATTGGCTGCATTATCGGTAAATTACATTTGTAAGACTAATTAAATTAAAAATGTAGATAATATTATACTGTACATGTGTAATACCTCGAGTTTTTCAAAGAAAGTTGCAAAACTTTGCAGAAGTCTTCCAACGAACAGTATTAGAAATATTTGTAAATAAGTTTTAATACAGTAGTTACTTTAAGATAAAAGTCAACAAATATCAAGATCCACACAAATGAACACTAGAAGAGACTTAGAGAGGTATTCATGCACAATTCAAACATCTTCTTCTCATCAGCAAAGGCTAACATCAATAAATTGATAATACTTTAAATATATGGGATAGAAAATGGAAGGTCAAAAGAAAAATATCAGCCCGACCCACTGTATATCTGTCCCCACACATTATACTCTACAAGAACATGAAAAATTGCTCTTTTGTGAAGAAACATTTAAAAAAAGAAATTCCACATGAATCGAAAAGGTGTCCCCGTCTCACCGCTATAAAACACAGTCATTTACCACCGTCGCCTCTTCATTCTGAATTTCCTGCATGTAGCATCAGCATATTCTTCTCATTGTGCTCACAATTCAAAAAACCCGCCGAAATGAACATGACAGGGTGGAAGATTTTTCCAAATTTTAAAAACAAGAAAATATCCTCTAATACTATTTAGAAAATTTAGGGCTCTATTATATACAGGGTGGACCAAAAAAACGTTTACACCCGTTAATGGTAGATTACTGACGACATTTCCAGCCCGGATCTGCAATCCGTTTTTTCGGATTCGCCTTTATAACTGCACAAAGTGATTTTCTGCAACTTTCTGAAAAAGTCCGACTTTGGCTTATTCTTCAGGTCAGAACTTTTTTCCTGTTTAAGATGAGTTGATTCTGAACAATTCTGCAGAAAGCCAACAAAATTTCGAAGTTTCTAGTTATACTACTTACTTTTTTTACGTTTTGGTTTGGCATCTTTTTTGATACCTGAATAGAAAAAAAAATTCTCAAGTAAGTTTTTTACACTTTGAAACACTCAAGATTTGCCCGAGCAAATTTTGGCACAGACACGGGCAAATTTGATAAAAGTTGGCTTCAAACCCAAGGATGCTAAAATATAATTTTACTATTTTTTATCACGTGATCTTCTGGGAAAACGAACCAGGTAAGTCTCAAAAATTGATGTTCAAAATCTTAAAAGTGTTGACCGTGTAGGGTCGTCTTGTGCTCAAAGAGTAATTAGCTATTTATGTCTGATAATTATTTTCCTTGGAATTAATTAAAGGCCAGTCAAATGAATGATTGTTTGTTTCTCGATGGTAGTTTTCAAGCATATTTTTCTGCATTCTGTGAAATATTATCTTTAAACTTCTGAGTTTTTTTAGTACAAGTTACATAATTATTATTCGGATGCCGAAATGGCAAATATGCATTTAGCATATGGAGCTGCCAACAGGAACATTAGGGATCACGTGAAAAACATAGATTACGAAATACCAGAGGATACGCAAGAGTAGCAGAATCTGGTAGCAAGAATCCTGTTGGCATTCGATGACCTGACAGAAAAACCTGGAATCTTCCGCAACATTCGACGGAACATGATGAAGAGGTTCAACCTTTGCATCCAGGAAGGTGGACGCCACTTCCAACAGTTCCTCTGAGGGAATTGTGAAGGGAGAGAGAGAGAGAGAGAGAGGCAGAGAGCGAAAGAGAGAGAGAGAGGCAAGAAGGTAGGACAATTCTGAATTAGAACCAAGGTACTAAAGTCACCATTGGTTTCAAAAATTTGTGTGAGGAGAATCCATGTGTGTACTAAGGCTAAATAAAAAATGGCAACAATCATTTTTATTTTGTAGTCATGAATTTTTGCTAGCTCTGGCGTTGGGACCGGGGTGGGATCTTCCGCATGGCAAGTGACAAGCTTACCACTGAGCTAATCGTGCTCTTCTAATCGTTTCTCATTGAACATACTAACACAAAATGTTTTTTTAAATACCTTTTTGTTTATATCAAAATAGTATAAAACATAATAAAGACTGCAAAAGTTTATTAATTTTACAAAATATTATCTTTTTTTTTTTTTTCAAGATTTCTATTAAGAGTTGACAATCGGTAAATATTTGTATAATTAGTATTGTTTATGTTAGAAGAACCTACCTACATATTTACCCGGCTTCATTTCATAAACTCTATTTTCTTTAGGTAAATTCGCTAGTTTTTTTTCTCTCGTAGGGAAGCATAAGAAAAACCATCCTTACATTATCAAGGCAGTCTCTCAGGGGCTTACATGAATAATAATTATGTCTATTGTGATACCAATAGTAAGTATCTGATATAACTCAATTTACAGATGGTATTACCCCCAAAAAACCATACGTTGTTGGTGTTACAACAGGTCAGATCCAGGTATGAAAAAAATATTCCATCAGATTTTTTTGATAGTTAAAATAATATTGACCGCCCAGTACTGAACCTCGGTCATGCGACTGACACTCTTAGCACTACCACATCAAGCTAACACCACTAACAATCTGAGAAGCACGAAAATTATCATTTGAACTTTCCTAAACTGGCTGATGAAAGCATGTGAGACCGCGCTATTCAAAAAAAGCAATGTAAACAATTTTTGTAAACAATACAAGGCGCCCTTACACAGTCTACAGCTAGAAAACTCTTAGGATTTTTGAAGAATTTTTGGCAAACATCTAATGATTTTTCCCAGAAGATTACGTGATAAAAAATCGTAAAATTATTTTTTAGCATCCTCGGGCGGCCGCCAACTTTTATCAAACTTGCCCATGTCTGTGCCAAAATTTGTTCGGACAAATGTCGAGTGTTTTATTTAGTAAAAAAGTTTTTTTGGGTGTTTTTTTCTGTTTAGGTGTCAAAAAAGATGCCAAACCAAACCCTAAAAAACAAAGTAGTGTAGCTAGAAACATCGGAATTTTGTTGGCTTTCTGCAAAATTGTTCAGAATCAACTCATCTTGAACAGGAAAAAGTACTGACCTGAAGAATAAGCCAAAGTCGGACTTTTTCGGAAAGTTGCAAAAAATCACTTTGTGCAGTTACGAAGGCGAATCCGAAAAAACGGATTGCAGATCCGGCCTGGAAATGTCGTAAGTAATCTACCATTAACGGGTGTAAACGTTTTTTTGGTCCACCCTGTATAACACAGGATTAAAGTTAAGGTAAGCCAGACACGCCCTCAACTCTGGCAATAGTGGTTGAAATTAGTGGTCGAAACCAGACTGTCGCTGTGATTGGTTGAAACTCCGACTTGAGGGCGTGTCTCGCTTATCTTAACTTAAATCCTATTTCATAAATTGACCCTTTGAAGAATAAAAGTAGTAAGTACACTTCCATCTACCACGTCTTGACTGTTTTGAAAAGTCGGAAGAAACTATTGTGAGATTTTTAAAAATGTAAGGATTCATATCCGCAGGTCTTTGGACTTTGATTATGACTCCTAGAAGTTGTCGACTGACTGTCATTTTTTAAGGAGCTGAAATTGCAAGGATTACGATAGATGAAATAGTGTGTTTCCTGTTAGGTTCGGCTAAAAACAAAATAATAATCAGAAATTTCACTTAAAAGGCAAGGATATTGGGTGAGGGTGGGTTGATAAATAATGAAAACGTAAGTAATGATAAAATATACCTACAACAAACTACCTAGATACATAATATATATATCTTATCCAAAGAACAAAAAGAATTAGCCTCTTCTTAATATAAATAAATTCAACTTCGTGGGAGGTTTAAAAAAAAGAAGTTAATATCACTCTAAAGTCTGGGAGACCCGGTACTTCTTTCAAAGCTCAGAGCTTTTAATTTACATCCCATGTTCACGGCATTTAAAACATTTATACAAGCATACGAAAGCTTCTTCTTCTAAATGTTTGCTAACTTAATTGAAACATTTTTTGCCTTCATACATAAGAGCTTCGTAATTTGATTAGATTTTTTGTAAAGGGTATTTTTCTCTCTTTATTTTTCTTTTGTGCTCGTATGCTGTACAGGACGGGTCACACTTTTTAGGAATCGTTAGAGGTGTGAAAATGACACAACGCGGCAGTTTCTTCCTTATTGATATTTTAACCTTGAATTCAAATTACAGGGTGTTTTAGGGATCCTAAACGTTTCATTGATCTGAGATAAACACAGAATTCTATGAGTATTCAGGTTTAGAAAAAATGTTAAGAGGTCATGATTTCCAGGAACACTTATTTTAATAACAACATCGCCTTATTTATACTGCCCGACTAGGACTAATGAGTCCCATTATTCGAGTAGTAAGCCCAAAGCGTTTTTATGTGGTCAAGTGAGAGAAAATCTTGTCATGTCACGGCTGAGTTTTGAACGCGCGACCTTTGGATTACCAGACCAGCACCTTAACCATTGAGCTAAGAAATACGAGAGGAAGAGAAAAGGAGATTATTTTAAGAAATGCGAGGAGATATGTTCTGAATCTCTCTCTTACAAGAGGAAGGAAGAAGAGTAAGAAGACAAAAGGAGAAGGAGAAAAATAAGAAGATTTAAAAGAAAAATGTGAAAAATGCCAGCAGAAAATTGAATTAAATCGAGCGCAATGCTTACATCGCAACGCATTACTGTCTCACCAACGCGTGCAGCAATGCCAACGCAACAAACTTTCCTGTGAGGAAAATTTAAAATTCTGCGAGAGAAAGAGACAAATTTTGACAAAAAATACAAATTTTGAAGAGAAAAAAAGAAGACAAATTTCAATTCTTTGAACTTTTCCCATCAACAAAAACTTTCTTCTTACTGGATATTATTTGTTAGAATTATTCTTGAAACTTTTATTTTCAATCTCTCTTTATATTTTTATAGTTAAAAAAGCAATAAATTTTTGTGGCTCTTAAAATATTCGGAAGAAACGCTCAACATTATTTTCCGTCTTGCTGCAACAGTGGTGCAACTACTGAGGTTGTTAATCGTCTCTTAGAAGTCTGAGACACCCTTCCAGCGTTGCAGATGGAACCAACATTGAGATTATTGAGAGGCAATTTGAATAACAGGTGCTGGTCTGGTAAGTGATTAAGGCTTAGGCAATGCTTTGCAAAGGTAATTTAGATGGTAAGACTTCTTAGCCATTTAGAAATTAGGACTTTGACCAGGTTATTTATCTATAAAGCAGAGGTATTTGGACTGCATTCGATTGAAAAAGCTGTTATCTGGATAAATTATTCAGATGGTAGGTATAATATACCATTTATGTATCATTTTATTTATGTAAGTTGACGGGATATTCCTTTCATTAGTAACTAATGATGCTGCCCTAATGGTTTCCACCTGGCATGATTTTCTGGAATGAGCTTTCTACTCCTCCTTTAGTTGAATCGGAATTCAAATGGTCTCTATTGACAAGATGACAGCCACAGTTGGAGTATGACATTCTCTCGTGTGGTCCGCAGAGTCATTAACTTCAACATCAGTTTACAAAATCACCCATAACAGAACCCGAAGCTACATGATGACATCAAACTTCAAGACCCTTCCATAATAATTCAATTAAGCATGGATGAAATTATAAAAAATGTCTTTTTAAAATCTTTCGGAGAAGAAGTGGAAGAAATAAAAATTCAAATTTTATGTCTCGTTTACATAATTATGTGAAGGAATTCAAAATTCAAACTCGAAGAACTGATGAGAGAGAAATAACTTGAAAAAAGAGATCTTTTTTGGGATATTTTTAGTTTCTGAAGAGCTATTAAAACAGAAGCGGACAAGAATTTGAACGACATAAAACTGTCGTCACCGGTATTAAGTGGTTGTGGTTCGGTGGGTAGCTGGAGGACCGGTGGTCCTGGGGTACTGATGGGTTGGATGCGATAAGTGAATTGATGATGATTCTGAATATATTAAATAATAGGACATGAGCCATGGACTGCACCGTGCTCCATCTAGCAAGCTGAACCGTGGATGCATCCCAAGAGAAGCTGACCAACGGGTCTATAAACTCAAAGGAGAGCTTGTCTGTTTAAAGCGAAATACTATTTTCAAAAGCAAAGAATGCAAAAAAAAAAAAATCGTGTTCATTGGAAGATTGACGAGGACTTGCACCATCCATACCGGCAAGGCGCTCAGCAACTTACGCTGAAATGAGGTGGTTAACATCCAATCGTAAATTGTTATCCTCAATTGATACCCTGGTTATATCTACCTACCCCGTTTGACATGCAAAAAAAAGAGAAGAATAATTAGAAAAAAGGCTGTATATTAGTTTCGGCCAGAAAGCATGGCCCTATAAGTATTTCTTCTAATCCTAGACTCGAGGCATTGTACTACATCGCGGCTGGACGCAAGTAGTAAACATCGGAAAAAAACTTGGAATGTTTATGTAACATCATACGCTCTACAACTGAACATAATGCTAGCAGTTCTATTCACGAACCCTTCAACCTAACAAGATATTAAAAAACCTCCTTTTCTAAATCACGAGGAACTACGAAAACGGTGGCTCAAACTCTACAAGGAGCTGCGGTAGAAATTTGTACAGGAAAAAACAAGACCAACTCTAAGAATTTGGATCCTTTATGAACCAAACTAATAGGTAACAAAATCTATGTAGCACGAACTCTGTCAAACTTTTAATAAACATAGGCTCTTCTGAAGAGAGCTACCAGAATCTATTTAAACAACATAATGTCATGGTTCATTCAATTTTTTTTCCAAATAATAAAACCATGTTTAACATTACAACATGTCCTTGCTCGTATAAAGGGACTTTCGAACATAGCAACTACATAGTTGTGTTTGGGAAGTACAAGAAGGGACATAATTATTTTAAGGACTAAATTATGACTATCAGCAGTTGGTATCATTATTATTAGGTATTATCATTGTAACATAGAACATTGAAAATAATCTACATGCACATAATAAAGCCCATTCAAGAGGACACACATACATAGGCACATACAGCAGTGGCGGCTCCTGACTTCAAGACTAGGTGAAGACAAATTATACCCAGAAGTATTGAAAAAATAAAATTATTAATTTATCTGATCTTAGTTCATAAACACAGCCCATTGTAAGTGATGGCTGTTTCCCTGCAGAGCATGATTTTCTCTCATACCAGTTTTGCATCATATAAGTTTTTATAGGTACTTTTTTTGGAGAACACTTGGTACTTAATAAATAAACAAGGCCAGCAGAACAATTTGTCAACACTTGAGCTGGTACACAGCCATTCAATTTTCATAAGCCATTCAGGCTTGAACTGTATGGCTGTGGGGCAGGCATTTGCTTTACTTTTTTAGTGGTGGTTATAGTAATTGGAGAAATTGGACATCCAGTAATCATAATATCTTTCTTATCCTCATTACTTCTTAATCTGAATGGGGTTACATACTTTTAATGTTTGAACCCCATGATTTTGTGGGAATCTCATTGTTTCTTTGAAATATTGTTATTAATTATTCATCTTAATAAAAAATATTTATTCATCTTAATAAAAAATATTAACTAAAAGTTGGTAAAAAGACTAAAAAGGAATTAAAATAAAAATATTAGGATTATACCTCAGTAGATAGGTAGGTACAACATTTTAAAGAGGGGTTAGAACTGGGAAGGAAAGAAAGTTAGTTGAAGACTAAAAATTACAATCCGAAACTGGAAGAAAATCCACCACCAGATTACAAAATAAATCTAAGAAAACATACTTACTACAAATATAAAATCAGCTTAAATTTGGGTTACCATTGTAGAGGGTAGTGAGTTGGAATGAGAAGGCACTGTTTAGATTGATTTAGAAATATATTTGTATACAGTTTTAGTTTCAGGTTAAGATTTTGATTGTGTTAAAAGATTAAATGATAACAATTTGGTTTGGGTACTTATTACAATGTAGATAAATGTGAAAGTGAGAAGTTCATTTAACAAACATGCAAAGATAATCGTACTGCACTTAGTATGACACGGCGCACGCTACACACTCCCCTGCCAGTGATGAAATCACGATCTGGTTGGTTGGTTGATTGGTTGGTTGGTTGGTTGGTTGGTTGGTTGACTGGTTGATTGGTTGATTGATTGATTGATTGGTTGGTTGGTTGATTGATTGGTTGGTTGGTTGTTTTTGAGGGCAAGTATGTCATCAGCCCTTGGTATTGAAGTTTCTGAGACTTGGGGCACGAATGGGCGAGTAGCTTCTGCGATGTTGTCTGCGTGAGTTGCGAGCTCTGTGAGGTTCTTCTCCTCAGGCATGGTTGAAGCTTGGTAAGGGCCAGGAACTGCTTGGCTAGGGCTGGGAGCTGCTGGAGGTTGGCTGGTTGCTGGGGTTGAGCTGCTGGAGGCTGGCTGGTTGCTGGGGTTGTTGTTCAGGTCGGGGTCACCACTTTGTAGAGGGTAGTGAGTTGGAATGAGAAGGCACTGTTTAGATTGATTTAGAAATATATTTGTATACAGTTTTAGTTTCAGGTTAAGATTTTGATTGTGTTAAAAGATTAAATGATAACAATTTGGTTTGGGTACTTATTACAATGTAGATAAATGTGAAAGTGAGAAGTTCATTTAACAAACATGCAAAGATAATCGTACTGCACTTAGTATGACACGGCGCACGCTACACCATTGATGTCTAAATGACTATTTATGAAAAACACAGATATTGCCTTATAATTTTAAGTACTTCACTGGAAGCTGTGTGCTTAGCTACCTGCAACCTGCATGATTATAATGTTATTTCTGACACTGAAAAAAGTACATAGCTACTTCATATTCAACTTATTATGAAAATCACAGGTCAGATCAGGTAGGAATAATGTTTCTGTCCTGTATCAAATAACGGGAAATAACTTTATTAACTAGTTACACCAATTAAAAGTCACTTGATTACCGTTGAAGAGATTTGAAAATAATCTAATAAAATTTAAAAAGTGCGCAAAAAGTTTTGTTTACATTCTAAAGATAAGAGATACAATGTTGCCAAGTTAATTTCATAGCTAAATTTCTACAAACTTCAAGAGCTATATTTTAATTTTAAAGAAATCCCTCAAATCATGTGAGACGTATTTATTTGTTTTAAAAAATAATACTACACCGCCTGAACAGAATTTTCTCTTGAGAATTTCATTTCAACACGTCTAATTTCATGATTTTTTTTTTTAAAATGGTTCCATAGTCAGGATCTTAAACAGGACCACCATTGTCCCTATTTAGAAACTTCTTGGAACAACTAGATACCAGATTATATTATTTGGCTCAATTTCGGTACATACATTAAATAATTATTTCCGAGATTTGACTTCAATCGAGATGTCCTTTTTAAGACTATAGTTGACAAGATACATAAATAGTTAAAATTTATTGGTATCGGCTATTGTTTAGGAACTATGTACAAAACTAGAACCCAAAAAATGAGAAATAATATCCAAAATTCCTGACACAAAATCCTGCTTTCCTAACGCCTACGTTATTATTATTATTATTTTTTTTTTTTTAATATTACAAGATTGTGCTAGATATGGGATGCTAAATCATTGACTGGTTTCCTAGGTCTGGCATAATGCTACTGGCAACAATGTTAATATCAAATACACATGACATCGCACATGGTATGTGGCTTCGTGACATTTCGTATGAGGTCGTTTAGATAATGTAAACTGAATACAACTGAAGACTGTCCTCAGTAGCATATTACATAGATATAGTTCTTGCCTAATATTTCATGATACCTACTTGGAAATACTCAACTCTGATTGGTTGATTCAAGGACAACTGAAGACAATTTCGAATTGTCTTCACATTTGGTGTTCTCCTTGGAAAGTAACATGAAATGTTAAGCAGCATTGATCTATTTTACACAAAGCTTACTCTTTTTTTTTTTTTTTTTTTTTTTTTTTTCTTTCTTTGAGTTGGATCAATTGTGCCATTTTCAAGGGATTATGAGTAGTGTTTTCACTGTTCAAAATTAGGTGAAAATGTCTTCAGTGTCTTCACCCGACGAGCCGCCACTGACATACAGACCGCTTTGTACACCTGTAGCGTTGACAGAGGGTAAAATTGAATAAAATTACCATTAACATGAGAGCGCAGTATAAGTTTCTCAAAGAACATGAGAAACCCAAGGAAGGCATCAAGATTATTCAGAGGGGCTGTGATACCAATACCTACAGCACAGAACCATTCCAAAACCTGATGGAGCATCTAAAAAACTTGGTAAGCAATTCAAAAGGAGCTAAGTAACTCATCAGAAATATCCCCTACAAAGTGAATTCTCGATGAGTTCATTTTGAAAGCCATCAATGTCATCGTAAAAATAGATTAGAATCAGTAAACTCTTCAGCACATTATCCGGAACGGGCATCGGAATGGTTCTTCATTGGAGATCTGGGAATTGAGAAATCCACGGGTGCATGTAATTAAATCAAATTCCTCTCGGTAGAGCCAACGAACCCTTTTCCCTGTGTGAATTTCTTGAAACACAGAAAAATATTACTTCTAACTGGAAAATAAATATGTGTATTATAATATGTAGCTGGTGGAGGTTTTCTTCCTATTGTTTACGCTAGCATCACCCGATCTCGCCACAGCAAAGAAGCTATAGACACGACAGGGGAAAATGTAGGGTGAAATGGACATGTGCTGCTAGTTTGTTAGGGGATCAATTAAACTCCGCCAGGAAAATTCTGAGAATCTTTGAACTCCAGAGAAGACCCAATGAAATACACCTGTGGAAATATAGCTAACATGAATGCTAGATGCTTCTACCTAATAGTTAACAGTTGCAGAAAACCGTCAAATTCATTTTCAAGGATGAAGAAAGAAGTAATCCATAAACAAGAATCATCGAACCTACAATCTGGACATGCTGAAAGAATGAAATTGTTCTGACAATACCACCGAGGCTGTACAGAGGAAATCCTCATGCATAATAAAAATTCCAATTCGTCTTTTATGGAAATTTCAGCAACTCACTTGCCGCCTATGATAAATATCCTCAGGAAAAGGGCATACTATCTTAAGGAATATAAATATCTTAGAGAACACACTGATTGATGGCCAAGAGAACCCCAGGTGCTACCTTCCCAGGTCACGTAAGAAAACTTTGTTCTCTGCAGAAATTGATGTAATATCTCGAAACCAGAAATTGATGTAATATGCCAGACGGAACGGAATACAAAACTGATGATATTCGGTGGAGATGACAGTGAAATATCGACCCGGCATGTCGGTAACAAAGATGTTTTTTTGTTGAGAAATGAATAAAAAGTAATATTAAGACATATATTCTGACTTGACATATCGACATCATCTCCATATCGATATCAATTTATTAAAGTTTGGAATGAAGGAGGAAGAGAAGGAAAGGACAAGGATGAGTATAAGAAGAAGAGAGAGAGAAAGAAATAGTGGTTGCCTTAAGCCTCATGGGTGGTCATTATAACTTTGTACATATATTCTACAGGGTGTTATGAAAAGAAAAAAATAACATAATATACTTATTAGACCTCAAAAAGATCTTATTATATTGGCCATTTAATACAAGTCAAAGAAGAGTAAAGCAATTAGCAAATTCAAAGAATTTTTTTATTCAAATAATATCAGAAAATGTAATTTAAATTATAAAATTAAGTTGATAAACCTATCTAATTATTTTAAAGAAAATCTAGTTCACAAAAAAGGTGATATTACTAACCAGAAACTATTTTTAATAAAAATGTGTTTACATCGCTACCATCCTGTAGAAATATAATGCACCAGTCGCTGCACTCACATTAATTTAATGATTTAATCGCACAGCTCTTGATTTTTATACAAAAAATAAAAATTTATCGTTTTAATAAGTACCTATGTCGTAATAATGCATAGGTGCCTTCCTTCAATGGAAGTATTACGCTTGATTTTTCGAAAAAATATAATTTATTGTTTTAATAAATAATTTCATTAAAAAATACTGCAGCCAAGAAGTTAGGTTGCGTGGAACTGGATGTCACAAATCACAGGTGAACCTCTCTTATGTATGAATGGAAGAAGTCTACTGTAGGGTCAATCGATTCAATGGTCGTCAGTTCGAGTCTTGACTGAGACTTGAATGTATTATAACTCTAATTTATAATCAAGGTAATGTTTATTTCACTCAGAATCCATTTTTGAACGACAAAATGCTTTTACCTCATTTTAGAATAATACCAGAACCTCAACAAACAGTTGGAGAAATTTCCGTAGCGATAAAAAGAAATCTCCTATCAGCTCTATCCATCGTTTCATGCCCTCTTGACCCTCTTCGCTTTCATCCTCAGATTCCTGGGAAAGTCCTAATTCTTCCCGCTACTTGACAACCTTGCAACACGCAGTATACAATTTTAATTTAATCTAAATGCAAAAAGAAAAACAACATTGATAAAAAACAAAACAGTTTAACAACATGACAGCTTTTTCCGACTTTATTAAATCAAGTCAATCAAATTTATGTAAATCCAACAGACTTGTTTGCATTTGAGTCTTGTTTTTCCACGAAACCTGGTTTAGAAAGTTAGAATGAAGAGACTTTTCAGTATTATTTCGGCAGTATAAACAAACTGTATTATATTTCATTAAAATCAAATCATACACAAGAACAGTTCATAAACTAGATCTGGAATGGACCGATCCATGTCGGCCGAAAGTAGTTTCGTGTTTTACATTTTTTTTTTTTTTTTTAAAGATGAGTGTTTCACAGCCTTTTTTTCACAGCCTACTGTAGACGCTTGTGGTCAGTGTTGTACCCTGCTCATCCCGTAGTGTGCCTTCACTCTGATGGGCGAGAAGTGACACAATACATCCCATTTAGGTACTGGATCAACACGAGCGCACCGGAAGGTATCCCTTACAAACAACTATAACCAAATTTTGAAAACAAATTTTTGTCGGCGCGGGGGTTCGAACCCGGGACCTTCGCATGCCAAGCGAGTGCTTAACCACTGAGCTATTCGTGCGCTTTTCATTTAACCAAAATTTTTGGTATTGAGATAAATACCATGGTATTTATCTCAATACCAAATATTGAGATAAATATTGAGATAAATACCATGGTATTGAGATAAAGTCCCCAATACTCTTCACAACTAACCGACCTCAGTAGCTTGATCCGTGGTTCGAGTCCTAAGATTGATAGTAAAGAGAGTTTGAATAGCTCTGATGTCACTAAATTGATTAACTCAAATATGATAACTTAACTTTAATAACTCTTCAGAAATAACCTGTATAACAATATTTTTAGCAAATCGATTTTCAGATACACAAAAAAACCTTTTAACAGTTACGTATATTTTTAAGACCTAATCTTTCAAATTTATGTATCTATTAAATAATTTGGCTAGCCATTTTTAAGAGTCTACGGAAACCTGAGATATCCATATTGTTAGTATCTACTAATTAACACAACTAGTAACTAGAGATTCTTAAAAATCAAAGGCCAAATTCTAAATATATAATGTATTTCTTTAATTCTTCTGCATGTCCTCTTTCCAATCAAATATTTTTTTTTGTAAAGTGAATATTCTTTTATTGAGAAAAGATTGTTTTAGTGGCGTGTTACTCATGAACGTTACCGTCATGAACGTTACCCGTAGTCACCTAGTACGTTAAGTTTTTGTAATTTTGTGTGAAGAGGTAGCTGCTAGAAATATTCTAAATGAAAGCTTTTGCTCAAAGGTATTTGTCTTAGTCTTCTGAGCCTAAAAAATTGTTAAAAATTGTTTAGGAAAAAGGTAACGTTCATGACTTGAAAAAATCCAATTGCCCAAGATAAATGAAAATGACCCATAAAATGCATCCAGCTTTCAATACATGGATTTGCACGTGTTCAATGTACACAGAGTATGAAAAGACTTCTAAGTATCAACTTTTCTAGGCCTAGATCTGTGTTTTTCTTGCAACTTTATTTTTACTAGATATCCTATCTGTCTATGTAGACAGCAGCATATGTAGAGAAGACAGCAAAGCGTTTGTTTGCTTGAGGCATCATCAACAACGTTGCGGCGAAAGTTTCAAGAAAAACTTTGCATGTGAAAAATATATACTTAAAAGTACATCAGACATGTTCAAGTACATAGATACCTTTCCAGCTAACATAGGCACTCGGGTTTCTGATATCAAAGAGGAGTTTGCTAACAATGTGAAGAACTAACTTGGAGAAACCATAACTCCCCAGGACAAGACATAGTTGACGGGAGAAATAGTCTTCAAGAGAAACCAGTGTGAGAGGAGGAAGAACAGAAGGAAGGAGGAAAAGAGAGATGGGAGAAAGAGGAATAGAAGAACAGGGGAGAAGGAGAGTAGAAAATGGAGGAGGACAAAGAACAGGAACAGGTAGAAACACTGGAAGCAAAGATGCGGCAAATGAGTTGAGGGGGGGGGGATATAATGGAGAACATGATGGTGATGGAAGACCAGGAAGGGGAAAGACAACTAGGTAAATATTTGAGATGTTTTAAGTTCAGATTTGACAGAATGAAAGGAATAAGGGATGGAAAAATGAAGGGGGGGATAGAAAATTAGGAAGGGGGAGAGAGACAGAGAGATGGTAGGAATAGAGAGGAGAGAATTATTTATATCCTCTAGTCATCAGAAGCCACATGAGTCAGCAGAGAAGATAGACTCAGGACACCACGTGCAGTACACAGAAGCACCTTTCTGAAAAGAAACTTGAAAAGCCATCAGAAACTTTGCATCTGCATCTCAAGTATACGGTATGCTCTGAATAGGTTTTACCCCTAGAAGCTTTAGTAGAACGTGGATGCTCTTAAAAATAATTGTTTTTCAAAACTTTCAAAATAAGACTTAGGTAAGGATAAATTCAAAAGAAGTTAAAACTGTAAAGAAATTGAAACATTCGCCTCGTGTCTCAATTATATAAAAATCATCATTTTATCCATGACTTTTAGTTTGTTTATTTCTACACGAGCAGAAAATTAAAACTCATTTTGCATACTGCCAAATGTCATGCTAAGAGTTTCCAAGAAAAGAATTGATGACAAAAAGAATAGGTCAGATGAGTAAAAAGCTCAGCTAGGTTTTACCTTGGACCATTGAAACGTGTCAGTTTATCTCATCACGCAGTAAACTGAACAGAATACGAGGAAAACTAATTTGGATAGTACAATAAGATACTAAAAAAAACGGAAACACCAAAGAAGCACCTTTCTGAAAAGAAACTTGAAAAGCCATCAGAAACTTTGCATCTGCATCTCAAGTATACGGTATGCTCTGAATAGGTTTTACCCCTAGAAGCTTTAGTAGAACGTGGATGCTCTTAAAAATAATTGTTTTTCAAAACTTTCAAAATAAGACTTAGGTAAGGATAAATTCAAAAGAAGTTAAAACTGTAAAGAAATTGAAACATTCGCCTCGTGTCTCAATTATATAAAAATCATCATTTTATCCATGACTTTTAGTTTGTTTATTTCTACACGAGCAGAAAATTAAAACTCATTTTGCATACTGCCAAATGTCATGCTAAGAGTTTCCAAGAAAAGAATTGATGACAAAAAGAATAGGTCAGATGAGTAAAAAGCTCAGCTAGGTTTTACCTTGGACCATTGAAACGTGTCAGTTTATCTCATCACGCAGTAAACTGTACAGAATACGAGGAAAACTAATTTGGATAGTACAATAAGATACTAAAAAAAACGGAAACACCAAAGAAGCACCTTTCTGAAAAGAAACTTGAAAAGCCATCAGAAACTTTGCATCTGCATCTCAAGTATACGGTATGCTCTGAATAGGTTTTACCCCTAGAAGCTTTAGTAGAACGTGGATGCTCTTAAAAATAATTGTTTTTCAAAACTTTCAAAATAAGACTTAGGTAAGGATAAATTCAAAAGAAGTTAAAACTGTAAAGAAATTGAAACATTCGCCTCGTGTCTCAATTATATAAAAATCATCATTTTATCCATGACTTTTAGTTTGTTTATTTCTACACGAGCAGAAAATTAAAACTCATTTTGCATACTGCCAAATGTCATGCTAAGAGTTTCCAAGAAAAGAATTGATGACAAAAAGAATAGGTCAGATGAGTAAAAAGCTCAGCTAGGTTTTACCTTGGACCATTGAAACGTGTCAGTTTATCTCATCACGCAGTAAACTGTACAGAATACGAGGAAAACTAATTTGGATAGTACAATAAGATACTAAAAAAAACGGAAACAAGATACAAAAAAGAAAGAAAAGATAATATAAGATACCTATGCTAAGGCGAAATAACACTAAGTAATCTGGAACAAGAGGAAATTTTAAAACAGATAGAACAAGATAACAACGAGTAAAGGAGATCAAAATACTAACTAAACTGGAACTTAGTAAATTACAAGGTACTAAGAAAACTGGAAAAGAGAAAACTAGAGGAATCGAGATTCACTCTTGTGCTACCTAAAGATTCGGCGCGAACCTGCTGATCGTAGAGTTAAAGCGTCTTACAGGAAAAAGAAAAAAGTAGAAGAAAATATGAACCATGTTAACCGGAAAAAAATACAAAGCAAACTGAACCAAAGATATAAAGTAAATTAGAATTTAAACTAGACTAATATTTGATAAAGTGGGTTAACTGGGTTTGATGGCAGAGATTGCCTCAGGCAATAATCACGCCCTTTGTCAATATTATTCTTGTCAATAAAGAGTTATTATATATTATATATTAACTGAGTGTACAATAGAAGGATCAACAAAAATTATACCTCTTTCTAATCCCCTGAACACTTCTAATACCTAGCAATTAAAGTTCGGACAGGGGAAGAAAAGTAGGCTGGAACGAAAAACTAAGTCCAAAGTTTCCAACCGAAGAAACACAGGGCGGGAGTGTAAACAACAACTAGTGCAAGTTTCGCCACCTCAGCCAAGGTGATAAAACGAAAGCTTAGACGTTTGGATTCATATTAAACCTACTTAAAAATATCAAACTTCTTTACGGGAAAAGTTCAGCTTATCAAGCCTCTGCCCGATGAGGTGGGCACACTAAATATTGGACACACCGTTGCTGTTAGGTCACAAGGCGAAGAGGTTGGTGGTACAATTATTGAAGTCGTTATAAATCATGTGGAAATTGCTATTGATTTGGTCTGAAAGGTGCAACTTTCTCTGTAACCTACAGGTACTCGTTTAATTATACTAAGTTCAGTTTCGTTAAAACGGAATGTAAACATTCGAATGATGATGTCAATTTCAAGTTTTGTAAAACTAAGTTGTAAATATGCTTGCATAAAACTTGCTTGAAGCCAAACAAATAAACATTATAGTTCACAGAAATACATACATACTTGTATATACATCTAAATTAGATTACATAAGGTAGAGTGTGTCAACTTTTTTTTACCTCTGAAAATTCTCAATAGAAATCTTTCAGTATCGTGGTGGCACTATTTGGCTAAGCGGACCTATTTGAACTCAAAACTCCATGATATAAAATGTTGTGCTTTAAGCTTCCTTCACGAGTTTATAGCTTTTAAAACCTATTTACTTGTAAAACTTTCTTCCTACAATGCTTTAAATGTTATCTTTACGACAAGTAGGGGGAGAAGAGGGAGAGAGGGGGACAGAAAGGGAGCGAGGGATAGAAGAACAAAAGAGAGATGACGAAATAGAAGAAGAGAGTGTCGGATAGAGCAAGGGATATGGGAGGTAAGCCAGGAGGGAAAAAAGATAGGAAGAGAGAAAGAGAAAGGGAAATTACGGCTATAAATGTTGAGGAAAGTATCTCTTTTGTAATAGGACAGGTTGTAAAGGCATAACAATAAGCTCAATTACAACAGGAAATAGGAAATGAACCTAAGAGGCTTGAAAAATGGCTGGACCATAAAGCTAGGTGTAAAATTAATTCAGTTAAAAATTGATGAATGACTGAATACAATCTAAATTTTACTTGCAGTTGAGATAAAAATAAAATTATATAATACCTGCGAAATTCCCAAGTTTCCAATGAACAACTAGGTATGTTTGATCTTTTTCGCTCTCAAAACCAAAACAAAAAGTCCTTCTGAAATGTATGTATAAACCTCTAGAATTTAGAAGGTATTTTTCCTTAGAAGATACTTTGTATTCCTTTCAGGTAAAAGGGAGGGATTGAGAAAAATGTAGGGGAGGGAGGGAGAGAAGAAAAACAGAAGTTAAAAAAATTGAGAAATTTAATTTAAAACATTTTTCCACACCTTCGCACAGAAGGGAAAAAATCAAAGATTTTGTCCTACCTATGTACAACGGGATGTTATTTATGTGTTTATATTGTGCGTATATAGATTAAAAATCCAGGAGAAGAGGAAAAAGCGTAGGGATAAGAAGGGAGGAGTAGAAGAGAAATATCATGATGGGAAAATTCTGTAGGGGGAAAATTCTGAAATCATCAAATTTCTATCGGAACGCACGCATCAAGAGCGATGGAGTTTTTTTTATATAGAAAAGGTGAGAAAATGAAAAAAATCGAGGGAGATATAAACATGATCTTCCCTATTACTGAGAGGATCGTAGGTATTTCACAAAGCTCTCTCCTTTTCAGTTATCAATGGCACGAGAATGTGAATCTGAGGGTTGGGTGGAAGAGTAAATTTGTTTTGCTTATTGAAAAAATTGTGGTTGAGCTCTGATATTAAAATTGTGGTTGTGTCCATAATTTGGAGAGTATTTTGTTTAATTTTCACCAACATTTCTTCCTTTAAAATTTATTGAGGAAACAAATGAGGTCCGGTCACGTAAACAAAAAATAATCTACTTTTTCTTCTTCTTTTTTTTCTCAGATTAAATTACTGCAATCTTCTTGTCCCTTTCCACAAAGCCATAGGGGCTAAAGGCCTCCTCACCTTTTGTGCGGAATAGCCTGACATAGATATAGCCTTTGACACAGATAGAGCCTGTGACATAACTCACACAAAGGTTAGAAAACCTTTTCTGGGTTCCGCTCCAATTTCAAGATATTGCTTGAAACCTCATTTGAAATTGGAAAAATGTTGAGGCCATCTTAGCTTTTTCCTTCTTCACTATTGACTCTTTGATAATACCAGGAAAAAAGCTATGCCAAGTATTTTCTTTGCCCGCTCAATATTCACATACATTGCTATGAGAGTGCAAAGTATGTTTTTCTTCTGTTTAGGTAATATCATCTTCTTTTAGATTTCAAAGGCAAAAATGAGTTTTCTTCTCTCTCAAAGAAATCATTTTGAAATCCAATAATAACATTGTATAGAACACAGTGGTATTTATTATTATTATGAACTGGTTGGGGTCCCAAGAAGAGCCCCAATTATCACACCGACCTCTATTAGATCTATTGTGACCAGTTTGACCTGCTCACACTCCTAGTTGTCTAGTATGTGTGAGAAGTTTATTTCTTGGTTTACTATGTCCAGATTCCCGTTCCCTGGACAAGCAGGGCTAGGTTCTTGACTTTAGTTCCCAAGTTTGGTACAATTTCAAGATTATTGTTGCCAAATATCCTGAATCTTGTAAGTGGTAAGTTTACATAAAGTATTATTACTGTAAAAAAATACAGTGCTGTTGGTAGATGAAATGAAAATTTGCCAGAGAAGGTACAATTGTATGCATGAGATATATGGAACCTTCCTGGGGAAGTAAATGGCTAAGCTAATATATAAGGAGATATTTTGTTTTGTTGAACATAAATATCTTAAGGATACATCTTGACTTGGGACTCACTATATGGGAAATGGTTCAAAACATCAAGAGTTTGAGTATGTATTCTAGGCAACTAATTAAAAAAGAGATTTGAATACAGGTCCCCCAAAGTTCCTTTACGAACATCGGTAAATAAAAAATATACAAACTTTGTCCCACCATCTTAACTGCACAAAAAATCTGTAATCAAATTACAACTAGAAATTTTTTGTCAGGACTATGATTCGGATCAATGTTTTGCATGGTACGCGAGGATTTTACAACTCAGCTAATCGTGTGCTCATATTCCTCGGTTTTTTCATCAAAAGACCTCAACTTTAGGTATTTTTCTGTTCTTCTAAAAAGAGACTTGAAGATGATGTTTCTAAATTCCTCAACATTCAAAGAGCCCTCCCTACTGATGATGTCTGCAGACTGAGTATTAAGAACTAAAACTCTCAGTCATGCCAGTTATTAAAAACCATTATATTATATGGAAGCAAATTAATAGCCATTATAAAACATGAAAAATACCTCGAGCCAACGGACTTATGACTTATTCAAATTCAGTTCTAAGAATTTCAATTTCGTCAAGATAATCATCGAAATTAGACATCGCTCAGGAAGGCCAATAAAGAAATAAATCCAAGTGCTTCTAGACAGATTCCTATGGTGAAAAATAAATAACAAACAGATAAAAAAAGAATTACGCAAAAAGTTAACCTGTCAGTCAAGAAAGAAGAGTGCTTGAAGATTATGATGATAGATTACACTCAGGAGTTTCGGATGTGAGTTTACTGTGATATTGATGCAAGAAATGAAGCCATGGTAAATATCTTCAACATAAAAAAGATATACGAAAAGAGCTTTGCATTTAAAACAAGAAACTGTAAGTATGCGATATCCTCATAATTAGTAAGTATGTCTGTATGTAATAGTAATTTAGTAAAAAGAATACTAGTAAAACTACATGTTCCTTATTTAGAAAGAATTACCAATTGAGTGTAAAATATGAATTCTTCTATAAAAATCTGTCAATGCTTTTACAAATGTGCAAAAAAATAAAACCAAAGTATGAATTAATATCACATCTACCTAAAGAAATTAACTGTACACCCTCAAACCGTCTCCTAAAAAAGGTGCAAATGACACATCCACTAGAAACTCATATTAGAGACAGCCTTCAAAAATATGAATTAGAATCACGCTCGAATAAAATTCTAGCCATAATAATATTGATAATTATAATAACTTGATCATGGATAAGCCCATAATTGACAGAACAAAACGCCATACTAGCAGATCGCAACCTTTTTCAACAAAAGAAAAATTCTATGTGTAACACTTTTGACAAATAGTCAGTTATTTATTCATGGAGGGGTGTAATTATTGAATCATTTCATAAACTCAAGTTGGACAAGAATCAGAACTTGTCCCGTCTGAATTTGATACAGTGCACACTTTTAAAACTTCTGAAACAGGGAACTTTTCTGAATTCTGCGCTGAGAACATCGTTAGTTGCAACATATCATGCATATTGCATACCAATAAATTATGAAGGGGTACCTTATGATGTCACTTCTTGAGTATCTATGTTCGAGGTTACTTCGTGTCATTGAACATACCTGAAACAGAAAATAAAGTAATTCCATATTAGAAAACATTGAAGATAAATTAAGAAATCTTATCAGAAGAATAATAAATGGAGCGCACGATTAACTCGGTGGTTTTGAGTTTGAATCCCAGAGCCGACGAAAATTTCTTAAAAATACAAACGTTTGTTATGGACACCTTACGGTGCGCATGCGTAGACCCAGAACCTGCACGGGAAGTGTTACTTCTTCCCTTCAGAGGGGAGGAATACTAGAACACAGACCAGAGTCTAAAGTAGCTGTTGTTTAAGAGGAACCTAGGAAAAAAAATAGCTGTGAAACACCCATCTTTTTTAGAAATCTCATACATACGAGAACAAGAATCAGGAGATAAATTAATCTTAGAACATACAGAGGATGAAGTAATCCCATGTTAGCATGGCATCCTTGCAAAGAAAATTAATATAGTAACGTCAGTATGAACTTGATGCACCTTTGATCTCTCCAGCGAGATTGAATAGACTGCAAGCGACATATTACTTAGCTTGAACGCACTTCATATGTTGCAATCTCTTTTTTGTAGGGAAACATAAAGTAAAAAGATGCGCGTATACGATAGGCAGATTTTGAAATTTGTGTGCATCAGTAAATTGAAAATTTGGTGCTTATAAAAAATCTTAGTTCACTGTGAAGAGAGCCTTTTTAAGTAGATCCCATCGCCAACCCTGGTGGGCGATTGAAAGTGGTCACCTTCTGACATTTGCCTCGATTCCCCGTTCTGAAGAGAGATGGTCATGTGGATATTCATTGTTTTTGTCTTAATTTTGCTTTTTGGCACAACGCCTTTGTTGGGAAATAGTCACAGAATCGAATATTAGCCAAATTTTAGGTACCAATCTCAAGAATATTCTATGATGAAATTTTTGTACTTGGTCTTAATAATTATGACAAAACATTTATTTAAAAAAAAGAAGAAGAAAAAAACAAACAAAATACAATTGAAAGTAGTAGGCTGTAAAAGGTCAATCCTTTTCGATTCAACATTTTTTTTGGTGAGAAAAATATCGGTGTATAAAACCATATTTATCTGTGAAGGATCTATCGGAAACTACCGTTTACGGTACTTTTCCACCTACTTTCAAAAGCAGAACAGAAAAATTAGAAGACTTACCCACACTGTACGTAGTCATATTTCATTTCTAAAAGTTCTCCTTCAGAAAATTATATGATTAAGCACACACCAAACGTGAATCTTTTTTTACCTTTTTTTTCAGCCTAGGTTTTCATCTCTCCTTTTTTCCTGCCTGAGAAAACGTAGAAATCGTGCATGATTACTAGCACATCACGTGCTCCTATTATACTAAAAAAAAAATCGTAAACCACTTTTAAATTAATTGAAACGCATACCTCTTGTGTGACTAAAACAGAAGAAATAAATAGTCATATCATAAGAAATAGTCATATCTTCTTCTTTTTTTTGTCAAAAATTATAAAAGTAATTTTACAAGATATGTTTATATTTTCATTGTATGATTTATTGCCAAAGAAAATTTATAATGCATATTTTATTACGTAATTGTATGATTGAATACATTGATAAATTTTGATTAAACTCGAAGAAGGTGTTTTTTACCTGGTATATTATCTACAATGGTGCATACAGACAAAATACCGATTCTTTAGCTAAATACACAAAATGCTGAATATTTTTTTTGCATAGTAAATTCAACAAAGTTTTAAATAAAAAGTTGAAAAGAGGAAACGGTTGCATGGATGAATTTCATACAGAAATAATTTGCACGGAAATATTCACCAATGGTAAACCACAATTTGCAATGTTCTTCAAATTTTCCATCTCTGGCAAAAAGAGTAAAGAACTTACAACATTTTTTTTTTTTTTTTTTTTTTTTTTTTTTTTTTTGCAGGGAAACAACTGAAATATAAATTCTCAGGAGAACATTTTATTTTTTGTCTTTTCCAGTACTTATTCTTTCCGTGTTCTTTCTCTCTCTCTCTCTCTCTCCCCTCTTCTTTATTGCTTCTTTTAAACACCTTTTTTCAGACTGTTAAAAATTTGCCTTCTTATTTTACTCTCTGGATATTGTTACTCTTAAAATGTGAGATGTAGAGCCATGTTTTCTCACCTTTTTAGTAGAATGTTTATGTGATAAGATGTAAGATGTTGATATAAAAATTTAATATGCTAGAGAATTCATTGTTTCAATGTCAGTTCAGGTATTTTGGAAATTAAATAAAAGAAATATTACATATACTAAAAGTTAGTGTATTTTGATATCTATTACTCGTAACTTTTTACACTGGTGCGGTGGAGTAATAAACTTGGTGGTTTAAGCCCGGAAAAACTATTTACATCGGCTTACAAATCAGCTCCACCATTTCATTATTTTCATCTTCATAAATTAATTAAAACTAAAGTATCCACAACAATACAAATTTTGAACTACACCGAGATAAAATTAAATTGTGTCATCATTATGAATCTTCCTAAAGACTTTGTACATACTTTGTCAATTTGAAAAAATATCATCCAATATTCAAGCCCTATACATGGATAGAAAACCTCTTATCCTTCATGTGACACAACGAAAGCGGGTAACATACCATACTTTATCTTGAAATCGATTTGTTAGACACGAAAAAACAAAATGACATCTCTTTTTTATTTTATTTGAATAAAAAAAGAAACGTACGTACATTACATTAGGAAAGAAATAAAATTATATTTTTTGATTGATGTAGCTCGGAAGATCCCGAGGAGAATTTATCATTCACTCGTACACCGGGGGAATGGAATTATATGGAATATGAAGGAGGATGAGAAAGAGGCTGAGGATAATGGAATGTAGGAGGAGAGGAAGATGTAGAAAGAGAAAAATAACTAAAAGAAGAGGAAGACTAGCAGAAGAACAAGGATGAGTAGATGGAACAAAATGATGAAGAACAAGAAAAATAAATGATAATATAGACAACGAATAAGAAATGGGAAGAAAACGCATAAGAAAAAGGAGCATTTGAAAAAAGGAGTAGCTGAAAGAAAGAGGAGAAGAAAAAGAAGAAAAAGAAGGAATGAAAAAAGGCTAAAAAGAAGAATAACATAGAGAAGAAGGAATGAAGGAGAATAGGATGAAAGTGTAGGTGAACAAAATGATATTGATGATGACAAATAAGGAAGAGGTATAGGAGACATAAGAATTAGGTGGATTCGTAGGTCAAGAAACAAAAAGGAAAGCCACAAAAAAAAAAAAAAAAAAAAACAAGAAAAGCAGAACAAGTGGAGTAGATGGAGAATTAAGAAGAGTGAGTGAAAGAGTTGATGAAGACGAGGAACAAGAATATACTGGATGCAGAAGAAGAGAAATAAGGAGAAGGAAGAATATAAAGGAGGAGGACAAGCTGTTGATGAAGAAGAGGATAAAGAATATGATACATCAGATGACGTGGCAGGAGCAAAAAAGAGAAGAAAGAAAATGGAGAAGGAGGAGGAAAAGTTGATGAAGACGAGGAACAAGAAGATGTAGAAGAATAAAGAGATTTCCCTCAAGGCATGTGTGATAGAAGTGTTGCTCGGGAGATGAAACTACCCATGTCGAGGAGAACAAGGAATGTTTTGAGATGCTCGCAAAGTATACGAAGAGTCATACGAAAACAATAAAATGTCTGGGTACAAATAATGAAAATCTAAAAACAAATGAGGTCCTGACAAATAAAGTCATAGAAATATTGCTAGAAAAATTGAAAAGAACAAAATTATATTCTGCTGATAAAAATTCATGTGTTTAAACTGTAATGATAATTTTGTGTACAGAAATGCGTGAAAAAGATAATGGAGGTAACTGTAACCCCCATGACTGGAAACCACACCAAAACAGCATATTACATTTCATGTAGCCAGCGTCGATGGCATGTTGAATACACCGGTTCCCTTCAGAACACCGAAGTTAAGCGACATCCAGCGAGGTTAAGACTTGGATGGGTGACCATTCAAATTCTAATTCTCGTGACGCTGGCTTTTCCCGGCCCCACTCAGGCTGGGTGAGGTCAATGTGAGTAGCAGGTTTGTGAGTTTCCTGCGAATGGAGGGTAAAACCCCCGTCGTGATATGACCATGGCAGTTGAAAGCGACGTTAAACCCCACAAAAAAAAAAAAAAAAAAAAAAAAAAAACATTTCATGTGTGGTTTTTAATTGGTAGACCATTACTAAACTATTTTTAATTCCAACTACCATTAATTCCATGGAAATTGTGAAATGACTCGAAATATCCAAGTTTTTGCAGTGTTTGGGTTGTGTTCAAATTATTTAAGGAATTTCCTGTAAGTCCTAAGGGGCCGAGGACTTACAGGACTCAGATTTATCACACATCTAGCTAAAGCCCGGCATTTTCTGGCCGGTATGTTTTTTGCTTGTGGCTGGTTCAGCCGTAAATGACAAATGGAACCTTTTTGCTAAAATTCAAGTCATTTGGTCCAGCTGTTTCGGAGTTCTTTTGATTATATTTATGAATATGTAAATGGATTTTATATACACAATTAAGATTTGCTAAGGTATTATTTTCTCATTGGAAAAATCTGACCATGTTCTCTTTTGTATTTTCACTTCTGTCGCCCAACTGTCTTGGAATTTTTTGTAAACCAAGCACGAATTTATTTTTCTTTTTCATCTCTTGTTATGATAAGGATTCATCATAAATCCCTCCTCATCTTATCATCTTCCTTCTTCTGACATTTTTCGCCTAATAATAAGTAAACACTGATCACTAATTTACTGAACCTTCTTGGGGAATATTTTTTTTTTTTTTTCATTGTTTACAATTTTTCGTTTGGTAGGTTTTTGTCTTTCTTGAACAAGAAAGATTCATCCTGTTTTATACAAGATTCGTTTATTCTTTGTACATGTCTAATCTAACTAATTTTTTTTTTAAGGTACAATATTTAAATTCCCAATTTAGCATCTCAGGCCATTGTGGGATGGGAAGTTTCGGGATTTTTTTTTTTTTGGTAAATAAAATCATTCTATCTCACAAGTAACCTGCGTTTGGTCAGATCATTGTGGGTTAGAATGATTGGTTTTTATTTGTTTATTATTATTATTTTTTTTTTTTTAACATTTTATAAATGGAATTATCCCATCTCACAAGTGTCCTGGTATAAAAGTACAAATATATTAATAATAAATCTATAATCCTTAGATTCGGGCTTTCTGTATAAAAGACATAACTTTATGGATTTGATCGTTTGAGTCCTGAAGGAATTGTCCTATGGTCTGTTGGCTGGTTGGAAATATCTGGTTCCGTGCGACTGAGTGGAGGGTGCAGGACACTAGCAAGTGTTTTATTGTAAGGCGCTCGCCACACGGACAGTCTGGAGGGTCTTCTCTTCTGAGGAGGTGTTGGTGGGTGAGACGGCTGTGTCCTGTTCTCAGTCTTACGAGGGTTGTTTCAGTAAGGCGTGATTTTTGAAAGGAGGACTGCCATGTAGCTGGAATAGGTTTTATTTCGGATATTTTTATGGATATTTGGCGAAAAGTTTCTCTCCAGTGTTTGAACGTTTGGTGCTTGAGAAATTGGGTGAGGTCGCTGGGTAGAAGGTTCTCGTAGAAAGGTATGTTGGGGGCGGTGAGAGACTCCTTTGCTGCTCGGTCTACAATTTCATTCCCTTGGATCCCGCAGTGACTTGGGCACCATAGAAAGGAGACTTGTTTTCTTGACAGGTAGAGTTGATCGATGAGAGTCTGGATCTCCGTGAGTAGTTGATTTTTAATGTGGAAGAAATTGGAAATTGCTTGTAGGGCGGCTTGTGAATCGGATATGATGACGTAGTTATTTTGTGAATTATAATTTCCTTCGTCATTTATATATTTCAAGGCAGAGTATATGGCGTATAGTTCACAGGCGTATATGCTTGATATCGGATCCAGTCGGAACATTCTGGTGATTTGTTTGCTGGTTAGGTATAGTGAAGGCACATCCTGCGTTGTTCTGGTCTTTGGAGCCATCAGTGTAGATGTGAGTATAAGTGTCGTAGTTTTGTAGAAGGGACAAGAAGTGTGACTTGATAACTTGTGGGCTTGTAAGTTTTTTGACATGGGTATGTAGAGAAAAATTGCACGGTATGCTATTTTTTGTCCAAGGTGGTGGAATTTGGTGGGTCAGCAGGTGGATTTTATTGAAATAGAGAGTGTAGTCTTCCAGAAATACGGTTGTCGAAATTATTTTCTTGTCTTTACATTTTTGTAGGTATCTGGGAAATTTAAGGAGTTTGTAGCACGGGTGATCTAACATACTTAGAGCTTTAACTGCATAGTTGACAGCTAGAGTTTTCCTTCTAACATTTAATGGCGGCTCATTGGTTTTAATTTGGAGGGCTTGTATTGGTGTCGTGCAGAATGCTCCGGTGGCGATTCTCATGCATTGGTTTTGTATAGAATTTAACATTTTTAGAGTATTCTCCGAGGCGGAATTATACCTATATGAGGGCCCCATATTCTAGCCTCGATCTTATGAGTGCTTTGTATAGGGTAGTGAGGATTTTCCTGTCTGCGCCCCAGGACTTTTTACTGATTACCTTTAATATTTTCATGGCTCTAAGACATTTATTTTTTGTATTTTTCAAGTGATTAACCCAATTTAATAATCTAACTAATTGGTGATTACCTTGGTTCATTGTCACTTTCAAGTTTACTTGTAATAGGAAAAACATTTCATACTTCTTAGATGTACTCTCAAATAACAGAGAACGTTAAAAAAAAAACAGGTGAAATTACAGAATATAAAAAATATTTACTCATTTATTCTTAAGATTGGCCAAAGAGAATTAGCGAATTCTTGCTTTGGCCAAATTAAAAAGAGATGGAAATAAAACCACAACCAATCCCGATTATTTACGATGAAGCCGAAATTTCCACATAGTTTGACGGTGGTTTTTCTTCCGGATTAAACCTGTGTTGAAAGGTGGTTTTCTATCGTAAATTACACGAAAGACCACACTAAACCATAATGTTTTAATGTTCTCGCTGATATTATCTCTCATGCTGGCTTTGAACATTCCGGTGATGTCATGGCACGCTGCCATTGTTACTTATCCCGAAATGAAAAAGAAAGAGAGATGTAGAAGTGGGAGAGTGGATGAAGAGAAAGAGAGAGAAAATGAAGTAGAGAAACAAGAAAAAGTAAAGAAAAGTTTAGTAATAATATAAAAATGTCACTAGGTATTTATTTTGCTTTTGGTCAGAGATAGCGAGCAAAGGGACTTAAATTATTATCATTAGAAAATTGTGAAGTAATTTTTACAGTCATATATTATGTTTGTATAACATTGAAAACACACAACTTGCTCAGAACCAGATATTATTTTAGCGGTTTCCAATAAATATACACTGTAGATAAATGTACGTATCTATAATTCTACATGGAGAATTTTTGGAAAAGTAATGTTTTTTTTATATCAATTTTGGGATTTTATCAACCGAGACAACTCTGTTATTTTTGTTCTATAATAATATCAGATATTAGCTTTTTAATACAGCCTCTTGGCCAGAAAAAAGGTAGCAAATCCTTGTGTCCTTTCTATCTTTGACAAATACAGCAGGATTTTCCAGGATTTTAGAGGCCTCAAAAATCTCCAAACTCAGGGGAATCCTCGATACCTCTCTTACTTTTCCTGAATCTTTGTCTCCTTGTTTTCCTATCTTCTCACCTCCTTTCTTTCGGTGTTTACTACTTGGGTACAGAACTACTACTTTGGTACCAAACACGCAGGTAAAAATTACTAGTTGGGTACGGAAGATGTACTACTTGGGTACCAGATAAAAGCAGGTAAAATATTAGTACATAGGAATTAAGTATATAGGTTTTAGATTATTATGATGCATAAGTGAATTTTTTGTTAGAGGAATTTTGTAGTTAGGTAGGGTTAGGTAAAGTTAACAAGGTGAGATTGCACGGTAGATCACTGACTCCAGTTTGTCGGGTAGGATGGTTGGGTGAGGGGCTTAGGTTAGGTTGAAATTAGCGCAGGCGGTTAGGCCGGGTCGCTGTGCGACCCGGTCTAACCCTGCGCTAATTTCAACCTAACCTAAGCCCCTCACCCAAGCTATCCTAGCCGGCTAACGAAACACAACATTAATTAGGTACACTTTTTTTTTTTATCAAACCATCAACATTTTATTTGGAAAGGCCATGTCAAATCTCTATCAAGAAAATTACCTTCTCAAAATTTGTAGACCAAGTGAGAAATTTGTAGGTAGGTATAATTTTTATATAATTTTTTATGTACTCTTTATGTAATGAATAAAAAAACGACCCGTTACCCAAGTCGGATATCTTGTGTTTTTTCTTGTACCCAAGTAGAAGAATAAAATAAGGTCTGTACCCAAGTAGTATACAGCCCTTTCTTTCTACCATAGTTTTCCTCTTTCTCCCTCCCTCTCTGTATCTTCCCTACCCGCCTTCATCTCCTTAAATCCAGTATCCATCCAAAACCACCAGTGACTCTGTGGACCTCCCGTCCCTGCTTTCATCTCCATCTTGACTTTGTTTGCCTTCTCCCTGGATAGTTGACTTTCATTGTGTTCTCAACTCTGTCAAAAATGAAACTTTTCCTCGTGGAAAAACCTGCCAAGTTGTTTTGATGTGTGATGGTTTTGTGATATGTAGATTTGTTTTTCTGCTGCCTTGGTGGATTTCTGAAGTTTCCAGTCTATCAAAAGCCCTGTGTGTTTGTTTAGTGGATTCATAAAGCCCTTTTTGTTTTGATGTGTTGTCTCTGCTTTTTTAATTTCGGTTTTTTTTTTAAATTTGAATAAAAACCTCTATTTTGGTCTGTTTGAAGTTTGTAAAATATAGTCACCAGCTAGAATAGTGAGTGAATTTTTAGATGAAAAGAATACGGACAGTATGTGGACTTCTCAAATGTATCTATAAAACTACCGAACAAATTTCGAAAAAGTCATTTTTGTGTACTTTTTTTCTGATGTACGACACTTTACACACTTATAAACAGAAAGCTAACAAAAGAAGTATAGAAAGAAGAAGAGAGTGTTAAATGCGATAGAGTGAGTATTAGGTTAGAGAGAATAGACAGCCAGACAGTTTGATAAAAAAGAGAAGAGAAACACGAAGATTGAGGAAGAGTTGTAAACAAGGCGACGAAATTAATAAAAAAGAAATAAAAGATATTTATAAATTAGAAATGTGGAAATGTAAAGAGTATGATGATGAGAACAGGATCTCATCATCTTACATGCGAATACACCCTAAGTTTTTTAAAACATTTTTAGGATACACAAAAAATGGATTTCTAAAATCGCCTATTTAACAACAACACTGATAACTATTAACATTGGTAACTCATAAAAGAAAGGAGATCACATAAGCTCTCTTCAAAAATATTTTTTTTTTTTTAATTTGGCATACTTCTTACACTAGACTATTAGAGAAATTCATCACACTTAATAAAAAAAAACGACTCATTTTTTCTGAAAAATACATATAGGCTGTGTTGCATCTCAAGCGACGATAACCAGGCGACTGGGGAGGGTAGGAATTTAACACCGAGGATGAAGAGAACAGGAAA
>CM044956.1:37697653-37737468 GCA_024516035.1 Bactericera cockerelli
TCGCCTTTTTTATACTGCCCGATAAGGACTATTAAAGTCCCACTATTCCAGCAGTAAGCCCAAGACATATTATTATGTGGTAAAAATCCCAAATGGGAGGATAACTTGTCATGTCCCGGCTGGGTTTCGAACCCACGACCTCTGGAAACTCTGGATTCATAGAGTGCCGCCTTTACCACTGAGCTACCGGGACATATATAATGAAGGGCCGAAATATGAAATAGGATTATAAGAAAGACAAGTCCCCTCAGGTCGGACTATAGTGAGCTGTGGTCGGTTGACTCTCCGGCCTCCGACGATCTGGCTCATCTTTGTTAATCAAAATGAAAAATTCGACTAGATATGTATAGATAGGTAGTTTTTTATTATTAATTATATCATAATTATATGTAAATGAAATGGTTTCTAAAGCCTAATTAAAGGTTCTATCTAGGCGCCTTACTGATTTTTTTTTTTTTTTTAATTTAATATAAGCCTAATAATAAGTCACTTTAATATAGGCTCCTTCCTGAATTAAAAATACACAGCCTCTTGGAATTGTATTTTTAGCTACAATTAAAAATAGTCGGTAACTAAATCGGTGAAATGTACCTAATTTACTATTACACATCTATGCATGCAGGCACTTCAAATTATCAAAATAATTATAATAATTAATATAATTTTGATAAAGAGATTTGACGACTTTTTAGAAAGGCTGATGGACGTTCACTATTCATCAGTCAAGTTATTTAAAATAATTTAATGATTGTGATGACGGACACTCTCACCCTGTATAAATTCAAATGTGTCAAGATATTTCCTTTGGCGTTCTTGATATAAAATAGACCTGCTACTGTTTTGTTCAATTTTGACACATGGTTCTCGTGTGATACAGGTTGCATATTATTATAAAACAGCACGGAGTTGTGTTGCCTCAAATTATGTGTATGTTGATTTAGCCCATTACTTTTCTTGTACATGCTGAAACAAAGCTCGTGATAATCATAGGTTGAAAACGTTTTACTTGGAAAGGGAAAGCTTTTCTCTTGTTATTTAGCCCTATTGTTCATATTTGCTGTTCAAATTTAGCAAATGCCAAGTTCTTCATGTCTATTAAGTATTCAACCTACACTTCAGTGTGTAAATAAGGCTTCCTTTGTAATATTTTACCTAGGTCAGAGCTTTTCCAAATTCTATACACGAGTTTTTGGAAATAGATAGGATGAATTCGTACCTTTTGTTTTTCGTGTAGAACTGTACAGAATGAGCTACTTCAGTAGCTTGATTGAAAAGACCATGGAGTGCGGACTTGAAACCTGGAATCGGGGGTTCGGTATAAATTCGGTATAAATTTAGCCGTGTGAGTTTGAGTAAATGACATCACCATAGTAATACAAAATATAACAACAATAGTTCCTCTTTTTATTCAAGTTGTTTGATATTATATAGGATCATATTTATAACGTTTTAATTTTATTCAAGTCTCTTATGGAGGTACTAGATTATGATTACCTACTGGCGCCTCAACGTAGTTATAAAAATCATGTTAATTATTTCGGTTGTTTTCGATTAACACAATACACTTCATCTAATCCTCTTGCGCTTACCAGACTAGCATAGGCACCTCCATAGTAAAATGGTATGAGTTGTCTATTGTCTATTGTGTCTATAGTATACAATTATATTATACTGCGTTCAGGAGTAAGTAAGTGATTTTAATTTTCTAAAAAATAAACGGTTTTTATTTATTTATTTAGATTTTAGATACATTAAACGCATTATTATTATTCTTGACTGGCGTCAGCTTTTTGAGTCACCTTGTTTTTTTTAGGGAAATACTCCCTGACCCGATTCCTTGGGGGATTTTTCTCTTTTTCCCAGAAGGATTTGATCATAATCTCTCCTCATGTTTGGGTATTTCGTAATGAAGTAGACATGCTCCATCAAAGCTACCTTTGAATATAATATGGAACATTTCATGTCAGCTCTCTGGAAGATGATGGATTGCTTCTGGATACGTGTTTAACTCTTTCTTTTCTTCTTTTATATGGCAGTTTATTTATTTCAAAGCTCCACAGACGGCCCGGGGTTATGGTTTCCTTTCCATGTTTTTCTTTCGTTATTAGTTCTACCTATTTCTCATGTCTCGTATTTAAATAGCCCTTTGGACATTCGGGTTTTCTGCAATATCGGATTGTGTTTTTGCATGTTCATTGCTAGGGGGTCCGTCAGTTTCCCCGACCACAACATGTTCACAGTTTGCAAATTAGCATATTGTTTTCGCTCTAATGACGGCAATAGCCAGTGTGTGTGGCGGTCATTATACGTGCAGTTAATCCATCAATCACTTACAACTCCATTAGGAAAGCCTTTTACTTGTTATGCTCCCTTTTATGTGTTTTAATGTTCTTGGAGCAGGCCGGAGTATGTCTATAGAAAGTTTATTATACTCGTAATTTTCCAATATAGTAGAATACATAGATATACATGTGCGCAGTTTGTATATCCGAAGTGTAATACCTACCTTCCTATACTACCTCAATTACCTAGCTACTTGTAGTACTTACCTACATACCTCCTGGTATGGCATTTAGCAACTCAGCCCTTTTTTCCTGTGCTTCAATAATAACTAGGTACTTGTCGAGTGGGGTGGTTTTTAATATTTCCATATCTCGTTCTATTTGCTTAATTTATTTGCAGACCCTCTTCCTGCCTTTCCCTAGTTTCTTCTCTTTCTTTTTCTCTGTTTGCTTTGCTTTCAATAGGAAACTTGGGTTTCAATGGATGGTCGACCGTGCAATGCCTGAGGTGGGCATGCGATTGTACAAGGTGTTCGAAAAAATGCTTTCAAAACTAGAACTATACTTGAAATTAATGCATTCCGCCCAAGAGACTTTGAGCTTCACTTGTTGTGACCATAACAAAACGTGTGTTGCTTTTCCTTCCCCTCATGCATACTTTTTTTCTTGGTCGTCACTAATCAATCTCATTTATGTGGTGTGTTTCGAATTTTAACTGCTCCAACCTTACTTTTGAAATTCCCTGTACTATCTTTACACTCATTATTATCTCCCTAACCTATAACATGCTATTCTCCATTTGCAATATACCTGGTATTTACTCTACCTCATTATTCTTCTCCATGTCTTCTTCATTAAATATGAAAATGCCAGAGTTATGATGAGTCGTTTTAATACTTGTTTCTCTTCTTTTATTTTTTCTTTCTTTTTTTCCCTTGTCTATAGTTTTTGTTACATCTTCTGTCTTTCACATTGGCATCACCATCATCATCCTCTTCTTTCCTCTGTGTTGTTATTCTTTCCGTGGACTATTTGCAGACAGAGAGCTTTGTTTACTTTAAGTTCGTGTCCCGGGGAGATCTGTGCCAGACAATACCAAGCTTCCTGCCCTTGGCAAAGCTTCATTACCGATTCTTTACTTCCACAGATTTCTATGGATAATAATTATCTTTTAATTATTACATTATTCTGCATCTATTGTGCGTCTTTTCTGCGTCTATTGTGTCATGTTGACGACTATGGCACTGGTGAAGGCTTCTGGTCTATGTTCGAGTGTTTTTTGCGTCACTGCGGGTGGTTGCTAAGACCCCAGGATATCTTTGACGCATCGTATGAGCGATATGCGTCATGGCGACATGAAAACAGTAGACTATTTGTTTAGACTCTCTAGTTAGATTTAAGGCTTCAAGGTATATTTCGGGAATAGGTGATTTTTGCATTGCAGCTTCTTAAATTTCAATATTGTGATTATTTGAATTGCTCTCTTTTGTTTACTTTGGGATAGAAAACACAAATAATTTGAAATTTTTAGAAATCCTCTAAAAGTATATATATATTTGATTTATTTGTATCAACAAGGAGTTATTACAAAACAGTAGGCAATTACATAATTAGAGACAAGTTAAAAATAAATTATAATAAAGGATTTTTTTTTTTTTTTCTTTCCTATTATTTTCTTTTTATATTATAGAGAGGTAAAATTTAATTCTTTTTTCCTTCATTTTTTTTTGTTTTGTTTTTTTTTTTGTTTTTTTTTTTCATTTACTTTTAATACAGAGAAATGGATAATACTAAATTATGCACACATTGCACACTTTTGACTTTTGACACAGGGGATAGGCAACTTATTTATACTTTGATCTTTTCTTCAACATAAACTTCAAAAACAAATAGACACACTTTATCTCTTCTGGGTCTCTAACCTGGAGTATTCTGTTAGTATTACTATTTTTAAGGTATTTTTTTCTTTCTACAGTGTATACAGGGCAGTTCTCAAAAATGTGGGTAATCGTTTCTTCTTCCATCAGGTTGCAGATTGTACATATGTTGTTTGAGTTCCAATTATATGAAATCCCTTCTGAGATGAAATGAATAAATGTCCCAGCACACCTGGCTTGACAAATAAGTTTTGTTCTGTCAAATGGTATTCTGGAGAGCAAGTAGTGTTCGATAGTGTCAGTGGTCTTTATGTATTGATAATGGGGTACATACGTTGAGTTTTTAATTCTTACCCAGTCTTGTTTCTTCATCCTTTGACTTAGTTTTTCAATTATTCTGTTTTTATGTATTTTGATTTTTTCTACATTTTGGTCCAACCACATGTCATTTTCTTCCAGTTCTTCTAACATTTTTTTAAGTTGTGATACCCAATTATATTTTTTATCTGGAGATTTTTGATCCAGTTCTATAAGTTTTTCATAACAAATACGAGGTAATCTTTCTTTGTCCATAGTTAGAAGTTTTTCCCACCAGCTCAAGCATAATTTTAATATTGTTACCATTGTATGTTCGATTCCCATTTCTACTCTTACGACATAGTTTGGCGTTGTTCTTGCCATTCCATATATACTTTTGTAGTATGCTAGCTGAGCAACCTCTACTTCATCTGAGTGTACTAGGCCCCATACTTCACTCCCATACAGTAAAGTTGCTTTTGTTATGGCTTCATATAATTTTCTTCGGGTTTCCCAGCTTTGCACTTTTGCTCCTATTAGCATACTTTTAGCAACTCCTGTGGCTACATTAGCTCTCTCTTTTGCTTTTTCAGCTTGCTTTGTAAATCTACCAGATGATGTAAAAACTGTGCCTAAATATCTGAATTCACTTGTAACCTTTAGTTCTTGGTTTTGATACTGGAAAATTTCTGAATTTTTCTTTCTTCCATTTTTTTTAAATACAATAACTTGGGTTTTGTCTACATTGACTTCAATCAGGTTCTCTGCGCAGTAGTTTTTTAATGTGTCCAGCTGTCGTTGCAGTTGTGGCCTTGAGTCTGCAAATAGAACTAAGTCATCTGCATACAGTAGGAGTAGGATTTCATTTTGATTATTTATACTCACTCCTCTCATTTCATTTTTTCTAAAGTATTCTTCCATATCATTTAAAAAGAGGATAAAAGCTACACTTGATGCACAATCCCCTTGCATAACACCTACTTCCACATTTACGAGTTGCGTGTATTCCACTCCAAGACTCTTACATCGGTTAGATTTGTTTATATGAGGTCTTATAACTTTTATTCTAGATTTAGCATGGTGGTATAGATTTTTCATACAGTTAATAACTTTTGTTGATATACCATTGTTGTAAAGTTTCTGCCATAGTAGGTTATGTGGGACTTTATTAAAGGCCATTTTAAAGTCAATAAATGCACAGTAAAGCTTTTTATTTGTAGAATTTAGTCTAATCTGTATAATACTAGCTAGTGTGAAGATATTGTCTTGGCAACCTCGTTTTGGTCTGAAGCCTCCTTGGTTTTCATTAAATATTTTGTTTTTTTCACCCCAATATATAATTCTTTGAGCTAAAATGTACGTTAGTAGTTTGAAGATTCCATTTAACAGAGAAATGCTTCTGTAATTGTTTGGATTATCAGATTCTCCTTTTTTATAAAGCATAGTTATATTGGCTAATGGTAAATCCTCAGGTATTTCCTTCTCATTTAATATTAAATTATACATTTTAACTAAAGAATTTAAACAATTTTCTCCTAAATTTTTAAGTTGCTCATTTAATATTGCATCAGGACCTGGGGTTTTATTATTTTTCAAGTTCATAATTGCTTTTTCTAATTCTTTTTCTGTTATTTCTTCATCAAGTTCTTGATGTCTTGCATCATACAGAAGTCTATTTTCTAGCGTAATACTGTCTGTTTTTAGAGTACATTTTAAATAGCTTTCCCATTGTTTAATTGTGATATTATTTTTTTGATAATTATTTTTTTTGAATGAATTGATTGTTTTCCAAAACTCTTTTGGGTTTCTTATGTTAGCTACTATTTCTTGGATTTTGATTTCATAGAGATCTTTCTTTTTTGCTAATATATGCTTATAGTGTTTTCTTGCCTTCAAGTATACTTCTATTTCTTGCTGTTTTCTTTTCCATTTCCTCAATGCTTTCATCATATGATATTTACTTTCTCTACATTCCTTATCATACCATTTTTGAGATGCATTTTTTGTTGTGCACTTGAGTGCACTTTGTACCATATCAGTTTTTGATGAAGCTTTATTAATAGTTTTGATCAGTTCTTTGTATATTGTACCCCCCAAAAACACCACTTCGTGGTTAAAAAAAGAAGAACGCCTCACTCAAAAGAATGATTATAATTAGCTAAAAATAAATGATATCAAATTGAGAACACCTTACCACCTCTCTTTCTATATCTCTGCACTCCTCTCTGAATTTATTCCTCTTATGTTTATCTTTCTTTATCCTTTCTAGGGGTCATCCCAAACTTGATTTCTCTTTAAATTTACTTGTTGCACGGCAATAAAAAAGGCGGTCGGAGTATGATTTTTCTGAACTTATTTGATTTGAATCGAGAAAATTACACCGCGACCGCCTTTTTTATTGCCGTGCAACAAGTAAATTTAAAGAGAAATCAAGTTTGGGATGACCCCTAGAAAGGATAAAGAAAGATAAACATAAGAGGAATAAATTCAGAGAGGAGTGCAGAGATATAGAAAGAGAGGTGGTAAGGTGTTCTCAATTTGATATCATTTATTTTTAGCTAATTATAATCATTCTTTTGAGTGAGGCGTTCTTCTTTTTTTAACCACGAAGTGGTGTTTTTGGGGGGATATCAGTTCTTTTTGTACGAAAATATAGGTTCATACACTACTGAAACATTATGAATAACAAAAGTAAATAAGCTGGGAAATGTGAATGTACCAAGTTGTCTTTTTTTTAAGATATACATACCTAGTTTTAGCAGTATGTATTAAATTTTTCTAAGGTCAATATGTATTTGGATCACAGATTTGGCCCCCTGAGTCCCCAAAGTGAGTAAATAATATATAAATTTGCAATGCAAGACCTTTTGATTCTATACTCAACATGATTAGGTTTATCTTTCAATGCTAAATAGACCTCGTAGCCTCCTATGAGGGACACTAAAACACCTGGATTTACAAATACCAAAGAAATGAATTTGTAATCACCTTATCAAGGTGAGGTAATGAGTTCTCTCCCGTTGACCTTTTCTTACCCGAATTCTCTCCGGCTTGTTGCAAGAGTCACCACGAGTAGGTATCTCTCCCGGAAATAAGACCATGCTTTTTTACATTAGGTCTTTAAGAAAATGAAAACTATAAAATTATCATTTTTATTTAAGAATCGGCCTTTTATAAGGAAATCTTTTAAATCTCTAACTAATGAAAGGCAATCAATGCCTTCAGTGTATAGTAGAGTTAGGTAAAATACATAGAAGGCAATGCCTCGGGTTTATAGTAGGGTTAGGTAAATATATAGGCATGTCTTGGGTTTATCATAGGGTTAGGAGAAATACATAGAAGGCCATGCCTCAGGTCTATATCAATGATTCCTAGGTGTTTCGATTATAATTTTTATGCTAGGCCTAAACTATGTAGGTATAAAATCAGGTAAAAATGCAAGCGACGCGACGGGAGACAATTTGGTGTTGATAAAACCATGAGCGGGAGAGAACTCGGTGGTGACGTCCTTTATCAATACCTCACGAGGTATGAGTGTACCCCGGACATAATGGACAGAGAAAAAAAACTTCCCTGAAGGTAATCGAACCCAAGTCATCATGCATGCAAGCCTAGTATGCTACCCACTTGGCCAAAGTCACTACTTTGTCACAACTTTTAGTGAGTAGCATCGACATTATGAGAGCTAATTCATCATATTTTATCTCCATCCAACCATGATTGTCCAAAATCAATCTCGTAATGCCGCCACAGGTCATTGCCCAATTCTGCAACTACTAAAATTTTCCTCGCCAGGGTAATGAGGTCGTCATGAAGATCAAATATAAAGATCGGAAAAACAAAACAACGTTAAGCCCAAATTGAAAATATAGAGCTAAAAAATTTCGTCCCCGCCAGGATTCGAACCCATGCTGACTGGGTGGCAGGTCGAGCATGCTAACAATAGACAAAGTTATCTTCTAAAGAATCGTACGGAAAATGAACTAACTAAATTAATACTTGGAAATTTAAACATTAAAATTTTGCAGTGAGAGAGCGAGGTCATCTCGAAAAATACATACTGGCCAAGATCTGACCACTAAGCTAAGGATTCGAAGGTACCTACACGCCAAAGAAAATGAAAAGGCCACCAGGTGCCACCCAGTGGATCGGATGAAGGAATGAAATCAATAAATTTGGTATCTGCTCATCAAGATCTTTCATTTGATACCACTTAAGATTAGTGTTATCCTTCAATTCCCGATTTGGGCTCCCAAAACCCGAGGCCGCCCAAATGGGCCGCCCGCTTATAATTTAGAATTTTTTTTTGGTCCGGGCTCATCTCCATTATATCTTGATCACTTTAGACACCTCACTTATTCTTCAGTGCCAAGTTATAGACACGAAGTCGGGTCTCAAAGGATCCGTATGAAAAAAAACAGAAAAAAAAAAAAAAAAAAATTATGAATCTTTTCATGTCTTTCACGATTGTTGGGGGGTCTCGAAAATAGGGTTCCCGGTGGCCTAGGAAGTCAAACAAAGAGTCAAATCAACTTATTTTTCAACGTAGAGCCCATTTCTGCAATAAAAATCGCGATTTTTGAAATTCATGTTGCACTTTTCGCTGGCTGAAAGTACATGAAATGCATGGGAACTATGTTTTCCGTAACCTTACACTCTGCCGGGCTGTCTCTTTCTTTGTATAGGCGTTCTTCACACCTCGGCCGAGGTGTTTGATTAGCATTGTCACTATCTTTTATTTTTATACAGTTTGTTTCTTGTGTGTACAGATCTTTTTGTTCTGGTTTCCATTTGTATTTGATTTCCTGCTTTCTTATTTTTTTGGGAGAATCTTCATCAGTTTCTAAAGTATTTGAACTAAGACATAGTATTAGTTGGAAGTGGTCAGATTTATTATTTTTTTCACTAACATAAAGATCATCTATCAAATTTAACGCATTTAAGTTGACCCATACCAGGTCAATGGTACTCGCGCCATTGGTGCTAGTATAAGTAAAATTTCCATTTCCATCTCCTTTAGTCCTTCCATTTAGCACCAACAGCCCCAGTTTTTCCATCGACTCTACTAGGATCTTCCCTCTTTCATTTATTTTGATGTCTTCATTGTTTCTGTGATGGTTGACATGAAGCATTTCAGCAAAATCTTCATCAATGTTGTTTAGTAGTCCAATCCGTGAGTTGAAATCTCCTCCCACAATTAAGTTAATATCTTCATCATTATTAATCAGTTTTGAAATTGAATGTTCAAGCTGGGTTAATACTTCTTCAGAGTCCAGATTAGGTTTCAGGTATAAATTGATTATTGTTATAATCTCTAGGTTCAATGTAATTTCTATAATCATCCACAGATCAGAACTTTCAATTATTTTTGATTTGTAGTTATTTTTCATCATAGTTGTTATTCCGCCACTTGCTCGTCCTGTGCTCCTATCTTTTATTGCATGTACATTATACATCTGAGTTACATCCAGGTCTTGCGGTGGGTTCCAATCTTTTGTTTCCCATGTTTCACTCAAACAAATAATATCTGCACACTGGATTTCTAGTTCATCATCTGCATCACCATTTCTATCAAAAAAATTATTCAAGCCATGAACGTTCCAAAATAGGATTTTTATTTTTTTATGATTGGTATCTAGTCAGAAAAGATCATTGGTAGCTATGGTCTTATTCTTGTTTTCTATTTCCTCATTATTCTTGGGTGTGAGGCTCCACATGTCCTGAAGGTTCATTTGCTTTTGTTCTTTACCATCCAAAGTATTAGTTCTACCTTTCTTGCTTATAGGGGTTGAAGCATGTTGAGGTTGTGCAGAGGATATTGGGGAATGTTCTGCGTAAGTTCTTTTCAAATTTTTATCCCTCACTTCAGTGATTGTAATAATGGTGTTATCAAGATTTGAATCCTTCATTTCAAAGTCTTCCTGGTTAGAGATTTCCTCTTCTTCCAGCTGTTGTAAGGTCCAACTTTTGCCATTTATGACCAATTTGTCATTTTTCATGTGTACATTTTCACCTTTTGATTTTGCAGCTAAGCTAAATTTAACTAATTTTGCTCTTGTTTGCTGTTCTTCCTTTGATAAATCTTCTTTGAATTTAATTTGATTGTTACTTTTTATTTTGTGTTTATTTTTTAATATATCATTCCTAAGAATACTTGAAGTAAGCACTATTTTCAAGGGACCCTCTTCACTCCATTTTTTTCTACCCAATTTAAACATTCGTTTGATTTGATATTAATTGTTCATATCTATACCAATTTCCTTAAAGATACAAAAGATATCACAGGCCATCCAAAGGGGCAATAGCTCGAGCATCAGAGGCACGCTTCCTCTGGGTAATGAGATGGAAGAAATATTTTACCTTTGAAATATTACACTAACTATCGGGTTTCTAAAAAAATTTCCTTAACAACAAGTAGAATTTGGTTCATTACATCTGATAGATATTCACCTTGAACACCAAATACTATAAGACTTACTTTTCTCTCATCTAGCTGTTCCCTGGTCTCAAGTTTATTAATTCTCTCTTCATTTTTTTCTACTCTCTCTCTTGTATCTTTGTTCTCATTTTGGATCTCTCTCAGTACATTCTGTACTCCTAAAAATTTGGAGTCAGTGTTTTTATTCACCTCTCTTTGTACACTATCTAACTTACCATTTAACATTTCTTTAATTTGATTTAAAAGTGAGTTAGTTGCCTCATCCCCCATGATGAACACATAAAATACACAAAACCAATTTTAGATAGAGATAATAAAACTGTTACAAGTAAATATTGATATTTTTCGAATGTAAATGTTTTCTGTACTGAAACTAATAATTTCTGTATTTGTTTTCAACTTTTCTACAAGAAACTCCTTTCTAGTTGGTAATAGTCTTACCTCTTGGTTTTGTCATCTTAACACAAATAAACTATTCAGAACTAGTACTTCTTGAAACTTTGACATTCAGGTTTAAAGAACTAAAAGGTAAGCTTGGTACTAGGGCTTATTGAATTGATAGACAGACTTAACTAATAATTTTAAATTACATGTACATACTTATTGCTAAGAGTTAGGTAATGCAGTTTTAATTTTGTTGCTTAGAACAACACACAACGTATTCTGATATTAATTAATTTGTTTTTTTTTTCTATTTTCAGGTGAGTTCAGTACTCTGGTTGTGCTATCTCCGTATTCTCAAGAACTCAACCGGTAAGTGTGTGTACTTAGCCAAAGTGTATTGGTACAATTAAATCAAAGTCCTTGAGAGTCTTGAGATCGAAATCCAACTAGTATTAAGATATTTTATATCTTTGTATCCCATTATTACAACCAGCGGTTGTAGAAGACCTTTTGTATAAGCATTGGACTGAACAGAAATACCTGTTATGTCTCTTTCGCAGTGAACTGTATTAAATCCTTCCGTTTCAACCCAATTCCGAAGATTCATGTTCTCTATTGTCCTGCCAAACAATGATCCAGACTCTTCCATCAAGTTACTTTTGCTCTCCTTTTTATTAGTTACCTTATAATAAACTTGCTTTCAAGATCCGAGATAAAATTCAACCTGATTTTTCTTGTGACATGTTAAAATCCAGGTTTCTCTCCGTAACATGGTTTTTATTTAAAAAGAATAAATTTGATAAAAAAAAAAAACAATTTTGCACAAGTGATTTTTGCATTGCAGATTCTTAAATTTCAATATTGTGATTATTCAAATTGCTCTCTTTTGTTTACTTTGGGATAGAAAACACAAAATAATTTGAAATTTTTAGAAATCCTCTAAAAGAACAACACACAACGTATTCTCATATTAATTAATTTGTTTTTTTTTTTCTATTTTCAGGTGAGTTCAGTACTCTGGTTGTGCTATCTCCGTATTCTCAAGAACTCAACCGGTAAGTGTGTGTACTTAGCCAAAGTGTATTGGTACAATCAAATTAATGTCCTTGAGAGTCTTGAGATCGAAATCCAACTAGTAGGTATTAATATATTTTATGTCTTTGTATCCCATTATTACAACCAGCAACAGTCGTAGAAGACCTTGTGTATAAGCATTGGACTGAACAGAAATACCTGTTATGTATCTTTCGCAGTGAACTGTATTAAATCCTTCCGTTTCAACCCAATTCCGAAGATTCATGTTCTCTATTGTCCTGCCAAACAATGATCCAGACTCTTCCATCAAGTTACTTTTGCTCTCCTTTTTATTAGTTACCTTATAATAAACTTGCTTTCAAGATCCGAGATAAAATTCAACCTGATTTTTCTTGTGACATGTTAAAATCCAGGTTTCTCTCGGTAACATGGTTTTTATTTAAAAAGAATAAATTTGATAAAAAAAAAAACAATTTTGCACTAGTGATACATATTTTTTTAAATATAAATTTTGATTTAACCTACTATTGGTTAGATACAAAGAATTGAGTACATAATAATATGTATAATTATACTTTAGGTACATATTATATTTTTAGTGTCCAATTAAAATAATACTAATGGATAGTGTATAGGAAATCGATAAGAATCAATTATGTAGTAATGAGCCTGAAAAGGCAGCAAATTAGACTAAATACCTACTTGAATATGAAGGCGATATGTTACTGTCAAATGTTCTCGAGATACGGGACAATTAATTAAATTACCCAATGGATTTTGTTCTTTGATTTTCTTCTAATATCTGTTTCTCTCTCTCTCTCTCTCTCTCTCTCTCTCTCTCTTGTTTCTTTTCTCTCTTTCTTTGCCCTGATATATATTTGTTTCTCTTTTTTTTCAACCAGATACATATAGATGAGATTTTTTTTTCAAGACCGGCAGAACAATGAAACGACCGCGGAGGAATGTTAATTGCCCGCTGAGGGATAAATATTTATTTTGAAGTAGAATTATTTGTTATCAGTGAATAAAGAAGAGAAGCCTAAGTGCAAGAATGGCAAAATCCAGGCAAGTGGCTGAAAGTGAGAATTTCATTGTGGTTCTTAAGGAACTTGATGAAATGAGAGCGCCAATTTTTGAATCAATAGACAAAATCGAATTCTTGTCATGACTTAAGCTCTAATTTTGTCAACCAAAGCAGTGCGCCAATCAAGATTAGCACCACAGAGGTATTACAAAAACGTCTATTAATTCCGCCCTAGTGAATAATAAAGAAATAGCTAAATCATGATTACCTTATCTATATTGCTGAAAAAAAAAAATCATTATTTCAGTTTAGGCTATAATAATAACGCAAGTACCTAGACAATACATTCCTCTTTTCTATAAGAAAAATAAGATAAATGGATGCTTTATCTTAATATATAAATGTCAAAGACACTGACCACTGACTGATCATCGCTCTACAGCCCAAACCGTAAGTCCTAGGAAGCTGAAATTTGGTAGGTAGCTTTGTCTTATAGTCTAGATGTGCAATAAGACGGGATTTTTCGAAACTCCCACTACAACACCTGCCATTGGCGAAAAAGGATTTTTTGCTTTCACGGCCATGCCTCGGCCCACAAAGCGGCGACATCCCGCTAGTACTTTATATACAACATAGATATCTACATTATCTACAAATTGCGCTTTGAGAATTTTTATACTTGGTACAGTACATTTTTCCACTGAAACCTGTACCTGTTAATGGAGTTTCCATTGAAACCCTACAGCTTTCTGTGGAAACTCCTTTAACACTGTGACCTTACGAGATCTAAAAGTACATTCTGAACAAGAATTCAACAGAAGTCAGCACAAAACCTCTTGATTCAACAAAATACGCAAATATTCTCAAGAGAGGCTTAAACTTGGAACTTGAAGTTCTAACTTTAGCTCTCTTGGACGCGGCCCTTGTCTCGAATCGAATTAACCTTTAATCTATTAATCATCTACTTCCAACACCAATGAAACTTGAAATAGAAGGAATTGGGTATTTTCTCTTTATTTATGCATTCGGTTAGAAACATGCTTCTCTTAAGCGTCTGTGATTCGTTATAATCTCACCATCTCGAGATTCACAATCTTAACGAGTATGAACCCGAGATTCAATATAGGTTACAAATTAGTTGTACGAACAAGCATTAACCTTGCTACGTGTGTTTTTTAATTGGGTACGCAATCTTTGGATCTATTAAACGAAATTTAAATATCTATTGAAGCTTCCCATTTCAGTGCAGCAAGTGATACTTGTGTTTTTTTACTAATCAATAGAAGAAAGAGGAACGCGTACCATACCGCTTGTTCGACCTGTGTTGGGTTGTTTCACGATAAATGTTATTTCACGATGTCCACAAAATATAGTTTCTGCAGGCGTTTCTATGTATCACTCAGGCTGGGTGAGTTTAATTTGAGTAGCTGATGGAATTTTTGCCAAGTGAATGGTATGTGAAACCCCCGTCGTGGTATGACCATGTATTTAAAAGCGACATTTAACCCTAAGAAACAAACAATATTGATTTTTTTAGTGAGGAACATTTCTCCTCGTTGGAAAACAACCCAGCAACTTCAAAGTGAGGTAGGATTCTAGTCGATCCATTCCCCATTAAATTTGACATTACAGAAATATAGATATGTCTCGTTATAACGGGACATTGATACGCACCATTAAGATGACAAGTGACACACACACAAACAAACATTAATCAATAAACATTCGTAATGACCTCCATTTATCAATAATCATTCTTAAAATCACCGAAAACAACAGAAATTTCCATGGATTGTCCAGAAAATATTTGACAGAACAAAAGATGACACGCAACATCTACATGAGGTCACCCTTCACATCTTTGTTCCACCTGTAATCTATTTCACGTCTAGACGTCGCATTAATATCGGTCGAGAGAAATGCATTTCAATAACGTCGGAGATGAATAGTCGATGATTTATCAAACCCAGGACCCCGAGACTAGAAGACGAGATAGCCGCTACAATGATATTAATGAGCCATAGAAAATCACGATGATTTCTTTCTCTCCTGTCATCGTGTTCTTGTTAGGACGAATGCTTTGTCCACGGAGAGTGCAGCCATCGATCCATCGGTTTTTTTTTATCTCACCCGAGTCACCGGTGAAGAGAAAGCTCGACTAAATGCAGTGATGGGTGAGTCAGGCGATTTGTTCCGTCGAAAATTGCCCCAACTGTGTATAGTGTGTATGGTGTTTTGAGATCACCGACATTTTGGTCGGATATGAAATTTGACCGCTCTATTATCGGTAAGTGGTGCTTAATTTGGTCGAAAATGGTGTGTATTGACGGTTTTGTTGATCGTCTTGCTCTGTACATTTTCAAAGTGGACCTTTTTGACATATACCATCAAAAATAGTATAACTTGATTGACTTGTACATTCATAAAAAATTCTATAAAATTAACCGTTTAAATTATTTTATAACTATGTTAAAGTGAGCTGTTTTAAATTCAGTACATCAGTTTTACTTGCTGAGAAGTTGTACTTGATCTGCACATAATATAAAAATCAAAACATTTTGAACTACCACACTTGTGACTCCTAGGTTCATATAGTGTTGGTACCCTCTGTACACTGTGAGAGCAAAGGGACTCTTTAGTCTTATTCAGGATAAACTGAGTATTGTATTGTGTTGCACAATAGATGCACACGAATGCAAGCTTTCTCTTAAATGAGCAGAATTTCTCCCATTTAATTCTCAGTTACGGATTAATTATATTTGTTCATACCTTTTCTTGTGGTGAATCGTGAAAGAGAAGGTCCAAGTCATTGATATCAGCACAATGGTGTTGCGAGTTCGTGTGTCTTTTGTGCGGAAACTTCCTATTTCTATTCTTGGTGAAATCTTTCCGTCTCTCAGCGTTATGCAAGCTTTGTGCAATATCTATGTACATTTTTATACTCATCCACTTATAGTAAATTCAATGTACCCAAGTTGTTATTATGTATTTAGCTAGACTCAATGAAAATCATGATCTGAAAGTTTGTAAATGTAAGTAATTTTTATTATTCAACCAATAATTTCTGTTTGTAGCAGGGCACTTACTTTTACATTACGACTTTTACTATTTATTTACAAAATCCTTGCTTTTTTAGTGCTTGCTTTTTTATAATTATATAGTTTTATATACATACAATATGAGAGTACTATTATCTCCGTTATGGTCCAGTTGATCCTTTGATGTCCCAGTCAGGTCTTTTGATCAATTTGTCTTGTTAGTCGTGAAGTCAATCAAGTCGTGTTGCTATGGTTACGAAAGTATTTGCAATATAATAGTCATTAACCTTAATTTTTATGACACCTTGTGCAATTTTCTCACAGATAATAAAAAAATGTTGAACAAAAGATTTTTTATATCTACTTAATAATTATAGTACATCTATAATTATAGCTATGTCAGTATACTTAGTATAGTATTAATGATAATAGGTATAGGTCCAGTATTAATGGTTGTATTGATATCCTCGTTGACTGTTTGGCTCAATGGAAAATAATGACCTCGCCTTTTTCTCGTACAATAGAGGAACTTTCAATTTTATTATTATTGAATTTATTTTTCACAAATTTTATGAATTTACATTATAATAATAGGTTTAAATTTAATAAAACTCTAAGCCAGCCCTGTACAGAGGTAAATAAATAATTTTAGAGTACCTAATACATATTAAAATCAGTATCAGTATCAACAGAAAACTGAATACATATTTAAAACTATAATTTCATATTTAAATACTTATCTAAAAAACTATTATTTCTTCAAAATCTCGTGTGCTGCAATTTCCGGTGGTACTCAGGTAATTTTAAGGAAACTAGTCAATGTGGAAACAAAATATATTCTGTCTGAAAGTTTTTCCCTGGGAAACAGTCGTTTTTGTACAGTTAGCATTTTTAAACACTATATTATTTATTTGATACTGATCTCGTTGTTAATTTCAGAACTATGTTAGACATTGAGGCACTAAAGAAGACACACAAAGGGTTATGTTATTAATTAGGCATGTGGGTCATTTTCATTTATCTTGGGCAATTGGATTTTTTCAAGTCATGAACGTTACCTTTTTCCTAAACAATTTTTAGGCTCAGAAGGCTAAGACAAATACCTTTGAGCAAAAGCTTTCATTTAGAATATTTCTAGCAGCTACCTCTTCACACAAAATTACAAAAACTTAACGTACCAGGTAACGTTCATGACCACGGGTAACGTTCATGACGGTAACGTTCATGAGTAACACGCCACTAAAACAATCTTTTCTCAATAAAAGAATATTCACTTTACAAAAAAAAAATATTTGATTGGAAAGAGGACATGCAGAAGAATTAAAAAAATACATTATATATTAAAGAATCATTACAATTTATTTAAAAAACCGCGTAACGTTCTTGTCAAAAAAAATTAGACCCACCATTGTCCCTCACTGTACTGCATCCAACATCCAACTGACAGGAAATTTCAAAACAAAAACAATGTCATCTGTAAGAAGCAAAATGGCGGCAGCTGCTAGCTTCTCACTCTAAGGGTTTTTCAAAATGGTTTACATTTTTTTGGGGGTAACATTCATGACGGAGATTTTTTTTTTCTTCGTAGGGACACAACTTTACACGTCTGTAGAATGAGGTGAACATTATTATTTTTATGAAAACTAATGGTCACATCCTAAATAAACTGTATTTTTCTCATTTATATTGGATTTTGGTGAAAATAATGGGGAGAAATGCATTTTTTTCTATCAGACACAGTAAAATCTTAGACTAAGGGACACCTAAAATATCATGAACGTTACTTACATAACTGGCAATTTTGAGTCTCCACATTAGTTTAAAAGACAATTTATTATTGTAATTTATAAAAAAAAAATTGTTTCCTATGTGATCAAATAGATTTTAGTCATATATCCCTATTATTTTCACATTTATTAAAGGAGAAAGGTTGCGGACTTGATATGCCCAAGATAAATGAAAATGACCCATATGTATCACCAAGATATATATATTTTGAACAGCCTCCATGTTTTGGTGAAGTGCTGGTGTTTATTTCTAGCTTCATGCCGACGAGAGACATACATTTCAAGTGTCTTCGCGTGCATGCAATTATTTCTGAAGTCTGAACTGTTGAGAATATGGAGGATAGAATTTTAGTTCTCTCGTATAGTACAAAATACGTGATTATAACATTTAAACCATCTCTTATTTCAGTTGGGTTTTCAAAGTATTTTCCAATAGTTGTAATTTACAATACAATAGTTATTTACAATTTCTAAAGTTTTTTGCCCAAAAAGCGGATTACTCTATACTTGTATAGTCACCGTAGCCGAGTGAAGTAGCATACTTATAGGCATGCACGTACAGTGCTCTATTCCCAGCAGGTAGAAATTTTTCTGCTCTGTACTTGTTTGTTACGGGGTGCACTCATATCTCGTGAGGAAAATTGAGTAACTAGCTACCTACCTATTTGAATGGATAGCGACCAGTGTTGGCTTCACGAGCGAGTAATAAAGTTCTTCAGCAAATGATGTTACTATGGTACTGGGTCATTTTCATTTATCTTGGGCATATCAAGTCCGCAACCTTTCTCCTTTAATAAATGTGAAAATAATAGGGATATATGACTAAAATCTATTTGATCACATAGGAAACAATTTTTTTTTTATAAATTACAATAATAAATTGTCTTTTAAACTAATGTGGAGACTCAAAATTGCCAGTTATGTAAGTAACGTTCATGTATTTTAGGTGTCCCTTAGTCTAAGATTTTACTGTGTCTGATAGAAAAAAATGCATTTCTCCCCATTATTTTCACCAAAATCCAATATAAATGAGAAAAATACAGTTTATTTAGGATGTGACCATTAGTTTTCATAAAAATAATAATGTTCACCTCATTCTACAGACGTGTAAAGTTGTGTCCCTACGAAGAAAAAAAAATCTCCGTCATGAATGTTACCCCCAAAAAAATGTAAACCATTTTGAAAAACCCTTAGAGTGAGAAGCTAGCAGCTGCCGCCATTTTGCTTCTTACAGATGACATTGTTTTTGTTTTGAAATTTCCTGTCAGTTGGATGTTGGATGCAGTACAGTGAGGGACAATGGTGGGTCTAATTTTTTTTGACAAGAACGTTACGCGGTTTTTTTAAATAAATTGTAATGATTCTTTAATATATAATGTATTTTTTTAATTCTTCTGCATGTCCTCTTTCCAATCAAATATTTTTTTTTGTAAAGTGAATATTCTTTTATTGAGAAAAGATTGTTTTAGTGGCGTGTTACTCATGAACGTTACCGTCATGAACGTTACCCGTGGTCATGAACGTTACCTGGTACGTTAAGTTTTTGTAATTTTGTGTGAAGAGGTAGCTGCTAGAAATATTCTAAATGAAAGCTTTTGCTCAAAGGTATTTGTCTTAGCCTTCTGAGCCTAAAAATTGTTTAGGAAAAAGGTAACGTTCATGACTTGAAAAAATCCAATTGCCCAAGATAAATGAAAATGACCCTACTCGTAATGCTATGCTTCGCACTGGAGTTGTGATATAATAACACAAAGAAATTTTATACATGAAACTGGCCACTATGATGAAAAGTTAAGAATGCAGAGGAGCCAACTAACAAATTAAGCTTAGCATAAAAAAACAACAACGAGTTATAGTTATTCCATAGATCCGTCTTGATAGCTATAGTTATTCCAAGATCCAAAACTATCTTGATAATTATTCCTAGGAACCTCTATGCAGGATCCAGCAATTAATCACACACATCATGTCAAAAGTCCTCCGTATAAGAAAGAAAATAAATCCTAAACTCTGACTGAACCTTAAGAACCTCTATTTACATATTCGTAAACCCTGGGACTTTATTCTTCTTGTAATATGAATGGCTAGATAACTCTTCAACAAGAAAAAGTCAAAATAAATACAGAATTTGTCTAAAAAATTATTTATGCTATTTTGATATGGTCTGTGTGTGTGCAAGGATCTCTGAGGAACGGGTATTAGAGCACTCCTCTAATAAATTCTTCCACAAGATGTTATGGTATTAAAATCTTACATAATAGAAGTTATGAATGTCTTCTTTAAAGAATAGGCTGTTGGTACTGTTTGTTTTTATCTATACCTAAATTTCACGCATTTTTAAAAAATAATAAATAAAAAAGTCTCAATTGTTAGAACTTTTTCGCCACAATATGCCTAAATGATACATTTGATACATTTTTCAAATGAATTTATTCAAATGAAATCTCCATGAAAATTTCCGTTAAACTGATATGTTTTCAAATTGTTTTTCTTACAACAAGCTTAACGATCTTGCATAATTATCTATAGGCGGCGCTTTGCAAACTATCTGGTCTAGAATAACCCTAAGATATTTTTTATATCGCATCTGAAAATCTGAATGTTTACATAATACATCAGCTACTTTTTACTCTGAAGGACTGTTTTTTATACATAATATATCAGCTGAACATCAAATGTTCCAAGGTACGCTTGTTCTGTTCTATCGGCTCCTCTCAACAATGCGTGCGGTCCGGCCATTAACTCTGGTCCGGCTATAAATTCCGGCAAGAAAAACTCCCATAACTCTTCCGGGCGGAGATGCTATCGTGACATTTATCTATGCACGTGTATTCCAATAAAAAAACCTCGGCTACTGTTCTACCTAGCATTCCTAGCAGTTATGTTATGCTATTCTCTATAGAATCTTCAGCCATGTAAATAGTACTTGTTATAATCATGGCTATCAGAAAAAATCATCATCAGGAGGAAGATTTTAAAAGAGCTTTTATTAAAATATTTTGCCGTCCTTCATAAATCTTCGCTGTCTCTCTCTCTCTCTTTTCTGTCGCTCTTTTTCCCTTCTTCTCTCTTTTTCCTCATCTCTCTTTACCTTCTTTTCTTTCCCATTCTTTTGACAAGGCGATCAGCATTCCATACCGCTTGAACTTTTGATGAAATTTTCACTAAACTTTACCTTAATACCACCTTGAAATTTTGTCTCAGCTTTTGCTTTGGAGCGCGTCCCTTTTCTGTGGTTCCCAACCAAAAAAGAAGAAAATAGTTTACTTTACTTGAATTCGCAGACGAAAAAAGGAAAAAAAAAAAAAAGATAACAGTATCCTACCCTATATGGTCTATAACATTGTCCCAATTTTGATAGGGGCCATGTGGAATTTTCATAAAGGTGTTAATTTAAAATATTAATACTATGTAAATATTTCAACTAGGTTAACTATATAAATATTTCAACTAGGTTAACTATGTAAATATTTCAACATTAGGGCCAAATTATAATACAGGACTACTTTCAAGTTAAGCCACACAGTCCCTCAAGTGTACTGTGATTGGTTGAACTTCGCAAATTATACACTTACTAGGTACTTCATAACAACCTTAGCATTAGCAGTTCAATCTCTAAGCCCTCTAAGGTATCAGTTTCAACTTTTCGACATTACTCTTGTGTTGTGATGAATACAACACACATTTGATGTGCCACTCTTTTATTTCATTAAAATCTTTTTCACGTGTATGTTATTCTTGTTCTCACAAATCGACAGATTATTCTTGATATAGAAGGAAAAAAAATATTCTTTTTTTTTGCACCTCAGCATATCTATAGGTATTTCCAATTAAGACAGTGTTAAATTACAAATTATTACCGCACACCATTCTCGCCACATCCACATCACTCAATTCTTGAACAAGGCACTTTCTTGAGTTATAAAAATATTCTGTATCGGGCGTATAATATTTGTTCATGCTATCTCTGAAAGATACTGGTAATAGGAGATGATTCACTTAGTAATCTCTTTTCTTTCTGTAATCTCATGAACAGGGCGTAATCTCATCTCTGTTGCGGTTTTGTCGTATCGAGAATAAAAACTGTATGAGGAGTAAGAATCTTCGTGTTTATTTGTTTTCAACCAGAGGTGTAATCAGATATTTCTTGTAGCATTGTTCTTTATGTATGGATGGCGGTCTTCTTTGAGTTTTTAAATGATTATTTATTTTATTATTGAATGACCTTGTAATCGATCAATCGACAGCGGAATCGTAACCAAGTTGGTTCGTTTCTCAAGTACGAAGTTAATTTCTGCAAGGCGAGTTTGAGAAATTGTCACATCACTCCTTTGATTAAAACAACATATGATAACCTATTAGGTTTTTTTTCTTGATTCTTTGTCTTTTTTAGTTTCACTTTTATATTAATATACAATTTGGTGTTTTTTTTAAATTAGTATGTATAAATACATACGTTGTTAAAATGTGTATTTGAGCTATTAGGTAAATCTGGTACAAATTCACCAGCTTGCTCAACAGAGGCGCTTCGGTCGATTCGGACCACTGCGTTGACGGCTCGGTACATTATTTCTTCATTGTTCTTCTGGTTCTCATCGTATATCTTCAACAATGGCTGCGTTGTCATCAACTAGGCTCCCAGAAAGATGTTTCCCATCATAAACAAAGCCATGTTCGAGCAACCTGCGAGAATGCAAGAGAGAAGCAGTCGATGATTTACACTAATTAAAAGAGAGAAAGAAGAAAAAGATTGGTAAGGACAAGAAGAAGAAGAGGAGGAGGAGGACAAGGATGGATATAATGAAGAAATTAATTAACTAGAGGAGAGACAGGACAGAGAAAGGCGCATTGGAAATTATCGCATGGTGAAGAAGATGTTTGTGTGTTTCTAGGTATGGTAATACATAGTCAGGTAGGGGCTCCGGCCTGTGCTATTCCTTACTAGGAGCAGTGCACTAGTCAAGCATGTATTACGATGATCAGAGTTCGAATTCCAGCTGGGTATAAATTTTTACACTCTGTACTTTGGATATCCGGGGTCCACGCGTGAAGAGAGATGAGTATTTGTATGAGTAACGACCATTGGGGCTGCATTACCAGTGTATGAAGAACATAATGTATCTTAACTATTCCGTATCTAAAAGTAAAGGAAGCTATTAATTACGGTCTCCAGATATTGATGAATTATTAATTTGTTAAACTGTTAAGGCTGCCATTTGTATTTTCTTAGCAAAGGCCCGTCCGTGAAGTTGTACAGAAATAATTTAAATCATTATCCGTTTAAAAGTTTTGTGTAAATATTTCAAATGCCAACGGCATAATCACCATCCTTGATAAAGCTTTGTTCATTATACTTGTTATTAAATAAATTAAAATTTGATTTTAACTCAGATTTCACTTTATTTCCCTTTTGACGAACCCCAAGCATCTTCTTCAAAGAGTAGCGAGCACAATCATGCAGACAAGAATGCAAGTTTTATTAATGTTGAATGCACCCTGATGTTATTCAAGTGGATGCAATGTGCATATAGGTTCTTGATAAGTGCAGTCTATATTGAATTCTTGTGCATCATGGAGCTTTCGACCGTCGTTGTTGCCTATTACAGATTACAGGGTACAGAGTACTACAGAGATACCTTAATAAAATTTCATTTACAGGGTGGTGTCATCATGAGCAATTGCGGTATCGCTTAGGTCCAAATTGTGAAAGAGCAATAGATAAGCCAGACCTTCCCTCAAGTTAGACTAGAGTGTGCTGTGATTGGTTGAAACGCCGACTTAAGGGAGAGTCAGGCCTTATCTTTGTTGTAATCCTATTCTAGATTTTGGCCCTTCGAATTTTTACCAGTCTACTATACAAGGGGATTATTAATCTTTTTTCATACGTATTACGTGTATTTGTTCATCTTTAATATGTTCCTACTCTTATTTCCACGTTCATACTCACAGTATAAAACTATTATAGTTACTTCAATAGTTTTATAATACTAAAACTATTATACTAAACCACTTTAATATAGATAGTGTTGACAGTAAAATTATAATAAAAACTTTGGCAATAGCAATAGAAGTTGATGTATTACCAGAATAATGAGCTGTAATATATTAAAACCAATAGCGTGTAGCGTCCTCACTTCTCACTTAAATATTCATATTCATAAGTTGATATTCTAGCAATTATGAAGCTTCGTGTTTCTTCATGATATTTGTGTATTAGTTTTAATGTATTTATTTACTCCGTATCATCTCATATGCATATTCAGGGTCACATACCGTCCAAAAACTAGCTCGTCTCGCAAGAGTGTGTTCAAACCTCATAAGAGGGGTTCATACCCCATCAGATTCATGCAATTTCATCCTGAGTATGGAATCTTGATACAAAGAGCGATTCATCAGGACTTATATGGATGAAGTATTCCATGCCGAAAGATTCAAAAGAGAAAAAAATATTCTCAAATTAACTAATACATAGTAATTATGTCTAAAGTGTTAGTACAAAAATTCTGGAAATTAAAGGCCTAACATAAATAGGTTTGTATCTTTTTTAATGAGCTTTCCAATCACCATTAAGTATGTTGTCTATGTTAAACTATTAATGTCTGAACTCGTGTGGACGGCTAGTCTTTATTTGTACAAATATGTATACGCACTTTGAATTTTCTATTTTTGCCTTACCTTATTTTTTTTCCTTCTTCTATATAATACTCTCAACATTTTCTTTCATTTTTCGAGAATAAGATGAAAACTAGTGGTTCTATCTAAGATCTATTGTCGAACCCAGTACTCCACACGTCTCATGGTAATCTACTATCGTGCATACAAACGTGTTAATTTATTCCCCCGGCTTATTACATTTCAGCGTAATAAACTTGTAGCTCGCTTACTTTGTACTCTATCGCAAAAGATAGGGACTGCAAATTCAAAGATACGGATTGCAAATTCAATTAAGAATTAACTTTCTGCGATACCATTGTAGAGGAGGTTCCAGAACATATTTCTGCCGAGCAAGTTAGGTATTCATGAGGATATGGCGAGATATACGATGCCGTGCTTGTACCGCTAGGAAACTTAATCTAATAAAGCTTCAGGATTGAAGAATGTGGGGAATAGTCTAAGTCTAATGAATCCGATATTGTCTTGTGATTATCTCGAGATCGTAATCTGAATTGTTCTTCAAGTTGTTATCCTGGTATTTAATTATATTTATTTGTTAGTTTAAGTATTATTTCTTTGGGGGTGAAGCCAAGCACAAGGCCTCTTCACAATTTTGTGTGTAGCGCAGCATTACTAAGAGCCTCCTTTGTTTTCAAACTATTTCAAAATATTTTCGATTTTTTTTTCAATACATCGATTTTTTTTTAGTATGAGGTTCGCAGTTATTGATATTTCATAACTCCTATTTTTTTATATTTTTAATTGACAAAGAGTCGAACCCTTACCACTTCACCCAAAGTTTACTGAGCTAAAACTTAGCTATTATGGTTGCTCATCTAATACACATTATTTACATTGCATAATTATTATATAAAACTTTTATTTGATAACTTTTTGTGAGTCTAAAGCGCCCAGTGAAAATTCTCACTACACCATTCACTTGTACATGTGTTTTTCCTCCTCACAATGCTCCAGACAGGAACAAGCGGCTTCAAACAAAGCAGAACAGAAAACAGAGGTTAAAGTTTTCGCTTTTCCTGCGGAGCATATTCAGGATTTTTGCATATTCAGAGAAAAGGTGCCGGAAACGGGTAGAGGGCGGAACTGGAGGTCCCTGGCATGGAAAGCCACTGCTTTCTTTAGCAAGGATATCCAAACTGAATGAAAAGGCTGTTTAAACTAGGTTTGTGAGTTCCTTTTCTATTGGAAGAACACATTATTATGAGACAGATCTCTTACATCGGCTGTATACCAGTTGCCTGTTCCTGTATGATTTTTTCTTAACTGTCGATTGTCGAAAATGTACAAATTTCTTGATTATTTCCCACGTTTTTGTTTCTGTGTGCTAGTCTATAAACAATAAAAAATTTGAGATAACTAGAAGCACTTTGTGTAGACCAATAGTCTGGTGGGGAATATTCACAGAGGGGTAAGTGTGGAATAAGTCTAGATAAGGTAATTAAACATTTAGTCTGGGCTCAGCCAGTGGGCTGTCCCACTTTACCCACCCCTAGGCTTTTGCAAGCTTCCACCAGCAGGACAGCATGTTCTAGAATAATAAAATTACCATAATATTACCAGACACCATGGGAACACGAGACAATGTTTGCCAAGAAATTTTCCGTATAGTTGTCAAGTTTTTCGCAAAAGGAAATTAAAATTAGATAAACATTTTGCGGTTCTGGAAACTTTTTGTTGCCTTCCTTTAAATAGCGCAATGAAAATAGCATCCAGTAGGAGGGAAATGTGGGGCAAGAGGGAGCGGGGCGGGAGGAAATAGAGAAATGTAAAATAGGAGGAAATCGGGTGAAAAGTTCGGGTGGGGGGTTGGTCGGGTATCATCGCCTTGGTCAAATGAAATGTTCGCTAGAGTAACTGAGGCTTGATAATTTGACAGTGAAAATAATAAAGAGAATGTACCTTTGCGGTCTGAGCTTTCCTCTGCAAACATTTCATAGGTATTAGGTATATGCTTCGTAAAGTATATACCTACCTAATACCCATGTATGTTATATACTTTACATTATGTTGCAGAAGTACTGGTATTATAGCCACAATAAATGCTACTTTACACAAACTGGAAGCATGATTATCCTGTGGTTTAACTCTATGAATTGTAAATTTTTAGGTCTTCTACTGCAGTACAAATTGTTTCAGGGAAAATGACTTCTCATGTTAGGTAACAATTACTTTCTTTGCATGGACTTAACGGTTTTCTTGTTCATTAATCTGTAGACTCAGAAAAATTATCTCTTTTAGAAAACATTATATATTTATAATATACAAAAAATCCGGGGTTATGTGGCAAAGATTGCCCAAGGCATTAACTTCGCCCCGGATTACAAAACAATTTAAGTAAAAATTAATAATAATCAATTTTTTTTTTTTTTTTTGTTTTTAATCTATTGTTAATTGTTTTGTATAAAAAATAAGGCTGTGTACAAACTCCGTGCCGTTACACACAGACTCCATACGAGGAGTCTGTGTGTAAGGGCACGGAGTTTGTACACAGCCAAAAATGAAAGTGTAAATAAATAAATAATGTCTACAATAATCAAACACCTCGGCCGAGGTGTGAAGAACGCCTATACAAAAAAAGAGACAGCCCGGCAGAGTGTAAGGTTACGGAAAACATAGTTCCCATGCATTTCATGTACTTTCAGCCAGCGAAAAGTGCAACATGAATTTCAAAAATTGCAATTTTTATTGCAGAAATGGACTCTCCGTTGAAAAACAAATTGATTTGACTTTTTGTTTGATTTCCTAGGCCAACAGGAACCCTATTTTCGAGACCCCCCAACAATCGTGAAAGACATGAAAAGATTCATAATTTTTTTTTTTTTTTTTTTTTTTTCCGTTTTTTTTTTCATACGGATCCTTTGAGACCCGACTTCGTGTCTTTAACTTGGCACTGAAGATTAAGTGAGGTGTCTAAAGTGATCAAGATATAATGGAGATGAGCCCGGACCAAAAAAAAATTCTAAATTATAAGCGGGCGGCCCATTTGGGCGGCCTCGGGTTTTGGGATCCCAAATCGGGAATTGAAGGATAATACTAATCTTAAGTGGTATCAAATGAAAGATCTCGATGAGCAGATACCAAATTTATTGATTTTATTCCTTCATCCGGTCCACTGGGTGGCACCTGGTGGCCTTTTCATTTTCTTTGACGGGTAGGTACGAGTACTTTCGAATCCTTAGCTTAGTGGTCAGATCTTGGCCAGTATGTATTTTTCGAGATGACCTCGCTCTCTCACTGCAAAATTTTAATGTTTAAGTTTCCAAGTATTAATTTAGTTAGTTCATTTTCCGTCCGCTTCTTTAGGAGACAACTTTGTCTATTGGTTGCAAGCTCGACCTGCCACCCAGTCAGCATGGGTTCGAATCCTGGCGGGGACTTAATTTTTTAGCTCTATATTTTCAATTTGGGCTTAACGTTGTTTTGTTTTTCCGATCTTTATATTTGATCTTCATGACGACCTCATTACCCTCGCGAGGAAAATTTTAGTAGTTGCAGAATTGGCCATTGACCTGTGGCGGCATTACGAGATTGATTTTGGACAATCATGGTTGGATGGAGATAAAATATGATGAATTAGCTCTCATAATGTCGATGCTACTCACTAGAAGTTGTGACAAAGTAGTGATTGATAAGGGACGTCACCACCGAGTTCTCTCCCGCTCATGGTTTTATCAACACCGAATTGTCTCCCGTCGCGTCGCGTCGCTTGCATTTTTACCTGAGGTTATATCTACATATTTTAGGCCTAGCATAATCATTATAATCGAAACACCTAGGAATCATTGATATAGGCCTGAGGCATGGCCTTCTATGTATTTTTATTTTTCCTAACCCTATGATAAAATCAAGGCATGGCCTTCTATATATTTACCTAACCCTACTATAAATCCGAGGCATTGCCTTCTATGTATTATCCCTAACACTTCTATATTCCTAAGGCATGGCCTTCTATGTATTTTACCTAACTCTACTATACACTGAAGGCATTGCCTTTCATTAGTTAGAGATTAGATTTCCTTATAAAAGGCCGATTCTTATATATGATAATTTTATAGTTTTCATTTTCTTACCTAATGTAAAAAAGCATGGTCTTATTTCTGGGAGAGATACTCGTGGTGACCCTTGCAACTAGCCGGAGAGAATTCGGGTAAGAAAAGGTCAACGGGAGAGAACTCATTACCTCACCTTGATAAGGTGATTACAAATTAATTTCTTTGGCATTTGTAAATCCAGGTGTTTTAGTTTCCCTCATAGGAGGCTCCGAGGTCTATTTAGTATTGAAAGATAAACCTAATCATGTGGAGTATAGAATCAAAAGGTATTGCATTGCAAATTTATATATTATTTACTCACTTTGGAGACTCAGGGGGCCAAATCTGTGATCCAAATAGATATTGACCTTAGAAAAATTAAATACCTACTGCTAAAACTATATCTTAGAAAAAAAAGACAACTTGGTACATTCACATTTTCCCAGCTTATTTACTTTTGTTATTCATAATGTTTCAGTAGTGTATGAACCTATATTTTCGTACAAAAAGAACTGATATCCCCCCAAAAACACCACTTCGTGGTTAAAAAAAGAAGAACGCCTCACTCAAAAGAATGATTATAATTAGCTAAAAATAAATGATATCAAATTGAGAACACCTTACAGGCTCTTTTTAAATCTCTGCACTCCTCTCTGAATTTATTCCTCTTATGTTTATCTTTCTTTATCCTTTCTAGGGGTCATCCCAAACTTGATTTCTCTTTAAATTTACTTGTTGCACGGCAATAAAAAATGGCGGTCGCGGTGTTATTTTCTCGATTAAAATCAAATAAGTTCAGAAAAATCATACTCCGACCGCCATTTTTTATTGCCGTGCAACAAGTAAATTTAAAGAGAAATCAAGTTTGGGATGACCCCTAGAAAGGATAAAGAAAGATAAACATAAGAGGAATAAATTCAGAGAGGAGTGCAGAGATTTAAAAAGAGCCTGTAAGGTGTTCTCAATTTGATATCATTTATTTTTAGCTAATTATAATCATTCTTTTGAGTGAGGCGTTCTTCTTTTTTTAACCACGAAGTGGTGTTTTTGGGGGGATGATTCTTAACTAATGCAGCCAGATCACACAAGTCAGTTTAAGGTTCTGGTACATCCTAACCACAGTATCGAGGCGTGAAGAACAAAAAAGCCCTATTGAAACCTATTATCTCTTCCTAAACATCATCACAAACGACAAAATAACGACATGTTTTGACACATCTCACACCGAATTTATGTTTCCACCACCCACTTGAGGGTCTTGGGGGATCTCAGAACTGAGGACTCCTTAAAAAAAAAAAAAAAAAAAAAAAAAAAAAAAAAAAAAAAAAAAAAAAAAAAAAAAAAAAAACCTGCTTCTTGTTAAAAAAGGAAACGAAAATGATGTTCATGCCCCTTAAACAGAAGCAGATGATTAAAACTCTCCGAGTGTTTTGAGAGCTCTGACGACCCTTGTTAGCGGCTGAACGATTTATTCAATTCCCTGAAGAATATGACTCCTTGAAGAACTTCTAGTAGATAATGATCTTTAACGATAGTTACAGTATTTACCCTTGATAATATAATATTTACCCTTGAAAAAAATTACCTACTAGCATCGATTTAGCTTCTAATGATGATAGCTATTTAGTCTCTTAGGTATTATAAATATTATAAATCGTCAGCAAGTTTCAGTAAATGGGTTTTGAAGATGGGTAGCATATGGGTTTAATTGAATCACATCTGGAGTGATGTGTTAAAAGGCCTTTTGTCCCCAGAGGCCTGGATAGCTGTGAGAATTGGCTGAGATCCTATATTAAGATCGATTTTAAGATGTGTAAAATGTGACACGAAACCGACGTACCTATAGTACCGTTTTGTTTTGGAAATACTTTTCATGATCAGTATGTTGAAGTTAAATAGAAAACTGAGGGAGTTATACTTGGATTCTCGCTCTTAACTGTCTTCCCTCCCTTTCTCTCTCTATTCACTCCTCTCTCATCCTTTCTCAATCTCCTCCATTATTTCTTGTTACTACTCTTTTTATCTCTCTCCTCTCTCTCCCCTTTTCTACTCCTCCTGTATCTCTTTAATATTCTCTCTTCTCTTTTCTCACTCCCTCCTATAGTAATTTCCCTGCTTCCTCTCTCTCCCTGAACACTTCACTCACAGTATCATATTTCCCTGACTTCTTACTCCTCTCCTCTGTCCCTCACCCTCCATTCTTTGTAACATAATAGCCAGCTAATCTCTCCCAATTATTTTTCTACAACTCTTCATGTCTTCTTCCCCCTCCTCCCCTCCCTCCTCCCCTTTTTTCTCCCTCCGTCTCTCTTTCTAATCATCAGCTCTTTTCATGTCCTCGGCCTTCTCTCTGTCTTTCTTATAACCATTTTCGCATGTATTCTCTCTCCTTTTTGACTCTTTTGTTCTTGCCTTTTCCTCATACTCTCTCTCTCTCTTTCTCTCTCTCTCTCTCTCTCTCTCTCTCTCTCTCTCTCTGTTTTCACTCTCTCTCACACAATTTCACAGTCAATCCCTCTCTTTCTCTCTCTGTCTCTGACACACACTCTATCTCTTCTTCCTTTTATCTCACTCCACTTATTACCTTCATCATTGTGTCTGTCTTCTTCATACCACTCCATCCCTTTCTGTCCATAACCTTCCTTCTCACACTCTCTCTTACCCCCTTCCACACCTTTTTCCTTTCTTCTCGCTCCATTTCTGTCCCTCTCCTTCTTTTCTCCCTCCCACAACAAGCAAGCACATCTCTTTGTTCTTTGTTTCGTCCCATCTCTTAATCTTTCTTTGTTCATGTCTGTCCCTCCTAATTACCTCTCTCTTCCACCCTTTTCCATCTTATCTCCCTTGACCCAATTTATCTTCCCAATTATCTTAAGCTCCCTCCCTATCTCTCCCATTGAACTTCCTTTCATGTATGTTAAATGAATCTCTGACTAAATATGATGATGTAATTATGGTATAATATTTTTGCTCGCTCATACCTAGTTACTCGTACATGATTTTGTAATTTGCACAAAATACCTTCTCATTTTTACATCGTGTTCTCTCACTGATAATTTTATAATTATTTTATTTTCACGATTATTGTTGTTGTTGTAAATTTCAATGACATTTGAAAAGACGTGAAACCAAAAGTTAGAGGATAGATACTTAACATCATAAAGAAAATTCTAGAACTATTGTTTCAAATTTCTAATTTATAATATCCAATTTATAAAGTAAATTTGTTCATAGATATACAAAGACCGACACACTTGAGTAAAAAAAAAGTATAAAATAAACCTCTTCAACTAGTTTGCCTTCGTTCTTCGTTTTTGTAAATTAAAAAATGTATTTTCCTTCGAAGCTTCTAAGGTGAAGGTCAAAGGTGCGACCTTTTTAACTACTCCCGTTCTCTAGAGGAGCTACTTGAAGATAGGTACATAATATTTACCCTCTTGGAATAGCTGACATCCTGTGAGACATGGCTGCGTCCCTTAAGCGAAGATCCTTGTAAATAGAAGCAGGGTCGGTTATTTTTCTAAGAATAAAGAGCAAGTAGAACTCTCCTGTTCTGGAAAGCACAGCTGAATCAAAACAAGATAATTATCCTGTCTTCTATATGGATTTAGGTATATCTACATACATATACTGGTATACAAACAATATACTTAAAGATATTGGTATAATACATAATTAATCTCCATTGAATACAATGGATAATGTTTTCTAGCCCTCCAGGGAGATATAGAAGTACTTTTCCTACTCAGGCTGGGTGAGTTTAATTTGAGTAGCTGGATTGTTTGCCCAGCAAATGATATGTAAAAAAAACGCCCTGTCGTGATAAGAGGTAATGCACTTGAAAGAGACGTAAACCCAAAAAATAACGTCCACACGTTTGAGCACTAAAGCTTTCCTTCTGTCGAGTTTGTCAAGTTTTCAGCAGCATGTGCTTTAACTGCTTACGTTAATGCTGTTAACATTTCGACGAAAACAAACGTTTTTGCAGTTTTTCTTATATTTTCTTTTTTTGTTGTTGTTCAAAGCGAGAGTTCGTAGACACGTGTTGTGAGAACATAAACTTGAGATAATTGTTAAAAATAGAAAGTACCTACACGAAGAAGTAGCAGTGAAGAAGGATGTTGAAGAAGAAACAGGCGAGAGAGGGACACAAAACAGTGGGAGCTAAGAGTAAGTGGGGGCTTAAAAAGATGGGTATTCTTTTTGCAATCTAGTTTTGCAAAGAGATGGTTAAAAGTGCATGTTTTTTTATGTTTTGGCGTTTGGATTTAACGTCTCTCAACTGCTAAGGTCAGGTGGAGACGGGGGTTTTAACTCCATGCGGTAGAGGAAGGCTTTACCCTCCATTCGGTGGAAACTTAGATTAGCAATCAGATGATAAGTTTCAAATTTGCCAATGCAATTGTTCTTATACATAGAGACTGCCTTTCAGATTTTAAAGACGTCAGACGTGAAATGAAAGGAGGAATTTCCACGTTATAAACAGATATTATCCTCCGGTACAATTTTTTTGTTGAAAATATCATGCTAAAAAATGATTTTTCGGTCTTTTTTCAACATGATTTTTTTCGTGTTTTCTACACAACGATAATTACTTTTCGTGTTCCCGCCGTAATAAAATAAATAATATAATGAAGAAAAAAAAAACCTAACGAGAAAATAATGTAAAGCTGACTGCGAAATCCTGGCTGTCTGAGAAGCCGGTAGACGGTTTACGAGATATACGAGACCATCATTAAAATTCTGCTGAGGGAGGTGTGCACCCCATTTATTATTTACTATCTACAAAATGGGGTTCAAACGATGTTCCCCCGCTTTGGGCATTTTGCTTTGCGTAGGATGCCAAAAGTAACGTTGCGTAGGATGCCCGCAATTGTAACATGGAACGCGAGGAAAAGGGCTATGCTTTTGGCACAAGTGCGTTGAATTTTTTACACTGAGGGTATTTTTTCGTATCTAGGGACTCATTATAGGTGAGGTCTTCATTAAATTGGATCGAATTGTTGTTCCTGAATTCAACCATGTACAATAATTATCTAAATATGCATGTAAATTAAGTGCCCAAGTGCGAACCTGTTCCACGTATTTGCGATGAGATGGACCATTAATTCACGATATATCAGAATGATGTGTTTGTATATGATTCAGATCAAACGGATTTTTGAATTGTACAGAGAAAGCGTATGTTTTTAAATTGTAACTCCTCGAAATTGAACCTGATAATGTGTGGAAAATGGGAACAAAAAATGTCTGAAACGTGTTATCTTGTTGGAAAAGTAAAATGAAATTTTGAACTTGACCATTGAACTCATAAATTCGGTAGTGTCTGACAGAAACGCTCAGACTGTTCAAAGTAAACACATCAATTGAAGCTGTTACGCCAGAAGAAGCAGTTAAGCAGTTTTAAGATGTTATCTAGAGATTCTAGAGAACTAAGTGGTTCATGACCGCCCTACCTAGGATCCTAGTTAACAGGCAAACACCATCACTCTGGTACTGTCTAGGCAAAAGGTTTTGTCGGGAAGATGGCGGAAATGTGGAGAACATGAAATGTAGCGAGTCAGAAGCATAATATGTAATCCAGTCATAAAAATGTGCCACAACCAACCAACCTCAACCATGAGGTTGAACAATGCCGACCCTAAGTAGATTTGGGAAAAGGCAAAGTGAAAGAAGAAAAAGAATAATATCGTCTTATTCATACTGTCCGATTAGGCCTACTGTGTCGAATTATTCCAGCAGTAAGCCCAACACTTATTCTTAAGTGTTATTATTAAGTGTTTAACATCCTAAATGGGAGACTAACTTGTCATGTCTCGGCTGCGTTTCGAACGCGGGTTCGACATGACCTTTGGATTACCAGATCGACCGTAGAAAACTTGGATTACCACCGTGCTACTGGGAATGTAGCGCAAATGACACGAAATGTAGTGGGCCACTAGCTTTTGAAACATTGCTTTAGATTAGACTTCAGACAGTAAAAAAAAAGAAAATGTGGTTATAATAAAACGTAGCAGAATGTACTTGAGGTAAAATTCAGCACATTTAATGTAGTGTGGCGAACATAATGTGTTTCGTGCAAACACATGAAGGTTAATTTGAAACGCTCATTAAGCGAAATAAACGACCTGCGACGTCCACAATTCTGTCAACACTAGAGTTCACTACTATTCACTAGACTACTAGAGTATCTGACTGTGAGGCGTGGAAAGTGAACGCCACTTTAGTAGTACCCGCGAAGAAAATTTAGCACAAATAGCATCGTCGATACTTCTGTGGGGTCTAAGAATCAAAAGTCACAAAAGAAATGTACTATTGAGTCTATTATCGACGTCAGGAGCTTGATGGATAAGGCGGCGAACTCGTAACCCGGAGTTTCGTGGTTCAAGTACCAAATTCAGCTAAGATTTAGTAAAGCGATTTTGAGTAATAATTCAAAAAGGCAGTGGGTTTACATCCTTCCCACGAACTGGTGAGAGAAAGAGGGAATGGCCAATGTTCAATCACGTGAAATAATGTCTTTTCCAAATCTTCAAACACGCCTAAACCAGCCCAGGTTCCACCCGCCTCAACACCCAGGACTCTCGAATCCGCTCAAAGAAACAAATGAAGTAAATAGCCTTAATGGAAGTACTCCTCGTCCAGACAGATCGAATCAGTTCGAGTGGGCAGCGGGCGTAATTAATTTAATCAAATTGTCGAGCAACATTTCTTCTTGTCACTGAAAGTTGCAAGTCTCCCAAGTCCATTAGACCGGACCATGCTAATTAACGATTCTGCAAATGATTCAGACAACATTTATGGTAATTATGCCTTCCAGTGGGAACCTGGGACCCGTCAGACCAAACCAAACAGCTCCGGGTTTCATTTATCTGAAATTAGTTTCATTAATAAAAAGATTAGAACCGTCAAGTCATCAGCGACTAGGGTGTTGCACTGTTGCAAACTTGATTGCAAATGTATGTTGTGTTTATATTTTTATAGTTTGAAATACGTCTACTGTGTGGTTGTGTTTATCTAAAATAATAAAATCGGTCTTCTTAAGGTGTCTTTTTTAAATACATGTATGTATAGATTGTATAGTATAATGTCAGATTGGATCATGATCATTACGATGCAGAATGAGCAAACAAGAAGAAAGTAGTTATGGAGACGAAATTGAGCAAATACCTAATTTATGCACACATATTCACATGGAACTTAAGTTTTAGTTTTAATTATTAGTTTTTACATACAAATCATACATGGGTACAAATTACAAATATGGATTTTCTTTCTGAGTAAATGGTACACAACAAATACTTATTAGCTGTCATCTGACAATCGCTGAGGGTTTTATAATAATTCTTTTTTAAAATAATAGTGGATAATTTTCAATTAATTTCTAGCTTTTTCAATTAATCGTTTGGTACCATACTGTAGAGATGCACAGATAATCATGCAGTTTTTTATAAACCTCCCTGTATACATAATACTTGTCACTTTTTCCTTTTATTGAGGATAGGTACTTGTATGTTTGTAAGGAGTTAATGTACTTGAGACCTTCAAGCTTGAGACTAAACAATCTATACATGGCTATCTGGTGACTCATTCTGGTTTGTTATTTGCTAATTAATACAAAGTGACTTATTTGATGGATTATATTATTGATCAAACATGCCTGAAAGTGATTTATAAGCATTTGAATCAATGGTTTTTTTCTGCTGATTGCTATTAATTAAAGGTTTTTGATTTCCAAATTTAAAATTCACACTCAGGAATCCAAACATATTCTTATAGTTGTCTAAACTAAAAGCAACCGTTTCCGCCATTAAATACCTATATTAATATCTTTTTTTTTGAATTTTGAATTTGAATTTGAAATTGTATTACTTTATTTTTACATAAATTTTAATATACATAATACATCACCTATAAGCTACCTAGCAACTTCTGAGGTGACGGTTCTTCTCTTCATTTTTTATATCCAAATATAATATACAATACAAAAAAAATTGTGATGACATAATATACGACCCTAGGTATTGCTCTCAAATTATAAGGTATACATATACAATGTGCATGATTAATAGAAAATTCTACATAAAAAAATGCAAACTGTTATTATAAACAAAAACTATCTAAAGTATTTTCTAATCTTTGTTCAATTTAATAAACTTTTGCTTTCTCTTCAGTAACATTTACCCTTGTAAATACAATAACATGTACTTAACAATATCTGCTCTAATTCATAGTCAATTAAATCCTAATGTTTATTCAAACTTCTTGCTACATATATTTTTAATAACTTCTTTATCTTAATTTATAGCTTAGCCAAATCATCCAACGTTCTCAAGCGGATCGTATTTTCCCCTTCAGTTTTTTTTATAAATATTTTTCCATTTCTAACCCAGATGTAGGAATAGCCCTTGTCTTTTTTTAATGTTTTAGCTTCAAAGAGAAGCTTTTTCATATAAGGCGATAAGTACTCATTTATGTAGATAGTTGTTGAGGGTTGCTGTGAGGTGAATTCTTGTGACTTGAGGATGGGCTTATTAATTCTAATTTTCTCAATGATCTTGTCCCGAGTTTCTTCATCTTTCAGTTTTACCAACAATGACTTAACTTGGGGATCACTGTCCTTCTTTTTAACAATAATCTTCTCTACGGTGTATTCCTGTTCACTCACGAAGTTATTTACCTCGATCTTCTCGAACACTCGTGCCGTGAATGCTTTGTAGTCTATGTATTGTGGTACACCCGATATTTCTATCTTACACTTGTTTTCCTCCTGAACCATCTCCTGGACAAAATTTTCTAGATTTTTCACTTTTTTCTCTAACTCTTGATTTTGATTTTCCAGTTTTTCTTGTGCTTTCTCCATCACTATTATCTTTTTTTGAGTCTCTTTGAATGATTTTTGTAGGTCTTCTATCATACCTCCGTTGAGCTCCAAGCTTTTTTCAATTTCTTGAAACCTGTTCTCCATGCTTCCTCTCAAGTCACTGAACATCTTAACCAGCATCTTCTGAATATTGGCCATCGTGACTGGTTCATCCGACTTGTCACCACTGGCCAAGGCTGCTGGAGAGTTAGAACCCAGGCGGCCCAGATTTCCCGCAGGTCTCTTAGGGGCCCTGCAGTCTGGACATTTCCAATTTGCCTTGGTTGGATTGGACATGGACCGCCAGGAAGACTCCTTGACACCTCCGCATAACCAGTGAAGGCCCTCCCCACAGTAGCCGCACAGCAAGTGTTCTCCTCCCTCCGGAAGATCCTCCGCGCAAGTCTTACAGCTGCTTGACATCGTGACTTGGTACGAGTAAACGGCTAGTGGTCTTGGTATCTCTCTGTTCGATCCTCGGAACTACTCGGGAGCTGATGCGAAGATAAAGCTCAGCCGGGATGACGTCACACGGGATGACGTTTGATTTTGCTTATGCAAGTTTCTTATGCGAAAATCTCTCTTTATAAATCCCGAGCCCGGGACAGAAAAATCGTCATTTTAAATGTCTTGAAAGCAAAGATTATATTGGTTTTAGTTTTTGTGTACATTCTAACGTGATTTACTTTACTTCAAAGCATGAATGATGTACATTGTATATATAAAATAAAATCATTTTAACTGAACAACTGAACTGAACGCTTCAACATCGCATTTGAACTTTATAATGTGAATATTTTTTTTTCTCTTCATTTTATTAATAAAATATACTTTATTTACTTATTCATATGTATAAATATCATAATATATTGTATATGGTTCTTTTTATAAATCCTCACTGAGACTTTTCATGCGAACTAATCTACTGATAGCAGCACTAACGTAAAGCAGAAACAGTATGCACACCAATATTTATTTTATTTTATGCTTTTTATTAAAATTCATTGAATTAGAAAAGACATTAGCTTCTTAGTCTCTGGTTTATATTTGCACTTTATATTCGCTCAAATTAGTGTTAAAAATAAAATGCTAGAATTGCTACAGCTAACTGAACGATTCTTAGTCTCTTCATTTGTATTCATGATTTTTTCTTTGCTTACTTATTCTTATTCGACTGTGTTTTTTTATGATTTCAGGTGAGTTCGGAACTTTAAAATCTTGGTTCAGAAAACAAAGAAAAGTTGATTAAAAACTGCAATTGGTAAGTTCTGTTTGTCCATATTATTTTATTAATTTATTTTCCATATTTAGAATTACGAAAATACCATATTACGTAGGATTTTTGAACCTATATTTTCATTATAAATAAGAATATCAGCTTAACATAGAAAGCAAATCAAAAAATTCTCCCTGAAAGAGGTTTTTTTATCGACAGTTTAGATTTTCTCTATTTTTTTCATATCAAGTATCGAATTTGCAACAGTCCAGATATATTTTCTCCAGCACATTACGTGCTGGGCTTGTGGCAAGTTGAACAATACAAACTAATGAACGTCATACTACACGTCTGTCCCTTCCCTTATCTCATGTTGGACTCAGCAAAACAAGTTTCATGATGACGAGAAATAAACTAAATAATTATTCATTAGTTTTTGAATGGTTCAATTATTAATTTTCAACCTGAACCCTGAAGTCAGTCTACACACATAAAATATGTACATCGTAAATATACATACAAAAGGGTCTTTCATGACTACTTTTTGCAACGTCATCCCCGGGTAAACCCTTTCCTTTGCTCTGACAGGCCAAACAATGAAGTCATTTTAATTTCCATTTTATTATCGTCAATTTTTTTATTGTTGCTAATTTCCGGCCGACGGGTGGCTGTGTTTTTCCAGGGGTCTTTTGATTATCATTTTCTTATGGTTTCAAAAAACGGAAGTTTGAAAAATTGTTTTTTATGAAATTTGTTCAAATGAAATAGTAAAAGTTAAAAAAAAATCTAGATAAGTATTTCTGCAACATGGAGTTTTTTACCCTCATAATTAATTATTACTCTTAAATTAATTAACAAAATAAAATA
>CM044956.1:37737568-37772470 GCA_024516035.1 Bactericera cockerelli
AATATGAAAAAAAATTAAATCGGAGGAAAAAAATATTTTTTTTTACAAAAATTAACACAATACTTCCGATTTCTAATATTAGAAATTTGACAACCCGCCCAAAACAACATTAATGGCGTTTTTCCAACTATGCAACCAGGATGAATTTGCAAAGACTCTTTTTTATAATGAAGCACCAGCATTTTATGTGTGGAAAAACAACATGTTCCAAAGAAGGAAAAAAGGATCAATTGTTCCAGGACATCAGGGTGTAAAAAAAGACCACGTTCTTGGTAGAGTTTATACCGTACATCCGAATGACTCAGAATGTTTCTACCTACAATTACTTCTACATAAAGTGCGAGGACCTACTTCATTCAGAAGCCTCAAAATGGTAGGCGGCATTGAATACCCTACGTTCCATGCTGCATGCCTAGCCATGGGTTTGTTACTTGATGATGCGCAAGCAATGTGAACATTATTACCAACATTATTATTATTATTATACAACGCTTTATTAGGTATAAATGGACATTATGTACATACAAATAATTAATTTAACAATGAAAAAAATGGAAACAATATATACAATGAAAATGAAAAAGAATAGAAAATATATAAAAACATAAGTCCTAACTAAAGGGCGGGTTATTGCCTATGGCAATCTCTTCCACCCAACAGAACTTATTTGGCAGAAATTTCATACAACACGTTTCAAATGAGGTCTTTTGTCTCTGAAAAAGTGCCATTACTCAATAGTGAACAGAGATACGTGTATGAAACTGTACTTCAGAGCGTCACTTCATCTCTTGATTCTGTAGGTAATAATTTGTTCTTCCTAGATGCTCCAGGTGGAACTGGAAAAACATTCTTAATAAACCTTTTGTTAGCTACAATACGCAAAGATGGAAATATTGCCATTGCTGTTGCATCGTCCGGTATTGCCGCCACACTGATAGAAGGAGGCCACACTGCTCATTCTGCTTTGAAATTGCCGCTCAATTTAAATTCAGTAGATACACCAAGCTGTACTATTGGAAAGCAAAGTGATATGGCCAAAGTCCTCAGGGATTGCAAGTTGATCGTATATGATGAATGTACAATGACTCATAAAACTGGCTTAAAGACACTGGACCGTACTCTACAAGACATTTGTGGTGTTAAAAATCTTATGGGTGGTAAAACTATGCTACTGTCTGGAGATTTTAGACAAACTTTACCCGTTGTTCCACGTGGAACAAGAGCTGACGAAGTGAAGGCATGTTTAAAATCATCCATTTTGTGGCCACAGATACCTAACTGTTCTTTCTTTAAAGTTGAATATGCGTGTACATCTTCACGCTGATCAAAATGCAGAAGTTTTTTCGAAGCTTTTGCTTCGGATAGGTGATGGACCGTTACCTGAACAAAATGAAAAAATTGTAATTCCTACCGAACACTGTCAGTTATTAGTCGATTACAACACCTTCCTAGACACTATCTACCCCAATCTAGATGACCCAAGTGTTGTTGTCTCTGTTTGGCTAAAGATAAGGGCCATACTAAAACCAAAGAATGATAATGCTCTGGAAATTAATAATGACTTATTAAAAAGAATGCCTTCTGAACTATCAACTTACGAATCCGTAGATACTGTTGTGGAAGAGGAAGAAGCCATCCATTACCCAACCGAATTTCTTAATACACTAAATCCTCCTGGCTTGCCACCCCATCGGCTATGCCTTAAGGTTGGAGCACCAATAATATTACTAAGACATCTGAGACCCCCGAAATTGTGTAACGGCACGCGGCTTCAAATTACATCGGTATATGTAATTTACACAGGATGTATACACAGGATTTTTTTGTCGGCGCGGGGGTTCGAACCCGGGACCTTCCGCATGGCAAGCGAGTGCTTAACCACTGAGCTATTTGTGTGCTCATTTAATCTGTTCATTAGCAACTATGCACTTGGGTTCTTTTTTTTTTAATGGAAGGCAGAAAAAAATCTTTCAAAGACACCCAGATCCTGGGGTGTGGGATTTCCACCCATTAAAAACCCACCTTCTCTAAAAGCTAACCGCACTTGGAACCGAAAAATATCATTACTTCAAGTGCGGCGCTGTAGGACACTTACTGATTTCGTTGTAGTGCCCTCCCATCTCTCTCTTGGGTTCTAATGTGATTTCCGACTACCACAATTTAATTTCAAAAGAGTTCAATTCCCCATAAAACTATGTTTTGCCATGACGATAAATAAGGCCCAGGGGCAAACTCTGGAGCTAGCTGGAATTGACCTTAGAACAGATTGCTTCTCCCACGGTCAGCTCTATGTTGCTTTTTCAAGAGTAAGGTCTGCCAAGTCCCTCATTGTGTTACAGCCAGATGGTATAACAAAGAACCTGGTGTATAAAGAAGTGCTTCAATAACCATAAAACTTATGCAGCGGCGGTGGCCATGCCTTAACTAAAATGTGGCCATGCCTTGGCCACGCGAAGCGGGCGTAGCCCGCTAGTAATAATAATATATGTGTATAGTGTTCTAATACATCTAAAACCTATACTAATTTAGTTTTGTATCATTTCTGTGCTACTCTTTCTAATTCTTTCTTCCTTTTTCAATTTATTTCCAACTTTCCTCTTCCTTCTTCTATTTATATTCTCCTTCTCCTTTCATCCAAACTTTTTCTTCTTCCTAATTCTTGCTCCTTGTTCATTATCTTCTCCGTCTTCTTATTATTCATCTCCTTACTTTTCCTGTACCATCGTATTTGCCTACTTGTTCCTCTATTTCTCTCTTTGTCTATTTATTTCACTCTCACTATTTCCCTATCTCTCTATGTATCCGATCTCCCTATTATTTATCTCCTTCCTCCTTCCCTACCTCATTTATCTCTTATTCTGTTCATTTGAGACCGTTCTTTGTCCACTGTCATCTGGTCCCCTTTCATTTGTTTGCTTACACTCTGAATGAGCACGAAATGGTCAAATTGAATTGTTTTCCGAACTGTCGTGATTTTTACAGACGAGTAAGCAAGCACACAGAGCTTTGCGTAAACAAAGAGAAAGAGAGAAGGATGATGGTAATGAGAGAGGTTTGGCCAGGACAAATACTAGAGAGAGATGTGAATAACGAAAGTGAGAGCAGTTACATTAGATAAAAAGATCTACTACACAAAACACTTACCAATAGAAAGTTCAGATTAGTTTTTATACGATAAAGAGATTGGTGTGAAGAGTCGTATTTGTTCCTTGGCTAACTATTCTTTGATTCCATTGTAAACTTTGCTCATGCTTTTCTTTTCGTAAAGATTCGATTTCTCTCAACTTTGAAAAGAGAAAACCAATTCGTTTTTAAAAATTATAAATCAGATATGATATTGCCTCATTGTCCAGCCCAAAACCACAACAAATTAGAAATCGCAATTTTTAGCTACCTCAAAGAACATGGTCAGCCCTTCTCACTTATTGAATAACATATTATTTGGAGGATGGACACTAATGGTTGTTCAAAAATGGTCTTCTAGTGGTAGTTCATAGGTGGCTAACTAGGAGTGGTTAATTGGTTAGAATTGTAATAGTACGCAACCAGTGGAAACTACGGAAACTACAGAATCATGCTTTGAGAGCCTCGTTGCTTAACTGGAAGAGAGAGAGAGAGAGAGAGAGAGAGAGAGAGAGAGAGAGAAAGAGAGAGAGAGAGAAAGTGAGTGAGAGAAAGAGAGAAAACCGTATCCCGATAAATATTTTCTCCAATAATTTTTAATCTTAATCGCGATTGTTCTCAATAGAACAATCTTGATTCTATTTCACATCACGTTGTGCAGATTACAAGAACCATTAGAACCAACACTATTACAATATCACACAATCAGAAAGGAAATCAGAGAGCGGTGTTTCAAATAGGAAGTGTCATTCACATTTAGAACAATGTCACGTGTAGAAGAAAGGTTCCCAACATTGGGCGGAAAGTTTCTCAACATTAGGCATTCGTCAAAATTGGTAGTTGATTTAGCCTTCCAAAATAATACGTCTAGTACAGAATAAATATGTACATTTTGTTCGAATCCGTGTTTGGTAATTAATTCAAAACTTTTGCGTGTTCTTCATAATTATATTCTTTACCTTCTCATAAATATGCGGCAGACCTGTCACGAGATATGTAAATAAATATATCCTTTTTTAAATTAGAGCAAAAATTGTCTTCAAATCAACAATACACAATTCCACCAATTTATAGCCATTGCTCCATAGCAAACAAGAAGAAATGTTGAGAACCTCTGCAGAATTAAAAAAAAGACATACATCTCAATCAATGAACTGTACTGATGCCATGGACCAATGTTTACTCTCTGATGGCCTTGATCACACTCAGGCTGATTTGCAGGCGTGATTGGCATGCCAAGTGTGTCATTGAGCAATGCTGTTCCGATGACAAAATCAATATCTTCCACTGATAAAAAAAAACAGTATGCAACGATCGCACGCACGTTTCCGACTGATATGGTGAAATTGCTTCCACTTTATCTACACTTGGATTGTAAGGAAAAAGTATCAGTAGATGGATGGTTATTAAAGAGGCTTCAACGTAGTATCTCAGTCCTGTCCATTACTTACAAAAATCATGCACGGATATAGCCCTCTTGTACTGGGGGGGCACAATCGCACAATATACCTAACTAGCAAGCCGCTTCGCAAGCCTATCACACACACAGACACACACACACATACACATACACACACAAATTTCAATATTTTTTGTATCAATTTCTTGTCTTTACTGGAGCTCAAGAATGGCTCATCAGAATGTCAAATGAACACTCCAACCCTTGCAAAAAAATTCTCGCTTTGAGTTGATAGTTCGTCACGACATATTTCGAGAAAAAATGTCATTCAGGTCAAAAAACGTAAATACTTTTTGTTTACCCATCCATTTTATGTCCTTACTCAACGTAGCTCAAGAACGGCTCATCAGAATTTCGTGATTGATATCTCAAATGAAAAATTGAACCCTTGCTTAAAACTTTCTCTTTTTGAGTTGATACGCCGCCGCCGTGGCACCGTCACGATAAATTAAAAAAAAAAATGTAATTTCGGTCGAAAAATGTGATTTTTTAGCGTCACCTATCCTTTTTTTGTCCTTACCCCGTGTAGCTGAACCCTGATCCAAATGGACCTATAGGTAAAATTTCAGGTTTCTCGGACAATAAAAATAAAAATTTCAAATCCACACAGGATTTGAAATTTTTATTATTTAGTTATTTCTTATTGGTCTTAGAATTGGGAATTATTTTGGGTCCCGTGCCCCCCTAACTTATTGAGATCTTTTTTTGTTAACGGGATTAGTCTTAGAATTGGGAATTATTTTGGGGCCCGTGCCCCTCTAACTTATTGAGATTTTTTTTTTTACGGGATTAGTCTTAGAATTAGGAATTATTTTGGGGCCCGTGCCCCCCTAACTCATTGAGATCTTTTTTTTACGGGATTAGGTATAATGAAATTTAAGAAACACCGCTTACCGAAAAAATCTGGGGGGGGCACGTGCCCCCCGTGCCCCCCCCTATATCCGCGCATGACAAAAATGTGTATTAAATCTTTCGCGATGTAATACAATTAATTACTAATGAACGTCTTCACAACATCTACTTGGATACCAATCAACCCCCTTTTAATAAATGAGAAGCTGTAATTTTAGCAATTAATGCTAAGAAGCATTTCAGGTAAAACTATTTTTTATTTTTTAACAAAATCTAATGAAATCAGTGATTTCTAAACAATCCCTGATAGCTTGAAGTGGAGTACATACATATTTTGTTCGTATACTTATTCTTCTATTCTCAAAACCCGGAAAGAAAGCATGAATCTTCTTGTTTGTTCCCCATTAAAAACTCTTTTCTAACCATCTCGTTTACCATTCGCAATGATTTAGGTCAGTTAGAAAACTCAAGAAACATTTCAAGCACCAACTTTGGTCTGTTTTCTCAACCGTTTCGAGCATAAACTTGATGTCATCCTAGTTTATGTCTTCCGTCAATTCCTTCCACTTTGCTCGCATCACGTCGCAAATTTCATTATCCTTGTGAAGGACAAACTCGTGAAAAGGATACGAAACATTAGAAATATGAATTGCAGAGAGAAATAAAAACAAGGAAAGAAACATAAACAAGTACTTGTTTAACTGGATATTGTTTAACTTTTCCTTACCGTTCTTGATTGACTGGGTGGTTTTTCATGTTTGAAATTGTTTTTATTGTAAAGGCCAATTTCATATTCTCTTTTAATTGAGTCTTCCAACTGTTGAAAATTTTAGAAAGAATCTGTTGATTATTCATTGTACACACTCAGAAACAAGTGAATAATTCAAACAAAATAGAATGAGAATATCATTGTAATTTGGTAATTATTTTCGACTATTGTAGGCTAAATATGTGATGTTGACATTCGAATTGACTGCAGAAGATTCACAAACCTATTACTACTCCTTTCTGACAAGTTTTAAATCCGTCAACAATCTGTTTACTTATAGAATTTCTAGGTTCACAATTTTAAATGAAATTTTCGACACTAACACCCTGTCAGAATTATTCTGATTTGTTTTTCCCGAGCTAAACTTTCAGCTGCACAGAACTACTTGAGTTAAGAATAAATAACGAAGAAGAACTTCTTTTCCCGAAAGTTTTCCCCTAAACAAATATGCACATAAGAGAAATGAACAAAATATGGGTCCTCCTTGGCAAGAGGAACACGTTCAGGGAGAAACTAAATGTGTCTCTTCTTGAGAAATGGTTTTTCCAGAGTTATTTTTAGTTTAAATTTACAAGTAACCAGAACCAGGTCAATAACCAGAGCTTAAAAAAGATAAATAATATAATTATGGCATAGCCTCGAGCTGACAGCTTTAGTCTTTCCATATTTTCCTTTTCCATCCCATTTTAACACACACGTCTCTCTCTTTTACTCCTCCATTTTTCCCGCCTATCTTCTTCCATCCTCCAATTTTTGGTTATATCTTTCTTTATATTCCTATCTCCAATTTTTTTTTTTTACTCTTTTCATATCCTCTACTAACTGTATCTCTTTCATCACATTCAATAGGTTTATTTTCCCTTTATCTTTTTTCTCTTATTCCTCTCTTTTTCTTATTATTTCTATCAATTTTCCTCTCATACTATCTATCTATGTATCAATATATATCTCCCTCTCGTTTTCTCTGATTCCTCCCAGTCCCTGTCTTCATACCTCTTAATCCCTCTCACTTTTATCTACATTCTCTTTCTCCATTCCACTCTTATCATCCCTGCAATCTCCATCCCTCTCTATCTCCCTTGCATTCTATATCTTTCTCAACTGTCAACAACAGTTTCAAGTGCTTTCTCCTCATACGGAAGAAAATAACAAAAATAATATCTTCCATGTGCTCCAACAAAAAATAGCAAAATATATATAAAATTTCATAAAAATATATGAACGGTATATATTTTCTACAGCAAAAGTATTTTATTAACCAACTTTTCAATCTTGTAAAAAGTTCTTGAAATTCGTTACATGGATGTATTCTCTCATGCGATTTAAAGCGAAGCGGATTAAGATGAAATGAAATGGAGAAGATAGCTCTGCAGATGAGAAGGAAAAATAAGATGGTCACTTTCTGCGTATTTGCTTTAGGATTTTCATTTTAATCCTTGAGATTTTGGATTTTTGTCTTCCAGTGATTAGACGGTCATTCGAAAAAGTGAGACGTACTCGTAAAACATGTTCATGATATCGGAATACCTGGGAGTCCTGGGACTGCTGTATTAACTATTTCAATCAGCAAAAATATTATATTCCAAATAGAAACGAAGTTGATAAAAATGTAACTTTGACCATTGAGTACTGCCATTTACTTATTTGATCCATAAAATAACTTTGAAAGCTAATTAAAAATGTGGACTATTTATTATGAACCCAGTGTTTGGTCTGTTAGAAATAAACAGCTGATATTATCATAAAAACTATTATATTTTGTCATCATTCTCCTCCCTTGTGGTTTTTTTGTTTTGTTTTTGTTTTTTTTTTTTTTGTTTTTTTTTTTTTTTTTTTGTTTTTTCGCCCCCTAATACTATAAACTATGGTAGAAAAGTCTTTTCAACAGCAATATCTTCATGGATAAAAGAAGAAAGGGTATTTTTCTGTCTTCATCTTTTTTTCCTTATCGAGAAATAAAAATCTCTCCTTTCTTTTTTAATCCCTGAAGATCAATGAAATATCTTTTCTCTCTTTTGGCCACAGGAAAACAAACTCTTTTCCTGTCTGTTTGTATTAGATCTTTCTCTATCCTTCTTCGTTTTTTCCATCTCCGTATCAAATTTAAATATCCACTCAAATGGTCTTTCTCCTTTGTGCTGTCTTCTTTAATGGATTTTCAAGTCTTTTGACGACTTACGCCATGTTGGAAGTGAATGAGATCCTGGAGGAGATATGGACTCAAATACCGGGATGCTGTGAACCCTACAGATGCAGCTGGGAGATGGACTCTGATATTTAAGTCGTAGTTGTCAAACGGGTCTGTTCAATACGATTCTTTCAGATATGAAAAATTAATAAGGTTTTACAACCTCTTATTTCGTAGTAATGTAAGAGTAAACTACCTACTTTACATATTTTTAAACCATTCATGAATAATACCTATATTACCTACGCTTTTGATCAGAATTTCATCACGGCCCAATTATTGAAATAAATACTTCCCAATTATTGAAATTCAAACTCTAAGGTCCCTTACAAGTATTACCAAAAAATAAAGAACACTTTTTGTTCAACTCACCAACTTTAGCAAGGCAACGCAGCCTTACAAGCCATTACTTTATTCGTCTTCCAGGTTTCAGTACCCTTCATCATGCAAAAACATAAAATTGCATGAAAATATTGTTATGACTATTTTTGTGGCTATTGTTTCTGCTGTTCTCAATGTTTTTTTACAATAAAACTACTAAATCTACTGATAGTTGGCTCAAAACAATGACCCTCCTGTCAGAGAGCACCATGACTACTATTGGCTATGCAGATGTCAGTCGGATTCGTGACGTCATCTCCCGCTGTTTAATATCTGCGTCACGAACAGTAATAACATTTGACATCTCTCGTTACTTCAGGATGTCCTAGGTTCTGGTTGATATCATCTGTGGTTTTCATGTTATTTGAGACGGTAGAAATGAAGGTATGCATTGAACAAAATAATGAAACCAGATCATGAATGCACTTCCGTAACTCAATGCGACCATGCCTTCGCACGAAACAGATCACTTTTTTGTGAAGCAACCCTAAAGTATTAAATTCCCAACAAACCACCAACAAGTTTCCCTATGATTAGGTACGTACCTCTGTGATTCTTGATTTATTATTTTTTGAAACTATAAATTAAGAACAGATATTAATAGTAATAACACTCTATAGTGGAAGGCTCAAAGCATTTACTACCACCTAATCCTTCGAATCTTATGTATCTTGTTAAATTATCAACAAAACACAATACATATATTGAGTTATCTTCTAAATGGGTCCTTTACATAAATGACTTCTGAATGGATCCTTTGATCTGTCCTAATCACTTCCACTTTACTCAGTCACATGTAAACACTTTGGAAAAAGTACGCGTGGATTTCAGTGGATTAGTTCCCACCAATGTGACCACTTTGGTGACCACTTGAAACGACTATTCCATAGAGCGCAACATTTTTCCGTCCAACCCTGGCAAAAGTTCACCTAAATCATTGGGTTTCTTGTTTCGCAATGAGTTTCCCCTATAACTTTATTGCACTCTGAAAAACTTTTCGAAATTAACCTTCCGAGTTTTTGCGATCTCATGCGGGCTCGTATTTTTATATCTCCCAGTTCTTTTTTATTGGCCTTCGATTGGAGATATAGGAGCTTCCTAGAAAAAGAAAGAATGCTTCGAATTTCATTGTGTTTTTTTTCCCCCGACTCTTTTATATGGAGGTAATTTAAGACGGGGATTATGCCCTCGATTCGCAGTATATTTAGATACCAGTTACCCAAATTCTCCTCACCAGCCTGAATACTACCAGTGAGTCTACTTCACTGACAGAATTCGATTAGGATGGTTTTGGGTAAAAGGATAGGCGGGCGTACTGTAGAATTGTAAGTAAAACATTCATTGACAAGAGTTCGTCTTTGAATAAACTTAGTAAATAACTAAGTATAGTGAGTAATTTTTACTAGATAAATACTTCTTTTCTCAAAAATCTTCATCAATAATGATAATAATTACAGTGTTCAGAAACTACGCATTTACATAGGTGATGTTATTAAACAATTCCTTTTGTTTACAGTGGTATTCTGTTTACCAAACGCAAACAAAATAAACGCATACTCTGAAACTTTGGTACGTACACGAGGTATTATTTCTTAGAAATAATATACGTCTTATGGTTTGGGTACCTAGGAAAACAATACACGTCTTATACTTAAACCTTGGAGATTGGTACCTACAAGTTCATAACTTCCACGAAACGGTGATCTATAGGTGCACAAGCAATTGCTTCGCCTTTTTCTCAAGCATTTCTTTGTACGTATCAGATCAGAGTTCTCAGATAAGTACCTGGAATATAGCTATTCAATCAGCAAAACAAGCAAGGGACTCCATCAGCATTATACCATGGCAGACATGACGAAATCAAATCACATCAGCGAGCAATTTCACATGAATTCAAAATTCGCTAATGTGGAGTCCCATTACATACCTAGTAGGTAGTTTTTGAAACCTGATACTTCATCAGCTATTCCATATTAGAGGTGTTTAACGCGTCGCGGAGTTGACAGCATTATAGCTGACGTCGGCTTAACAAAGTTATAATGGTTCAACTTGGTAAATAATGTAATAGGAATCACTGTTATTTTTCAGAACTATGAACTCTTTAACCGATCAATAACATGATCGTTCTGCAGCGCCAAGACTGGTGATGTTTTGTGGGATGTTCACAATTTAGCTGATAGTACAAAATGGAGGCTATTTCCTTGCTTGGTTCTTGACAACCGTTAAGAATATATTTGTTACAGAATATATTAGATTAGGTGGGTGAAACTAAGAGTGAATGCTGTTTCAGTATATGTATATTTATTTAATCTCTTACTAGACTTTGTGTTTTTTAGTACATACATAGCATAACAAGGACATAAGTACTTGGAAACTAAGGCCGAAATTAATAGACAAAATCAATAATGGTTTTCCACATCGAACACAACACGCAAATCAAGATTTAGCTCCAAAGAGGTATTGCAAAAACGTCTATTAATGAGAACTACTGAAACGCTGGGTTCACCGCACTACAAAACAATTAATATATTTTTGTACAAGAAAATACTTAATCGTCCAGTCTTAATTGGATCAAATAGTAGTCACTGTGGCAGAGCGAGTTAGCGCGCTAGGCATTGCACACATGGTGACCTGGGTTCGATTCCCAGCGGGGGAGGATTTTTTCTGCTCTGTACTTGGATGTTCGGGGTCCACTCATACCTCGTGAGGAAAAATGAGTAGCTGCTTTAATGTGAAGCAGCGACCAGTGGCAGAATCTTAGGCAAAAAATAATACAAGATATTGTAAATTAAAGTGGTAAAGTCCTATGATTCTGCGCTACCCACTAAAATTGTGACATAATAACACAAAGAAAAAGCATTATTATTATTATATTATTAATTGGATCAAATAATGTCCAGACTTCTCCTTACATAATGTCCAAATTGGGAAAATGGCACAAAACGTAGAGGTGCAATTTTTTTCAGTTCAATTAGTTTTTTTAAATTGGTACGAAATTTTGTGCTTGATTGAGTAATCAATTAACAAATCAAATTGTTTTTTGGTCAAAGACTATCCGATAAGTACATACCTCAAAAAAGAATTTAATGAATGAATTGACCATACATATAAAATAATAATTACATAGATAGCTCTAAAGCACTGGAAGATCAAAGAGTTATATTGGAGATGCTTGTACCATTAACCTACATAATTCAGATAAAACTTAAGAAACGAGAGAGAGAAAGAGACGGATAGAAAGAGAGAGAGAGAGAGAGATGGAGGAAGATTTAGTGAAAGAGAGAAGAACGATTAATCTAATTTAATAACCAGAAAACTGCATATTTTCTTCTTAAAGCTGCTTAGAACTATTTATTTTAACTCAGAACGCTGAAATTACACATATACGCCTCTTCTTTCTTCGTGTATTACTCTGCTCTAATGCAGCCTCGATATAATTGGGGTCTAAATATTTACCTTTAAAACCTTAATGACTGAAAATTAGTCAGTAACCCAAGGAGCAAATCCTTTCGCCTGTGTTAGAACATTAACTATTATTCCTGGTGTTATTAGCTTTATGGCCGTTAGGTCTCGACATGGGCTATTATTATTGTTATTATGATGTTAATAATACGCTAGGAGTACTATTACCGTTTAATTATACAGAGGGAGTTTCTTCTTTTGGTCGACTGTATTCAGGGTTTAACAATCTTTATCAAGTGTCGAGTGGTTAAGACACTGATAGTCCAGGTAGAGTGAGGTTTCGGTAGTTCGAATCTCGGTCAATGCACGATTTTTTCCTTGTATATTTGACAGTTTGGCCATAGAATAATGACACCAAAACAACTGCTTCAAAAAGATACCTTTTAGTCCTATTTTAGCAGTAAAAATAAGTGTTGGAATTGCAAATGCAAAAATATCTACAAAGTAGCTAGAAAGAACAGATAAAAATATCCTTCTATTTTTCTTGCTGGCGTTGCAAAGCGTTTGTCTTCATTACAATAAAAAGATTCGTCGAACCAGTAAGTCAGTTATCAAGATTGTACATTCAGAAAAATGCATACAAATACATACTTCTGTACACAACCTCAGTGCTTTGATCGATAAGGTGGGGTACTCGTAACTTGGAGGTTGGTTGTTCGAGTCCCAGGTTAAGCGAAAAATTAATTTGAGTAATTCTGATATCACGATTGTGATCCACACAAATATGATACATGATATACTTCTGTACTCAAAATTTGAAAAATAGAAAATTAGTCACTGACCATTCCGCGAACCCTGTAAATTCATCCTCTGCAATATAAACATGTACATATACTTGTACTTCTCTTATATTCAGACCCTATATACATCTATACAATATACCTATACTCAATGTGTTCCTGGTTTATTCAACCTTAATACTTTGTTCCTTTTTTCATTATTACTGATTCAAAGCTCTGGGGCAGCAAAATGTAACATGGTAATTGATTAGTCGGTGTGTAGGAAATTAATTATGATGGTCTCTAGTCCCATCCTACTCCTGCATGTACCATAGCCAGCAGTGAAGCCGTGTTAACAGGGGTACATGTGATATCATTATAATGACAACAGTATTACACAGCCTGATTTTAAAACAATAATATTGTTTAAACCACATAGAAATTGAACAATAATTAGTCAAAACTATTTTTAAGGATTCTCAAGGACACTTTGACACTAGTCAATCAATTTTTTTTACCCTCTCCTAAATAAAACACATTACAGTTCAGATATTCTACAGTATTTTCATGTTTAAAGTCTCATAAATGCTGTAGGTACCGAATAAAACTTAAATGATAAGAAAAAGAAGGGATATGAATGCTCGGTTACCATGGATATCAAGCTGAGAATGCGAAATTTGACATATTATTTAGTAAAATTCCACCAGACATTAACGTTTAAACATGCAATAGATGGAAAAAACTACCAGCTCTTCTCAAGGAAACATACTGCACACTTCCCATAAAAATAAACACCAACTGACACTCCACTCAAAACACTTCTTTTTAACTTCAGGCCGATTCTGTCTGATGTTCAACAATCCCACACGCAATAAAAATAATTTAACATAGACGAAAAACGCTAAAGCGTTCCGATTCAAAAAGACGTGTCACCGTGCCAATAAAATTTATGTTTGAGATCAAATTTTTATAGCGCTCAAAAAACACCTAAACGACACCACACACTGCACGATAATTTATTATTTCTCTTAATAACATTTAACATAGTAAATGTACTCTAAATCAGTCAGTATAAACAGAAAAGTGAGAAGTTGTATTAGATGTAGGTACATGCTCTATAATATATTTGTAAAGGATTACATACATAGGTAGAGTATTAAATGTATATAAGATAAATACAATACAATTTATTTACTTCAAATGACACACAGGCATAACAATTATTGCTCAAGCAAGGGATTTGGCAGTTGGGCCAACACGAGTGATGTTAGTGTTAGGGAAGATGCTGGATGTTAATGAGGCATTTGTCACTCATCAACACGTCCGGAAGATCAAGAGAGAGACTGCATACATTAGCCTGAGGACGGACGCTATGAGTTTCCTTACACATATGCATCTGTGCCATGTACTGAGTCTTAGTTGTCCGGCACAATGAATGGGGGGGATACAATGCTTTGAGTCATAAGCTCTTCCTTACACAAATACGCATACATATCTGTCCCATACTGTGTGTGTCCTAAACAATATTGTAGGTATACAGGGTGGGGCAAAAGTCTGGAAACCCCTGAATAACTTTCGAATGGCTTCTTCGATAAAATTAAAATTTTGTACGGTAAACCGGGGTAATAAGACCTTCTTTTAGAGTGGGGTCGATTTTTGTTACCGGCTCCCATGTCGGGGCCAGGGGGGGCAACTTCATTTTTTTAAATACGAACCCCCACCTTGCGATACATTTTTGGAAAGGTCTTTAAGTAAGAAATACATTGGTGCAAATTTTATTTTTTAGTATTAACTGTTTGCAAATGCCGTCCAACTTTGTGTAGGCAGTGTAAAGTCTGGAAACCCCTGAATGTCTTTCGAAAGGGCCTTCTCAGTAAATTTAAAATTGTGTACGGTAATCCTTGGTAATTAGACCTTATTTTAGAATGGGACCGAATTTTTTTTACCGGCTCCCATGTCGGGGCCAAGGTGGCCAACATTATTTTTTATAATACGATACATTTTTGGAAAGGTCTAATTACCCCAAATTACCGTACAAAACTTTAAAGTTACTGAGAAAGCCCTATCGAAAGATATTAAGGGGTTTCCAGACTTTACTGCATACACAAAGTGGGACGCCATATGCAAACACTTAATTCTAAAAAAATAAAATTTGCACCAAAGTATTTCTTGTTTGAAACACTTTTCAAAAATGTATCGCAAGGTGAGGGTTCGTATTTAAAAAAATGAAGTTGCCCCCCTGGCCCCGACATGGGGGCCGGTAACAAAAATCGACCCCACTCTAAAAGAAGGTCTTATTACCCCGGTTTACCGTACAAAATTTTAATTTTACCGAAGAAGCCATTCGAAAGTTATTCAGGGGTTTCCAGACTTTTGCCCCACCCTGTATAACTAGGAGCATAATTGTAGAGTACATGGACAGAGCACGAAATCATAATTTTGTACTACAAAACTGACATGTAAGTTAATGAGATTCTTACTGTGGTCAATCAATAGGAACCATTAACATTATATTATGACAAATTCCAGATGTGTCTACTTTTAAGTAAGTAATTAGTTTTGTGGTTTTAAACAAAATATACCCCCATATCAATTTGTATGTCATGATTATCATGAAAAACAAAGTCTATACGTAGTATTGACTGTACCAACACTAACAACATTTCGCTGTTAACTCATTGTGATTTCGTTGTCAAAACTTTGACATTCTTGGGTGCCAAACTAGGAACGTCTGATTAGAAGTCTGAATACATGTATAAATAATGTTCCATATCGATTCTGTTACTAGGTATATTTACTGATTACCAAATGTTTTTCCATCTCTAGTTTGGAAAGAAGGATCTTCTAACATGAATTAAAAAGCATTTTTTATTCATGAAGATGTGGGTCATTACACTGAATAAATTTTTTGCCAAATATTTATGCTTGAATTCACTGTTTTCAGTACTTTATCACTCTTAAACGTTCAACGCGAGCAATTTTTTTTCTAATTTGGCACACATTTTGATAGTAGCTAAGTGACACCAACATTTCAACAGTCGTATGTTCAGAAATGACAAGTATAACATGAAATATTACTTATGCCATCGACCCTGGCTAAAGGCTTTTTATATGAACTGTAAAGCGTCCTATATGCCTTGAACAATAATTGCCAGATTGGTAAGGAATTGATCTACCCCCTCTTCTAAGTCCCACATTTGAAGTAAAGTACCTACTCTCTGGTATGGTAAGTACGTATTACTAGATACCCATACTACTTGAGCGCGCGATTAGCTCAGTGGTTAAGCACTCGCTTGCCATGCGGAAGGTCCCGGGTTCGATCCCCCGTGCCGACAAAAATTTGTATTCTAAATTTGGTTACAATTGTTTGTAAGGGATACCTTCCGGTGCGCTCGTGTTGACCCAGCACCTAATTGGGAAGTATTGTGTCACTTCTCGCCCATCAGAGGGGAGGCATACTACGGGATGGGCAGGCTACAACACAGACCACAAGCGTCTACAGTAGCTCCTGTTTCATGGCTACGAAATAAAAACGGCTGTGAAACACTCATCTTTAAAAAAAAAAAAAAAAAAAAAAAAAAAAAAAACTTGTAAATTATTTTGTACTTGTTACTTGTAAATGTACAGACGTACATACTACTTGCACTTGTACATAATTCGATGGATGGAATCACAGCTTGGCCACAATCCTCACATGGCCTGCAATTTTATGTATTCCTAAGTAAATAATTTGTATCTACAAAAGTACATAGATATTCTACTACGCCACAAATAGGAGATGATTGCAAATATTATGTACGAAAGTAAATATGTGCATACATATCTTTATACGCAACACATAATGGATGCAGAATAGAAGGGGCACATTCTGTTAACATATTGGATAGTTGTTTAGCATTCGTTAACTATTTTGTATCCACAATAAGTGCATTTTATATCCACAATAACCATACTCTTCAAAAGTAGGCCAAAGCTGATGTATTACCTTCATGTCGCACTATATTGGTAAGTTTAACTCTTGATGGTAGCTGTAGATAGGATAGTACATAGGTAGACGGGTAGATAAGGCATTGTATCCAGTGCCCCTATGGTCGAAGCAACTCAAGTTACCTATCACGAACCATCGATCAATGACGAAACGAAGGCAATTGGACATATTAGATACTTTTATACTGATGCACATTTACATACTATTTAACATAAAAAAGTATATAGTAGTATTACTGTTTACATAAAATTTACAAGAAAACGAGTATTTACTATTCATCTAAATGTATGTACCTTCATATGGCATAGGTTATAGTTGAAGTTTAGGTAACTGCATGCATTGGAATAGGTATATCTAGACGTTTGATTTCTTGTTAGCGTAGCTTTCGTGATACTTTCTAAGCCTCTTACTTGTATATTTCTTTTAATCGTTCCTTTAAATCAGAAGGAGAAGACAAAACTTGGACATAGGTACGTAGTGATGCTTTACGTGATATCTGCGGCCAAATTTCAACATATTTGGTAGCAAATTTTGTACTTTCCTGATGCTATTCTCGAAAAATTCACATTTTCGGCATAATGGGACTACCTGTCTTGCGCTGACAGTCTAAATAAAGCACTACTTATACTTATACTTATTTTACAAGCAAAATTTACCACGTAGAGCGCCATAATGTACCGGACTTAGCAAATGAAAAAGTACCAAATAGAAATATTTATTTTTATAGAAATTTCGAAACAGCTTTAATTTCAAACAAACATTTTCGACAGAGCACCTAACACTTCGGCATTCACACCATGGTTCCGCTCCGAATATCCGGCCGAGAAGTAATCCCCATCTTGTGGACAACCACCACTTTCACGGACGGATAATTAATCGGCATGCGAGCCATCAGTATCTTCACACTCTCCTCGAGCACCAAGTAGGCCTGGTCCTCGCTCAAGTTCGGCCGATACACCGGCTGCAAGCAGCTCGTGCAGACTTCTGACCCTAGCATGCCGTGTCCGACAATGTCAAAGCTCTGAATCTCCTTCCCAGCCTCTATTACTTTAATCTGAGGGCCCTCTTTTTCGTTCACATAGGTCGCTATCACTTTCAGAGGCTCCCAGCTGAAGTGTTCGGCTAGGATCAGGCGGATCTTCCTCACCAGTTCATGGTGGGTGAACTCCTTTTCAAACTGCATCCGATGGAGCGCCATCTCCGCCTTGATGAACTTGACCAGGACGCGGATGTCCGAGTAGGAGCCTGTGGTGACCAGGAGGAAGTTCTCCTGCAGAGGATGGTACTTGATGAGGTCATTGCGGATCAGGATAAGTCCTTGAGGGTTGCTCAGGGTAGTGTCACACGCCACCATTGTGAAGTTTTGACCTTTGAGCGCCAGGACCATTTCCATTTTGGTATTTAGATTAACTGCAGATTGTTTGAAAAATACAAAATCTTACCTATGATATTAAGATATTTTATTCTTTAAAAATACTGTCACTTATATGATTGATATCTATGATTTAATAAAGTGGCTGTTCAAAAAAAAATCTATCAATTAACTTTTGAAAAAATATCTTAACCTAATAAGATAAATTAAATGAATAATAAAATTATAATGAAAATGGCTAGTTAATATCTGAAATCTAAATTTAACAGGCTGATTCTGATTACTCATCAATACCATAGTTATAAGCAAACTATTGCTTAGTAGTTAAACATTCTTAGGTTTCATAATTATGCTTAAATTGCATAAATTATCAGGAATGTTAATGAATTCGCTTGCATCGATTCCATGCCTTTCAAACATGCCCATCGCTGTGATTCTTCTCTAAGGACGATTCCTTTGTGCTAGATCCATTATGTTAACTCCTGACATTATAAACTATGCAGATCACAATAAGGTGACTATTGCATCATGGTTCAGTCCCCTATGATAAACTCCCCTTTCCTTTGAATTGAAGCAGGATCTTTTCAAAGATTTCTGTCCGGAGGGATTCAGTGAATCGATATTTTTTCTGGGGCAACCTTTTGAGGTTAAGAGGGAACTATGAACTAGGAGAAGTCTCTCACCTAGCTACGGACCTGACGTCACCTTTCTTTTTCTCTCCGTCTCTCTCACTTCCCCCTCAATCTATAATAGAAATGGAGAACAACAGCTCTCCAATAATTCAAATAGATTTCACAAGTCGAATGACGTGCAATATGATTCACTGCAGTGGGCTAATACTTGCAGCGAGCGAGGAATATCTAATGCAGTTCTGATATGAAGTAAAACAGAAAAGTGGATCTCTAAATTTCCAACTCTGAAATAACCCAGCTCAAATGAGGCTGTGTGAGGTCTGTGAGATTATGATGAGAGAGAGAGAGAAAAAAAAAGAGGTTAAAAATAACGAGATAGAGAAGGGAAAAATGAACAACTGACATTATAATATAAAACTATACCTACTTTAATAAAATGCTAATAAAATTATAGCCATGGTTATTTACACTAGTATAAATAATTATGTAATAGTAATAATAACAATAATAATAAAAATGGACACTTATGTATACTGCCTGATTAGGACTAGAGTCCTATTATTCTAGCACCTGTTTTGGTACCATTATTATGTGGTCAAATATATATGTCATGCATTCAGTGCGACTTTGGTACCTACTCATTGAGGGTGGGTGATCATTACTACAATTCCAACATCGGACGACGAAGGGAAACCTCCTCATTATGCAACAATCTGCATCCACTGCACTTTCTGACACCGGTAGATAATGAGATGCATTTCCATCATGTGCTAACATATAGGGTGATCCAGCATCAAGTTACGAGTAATTGTAGAACTGCAAGTGAGTATTGTTTTCTGATCATTTTTTTATGAACTTATTTATACTTCCCGACTAGGACTAATGAGTCCCATTCAGTATAATCAGTATCAGTATAAAAAGAAAAGTGAGAAGTTGTACTAGATGTACATGAATATCAGAACATACCATTAATTCAGCAGTTTATTCAGTGATTTCCCTTTCAAAATGTCATACTCATAACTGAAACCCATATTACCAATTGAATTTTTTACACACAAGAATTGCATTCGCTTCTGCATAATTATGAACTTTCTTTAGTAGGCTAAAGTTTCGAAAATTCATGTCATCACTTTTTCAATAAGAAGTGGAAATCTCTTGTCATTTTCTCATCATTACATGCCACCCAGTATGAATATTATAAAACAATAGAACGCTATGCAGAGCAGGTAAATCACACCCGTGCAGATATTAACAACATGATTGTGACGATGACAATGCATGGTAATGTCATCTCGATGCTTTTCCAATGTGATAAATCTAGCATCGCAAATGTATATCACACATTACAGGTATGTATAGTATAATTAACTAGGTTGAACCCAATACTTTGTCGTCGTGGAGTTTTTTTCACATGTCAAATTTGAAATTTTGAAAAATTCTTTCTTAGTACGCATCATGTAAAAAACCAAGAGTCATTTGGTACAGCCGTTTTAGAGTTTTGTTGATTATGAATCTTTATTCTTTAGAATAGAAGAAAAGATACTATCTTATATGTACCTATTCATTAAAATTAAAATTACCTGATACATTATACATATTATTTGTATGATAATGAAAATACTACTAGATATAACTAGGTATGTACATCATACACAAATAATAATGTGTATCTTATAGAAATAGATTGAGGGAAAAAATCGATGTCAAAATAGAGGATGTGTCACACTCTGTTTTATTTTGAATCATTCACTTTTTAGTCTTTAGTCTGTGGGCATAGAACTGATACTGTTTAAACTTAACGTAACAATCCATTAATTGAAATGCGTGTAATGCGTTGTCACACTGAATTTTAAAAAATTATACTTGTATTTTTAGAAATATAACATGAACTATCTATTGATAGTAAAAATAAATGTAAATTTTATATGATTAACAATAACATATCTTAGATAAATTTATCACACAAGCCCGCGGTCAGCATAAAATACGCAACTCAAAGCCCATACAAAATAATTTACGCCGACAGATATTATGTAGGTCAATTTTAAATGATAAATAAAGTAATCCGAGTTCATGTAGCGAGTTTTAATTCACGCTAACGACGCCTTATCAGAGTTTGTTATTGGAAAATGGAGTATCTGGAAAAAGGCGGATTTGTGATTGATGTTGATGCATGTGGCAACAGTGTAAACTTTGTGTTATTGAAAACCAAATTAAGGTGCTTTCGGCTACAGTCAATGCCAAAACAAGTAAGGAAGCGAATAGTTACACTTACCTAAGAAATTTCGACTAAATCAATGGCTCTAGGGCGGATTTTTTTTATTATTTATATACGTATTCTTGTACGTATTTCTCATTAAAGTAAAGTAAGTAATGCCAATTAAATTTTGCGAAATAATTTTTAAGTAAAAATTGAGATTCATACCAGAATGTTCAATCCATAGATTCTTTTGCTGAATGTAGAAGATTGTTCAAGAATACTTTGTCTTATCATTCACTCAAAGTGAAATATAAAAAGTATTGATTATATTGTTTAGCCTCGTATACTTTCAGCTGTAAAAATATCTCGAGTACTGCCTGATAATGAATTATAATAACATAGCGTGGTTTACAATGTCAATGTTCTCTGTATTATTTCTGTCAAATGGTGCCATTTTGGTAGTTAAACACTTGGCATTATGAATTTTTCTTTAATTTATGGAAGAAGAAGGAATTAATGTTTTACGAGATTAAACAAAATAAATACCAATAGGCTATAGGTATATTATTAATTGTTTTGGAAATATTAGCACATTCAATAACTATCTCAAATCTTCAATAATGAGACATACATAACGTGGATAGTTGTTCAAATTGAACAGTCTAAATAAAAGTCTATAACTATAATAACTAATAAATTTGTAAATAGTTATTAGGGTTCGGTTCACATGCATGATTTACATATATTTCATGTTGATTTATTTTATTAATTTGATTTTGAAAATACACGTAAATTACATAATTATTACGTCAAGCTTTGACTTTAGTGTATGTCAATGACACTGATTAGTACATATTTTCCACCAACACAGGTGTGTATGGGAGAAAAAAACCCACAATAAAATTCACAATAATTTTAACGGGATCATCGGAATTTCAAACGCAACACAGCATAAATCACGCTGGCTTAAAAACAAACGATTTTCCCTTCCACAACAGACAGCAAATAAATTTTAAAAAAAAAACAAACATTCTAACGCAAATATATTTAAATACATTTTTTTAACCACTTTTGTGTATTCCACCCGCCATAATGAAAACAAAATAATAAATTTCTTACAAGTAATTAATTTCAGAATTTTTCGAATGTACAATTTAAAGAAACAAGATCATTTATCACAATCAATTAAAATATTAAGACTTTTTCAAAGTGAGAAAAAAATGTTCAATTTTATATTAAATGAACATTACATGGTTTAATCTTTTAAGAGTTAAACATGACATGAATTTGAATTAAGACGTTATATAATTCGACATAAATTTATGTATATTATTATCAAGGTAGGTTTTATCCTATGAGTCTTAGTTTATTTTAATTCATCATCAATCAAATTTCCTCTTTTCTTTTTCTCTTATTCTCTTGTTATCAGCTTTTCTTCTTTCTCTCCTTAATTTTTTATGCTGTTCAAAAAACACTAGCCTATAAAATATCTAAAGATAAGAAGTGGCGTCAGATAAAATATTTTAAATACCTTGGTGGTCAAAGAGATGAAGAAATAATTTATCTGATATCTCTTTCTCTCTCTCCTCTTTGTTCACACTTAAAATTACGCGTTTCATGGGCTGGTTGCCAATTTTCGCGACAACTCTCTCAGTCGTATTATTTTCAATAGGGCAATCAACATTGCCAACGATTTAATTAACGATTAACCATCAAGGCTGCTTGAAAATGGCCCATTATCACACTAGAATTTCTTTTTATCTCACTCTGATGACGTGTTCAACTATTTCTTTTGCTTTAACTTTCTTTATTACTCCGACTTTCTCTAACTTTCTTTTGATCATTTCCCCCATCCTCCGAACTTTATTATTATCTTTCCCTCTCTATCTTTCTCTCTCTCTCTCTCTCTCTCTCTCTCTCTCTCTCTCTCTCTCTCTCCTAATTCCAATAATATTATTGAAGTAGGTACCAATTGTTCCCTGTTCAAACTGATAGCTCGTAGAGTAGTATAATTATTGCTAAAAGAGGACTATTGTTCCCTGCACTATACGATAGCTCCGTAAGTCTAGGAAAACGGAAACGCTGTCAAGAGTTTGACGATTCTTTTTTTTAAAGCGATGATTTCATTATTGTTGATTTGGGTTTTCCGTTCTCTATTGTAGCTTTGAATCCCGTTTTACGAGGAGTTCCGTTTTTCCTTTCCTCTTTGGAATGCATTGCGTATTGGAGGGATTGATTTGTGATTGGGAAATCGAAAATGTGAAGAGGAGAAGGAGAAGGAGAACTGGAAGGAGAAGGAGATGTAGGACGAAGAGAAGGAGGAGAAACATGTAGTGAAGAATTTTATCAAATAAAATAAAGTGCAAATATAGGTACATATGTAAGTGGTTAAACTCTTTATTAGTTTATACCTTACAGCGCTGAAATAGCTTATTCCTAAAAGTAAATTCTACATTTCTGAAGATTTATTCAGAAGTTGCTAAAAATGTAAGAGCTGTAATAAAAATGAGAACCTCAATAAATAAGACAAATAATAATGAAAACATTCAGTATAATGGAATAAGCGAGAGCTGCGAGAGGGTAATTGATGGAAGTAATAGAAGACCTTGGGAATATAGAGAACAAAAAACTCATTTTTTGTGATTTTGGCAAGGATTCATAAAAAACAACAATTGGGTAAATTGAGAGTACACATAAAAGCAAGGGATGACGAGGGATGATTTTTTTATATAAATAATTGTAATATTTATGATTATAATGATTTCAATGCTATATATGCGTACTGCTGTTACTATACGTATAGATATGTTAGGGATGGTTATGTTGATGGTAACTTTAATAATGTTTGTGACTATCAAGTATATAAGTTGAATGTTTCGGTTGTTGATAAACATGACTTTTTTGTGTGTATTATATCTATTGTTTCTATTGCTCGTGACGATGAGTTTAATGCTGATCTTAAATAGATGATGTTTACTAGTCATTGATTAAGTAAATTTTATGGATAGAGAAAATTCCGGTAATTTCAGTTTTCTATTGTGAAGAAAAATCCTGGAAACATTAGTATGATAAACCTTCGCCTGCAGTCATAAATATTCTTTCCTTTGATAGACACAATGGCCCCGCTTTCTCAATAGACAGGAAATATAATATTTGATGAGATTAAAATAAAATATAATTATATACATTCATACATTAGTATTTTCAGTACCAGGAAGGTGAGAAATTGTATGTACATGCAATAGATTTTCAATACATTCATATAGGTATCTAAATATTTATTCTAATGTTACTATACACTATAAATGTTTATTTTTAATGGAAATTTACTATATCATAAGACCACTAACAATAATATATTCAAAGGCGTCAATATTTTTTGTGGCATGTTCCATTGTACCTATTGTACCGTTACGTACCAAAAGAAAACATATTTTAAATAATATACATAGGTAAGTATATTAAAAATTAATCTATGTTTGTTATTACTCGAAATATCTTTGGAAAGTATCAACAAAGATATTATAATAATATTTCAAAAATAATAAATTATAAAAAATACAATAGGTACCAAGTGAAGAAAGGATTCATATCAAATGATACACAAACACATTCTTAATGTGTTTTTTGAACCAATGTCTTTTACATAGTGACAGTTGACAGTGCATCTTTAATGTAAAAGCATTCACATTTGACAGTTTTCTTGGGAAGATGGTTTAAATGGTAGCTCTAGGGTTCATTTTCCGCGGTGAGCAAATAATTTTATGCAATTTCTTCTCATTTTATTTTTTAATGAAAAGTAGGTATTTTCTATTTATTTTTTCAGAGAAAATCAGTATTTTCAGAAGTTGTTAAAAGTACAGATCTCCAAGTATAGAAATAAGTTGGGTTACTGAGGAGGTAAATTTATAAACCCAACTCTAAAATCGTACCTACAACAGGACCGAGTAAAGCGGTTGCCTGCTTGTGAATCAGATAGCATGATACCACATGTCAGCATTGGGATAATCAGGCCAACAAGTGTTAAGACAGGAGAGGTTCTCAACATTTATTTAAAATAATAATTTTATTTATTTGTAATATTATTTTACAGATTCTGTAAAATAATCAACAGTTATTTTATTATGTACAAGAATTGGTGAGGGTTTAAAATATCAGACCAACAGAGGTTAAAATCTCAAACCAACTAGGTCTTAAAATCCCTGATATTATACCTCCTAGATAAAAGTACCTCAGAGACTAACTTAATCTTTAACTTGAACAGAACCAATTTTGAGTAATCTCTAAAATTGGTTACTAAATAAATAAGTTGAGTACGTCAAAGACACTCATAAGTTCTTCTATCGGGATGTCATCCAAGGACTACGAGTATTAAATCAATGAGTTAATTTCTTGTTGCTGACAAAATTTGGTCTTAACTTCAGATTGGGACATTTCTTTGCTTTTCTTAACTATGAATTATAACTGGCCGTGAGGTACCTCAAAGTTATGGTTTTAATTTTATTTATTACAATATCTGTTACCTTTTGGGCTGTGGTATTGTAAACAGGCAACCCCTAAGAGGGCATATAGTCAGTCAGACTCGCACAGATTTGAGTTTTATATGTATATATAGAGATTTTTGCTCTTGGAAAAATAATAGAAATATCAAATTATCTTTTTTTCCACTCTAAGGAACTTGAGATTTAAATTGAGGACCGCTATTAAGGACAGTAGGAGGGCTTCTGAACGTCCTGTGTAGACACGCAAGCAGGACTTGAGACTCAGAGGAGAACTAGTTCTCTGAGATTCTTAAAATAAAAAACACGAAATGTACACAGACAATCGGCCAAGTATATCTCCAGAAAGATAGGGCTGAAGAGTGGACATGTCTAAAAAATAAATGATCGTTGATGTCTTCTTGATAACTTTAATAATGAATTTTGGGATTCACGCTATTGAAATACGATAAAAGAGGACAAATAGACCAAAAAATTGTAGTAATTTCACTTATTAAATATCTTCTTAATCTTATTCATAGGTACTTAATAGTGGTTAATTTTTATCTAAAAAATATACCAGTGTAATCAGTATAAACAGAAATATATTAGAAATATACAGAAATATATTATTACCTGTACTTATATATTAGTTATCATATTTGTGTTAATCCCATACATACATATAGGCAGTACAAGTTTTAAAGTGCATAAGGATTTCACAACTAATCAAACACGCTTTACTAAATCTACGCTGAAACCAGGACTTTAAACCACCGACCGACTTGAACGGGTTACAAGTCCGCCGCCTAATCGATCAAGCTACTGAGGTCGGTTTTTTACACTATGTATTAGCCATAATTATAAGTTCTCTGAATAAAGTAGCTATATTCATGAAATCCTTATACACTTTAAAACTTGTACTGCCTACATGTATGTATGTAATATCTATGTACGTATACAATGTACTTGTGTAACGTAACAGTACGTACAAACTTTCAAGCTCATACCTGCATTCATGTAACGTGCCGGATAAGTTTTATGGGTCAGTGAGAAAGGGTCGTAAATTTAACGGTATAAAATCTTTCATTTTATATGAGTGAATATAAAACTTTGAAAATACGCCTGCACTACCTCTCTCCAAAGTAAGGCGCATTATGCATTTAATGACGAAAATTTTGCAAAAAGCAATATAAGATTAATATTGCCTTATTTATACTGGCCGATTAGGACTAATGAGTCCCATTATTCCAGCAGTGAGCCCAAGATGTTTTATTATAAACATGCACAAAATCCCAAATAGTAGGAGGATAACTTGTCATGTCCCGACTTGGTTTGGAACCGGCTACCGGAGCGGGATAGACGTCAGAAGTATAGACAAGTACTATTAAATTATTATTCTAGTATTCAATTTACCCAAATTTTGGTAATATGATAAGTAAAAATATTGCACTTTTATCTGAAAATAAGTTGTATATGTGCATGTTTTGATGAGCTTCTACTCTGTGCTAAGTTCAGTACTTGGCGTGACACACTGCCGGAATCACTTCTTGCTGATAGCGGGTCTTCGGCTTCACATCCCGAGGGTCCAACACATCTTGGTGCTAGCTCTTCCATGAACACAACAAACGTGCTTTTATTGGTATGCAGAGGTCTCTGAGGAATACTATGGATTTTGAACTCATTGCCATCACGACGAATTCGCGAAAGCAAGCAAAAAACAACACTGCATGGTGTATAAGAATTGGCGAAGTGCACACTGTACAAGTTGGTATCGGGTCAAATTTTCAAGATCTTTGCAAGAAAAAATGTTACGAGTTCAAAACCAGGCGAAGGTTGACTAACTATTATCTATGTAAGGCAGGGTGTAAGAGCAAGACAGTATGTCTTATCACACATCTCTCAGAAACATCCAAGAGATCCATCCCCTGAAACAACACAAGATCCGCTGTCCTGTAGGATATGTAACCTGAAATGTAAAAATAAGAGCGGTCTATCCTGTCATCTGAGAATCACACACCAAGATCGTGGAGATACCTCAAGAAGGCCCATCAAAATAATGAACAACCCTGACCCCGGATTAACAACAACAAGTACACCGCAGAACGAACCAACCACGTCACCCAACATGCAGAGTCAGTCCAGCCAACCAAACTTTCCAGTCGCAGACGATCGATCGTGTCCAGCTTGCAGGAGGACCTGCAAGTCGAGAGCCGGCCTGAAGATCCACATGCGGAACAACCAACAATGCAGACGACTTTTGGAGAGGAGCATCATCGGAAACGATGCAGGCTCATAAACATGTATGATTATTCTCACTTTTCTTTTTCTTTTTATACTGATTATACTGATTATTATTTATTTTTTTTGGTTTCTTCTGAATTTTTGACGTAATGGAATTAATTACTATCATAGTCAACCTATTTCTCTAACTGATAAATTCTTCTGTGCAATTATTCTTACTTGTCCTGAAGATTGGGCACCAATTAAAGAGTGATGCTTTGTTGGGCTGGTGCGTATGTATAGAGTACTTTGGAAGATTGAACCATTTTTCCTTACCTGAAAACAGAAAATAAGAGAAAGGTTTAGAGCACTGTCAGGTCAAGTATACTCGTAAATCTATTATTCTTTATTTTAAGATTTTCATTCCTTGGATTTTAAATTTTACTTCAATGAATTAAAAGTAAATCATTTCTTTAATATTTCTTTTTTCTCCAAAGATCTCGTTATTTATTATTCTCTTTATCTCAGGCACACGATATTATGTATTATTTTTTTTATCTTTATCCAAAGATTTCAAAATAGTATTTTGAAAGTGGTTTGGATCAGTTTCTCTTGAATTGAACAGAGTTTTATGAAGTGAGCACTTCTTTAGCCTTCAAAATTAAATAAAAGGTTTTAATTTTTTATTAATGGCAAATTAGCACAGCAGGACGGTTTACATTTATATTCTGAATTATTTCCTGACATGCACATTATGAGAGAGAGAGAGAGAGCGCAAATATATCATGGTTCATATTACAAATTCAACAGAAATTTTAAAGAAATTAAAATGGGTAAAAATGAATAATTATGAAGAAGTTTGAGTTTCAGAACGTTTTCTGAATAAATAATGGAGGCACAGACTCTTTCATTAATTAATGTTGCTTATTATTTTGAATTAGACTCAGAATAAATTTCAGATTTGGGTTCGTGTTTAACAACCGAGTGTTGAGTTGGTTCAAAATTTGAGTAATTTGGTTATTCATTGGTTGAGGTCTTGAGATATGGTTATTTTTTAGACCTGCTATGTAGCTTTCATGTGAAGGCTTACTGTATTTTTCATAGATACCTGTGTAGAATTGTATATTTTATTTACAGGAAGAGAACCTCCAATATTAAGTTTCACTCCAGCATTATTTTCTATGGTTAAGGCGGTGCTGTGGTGTGACAAAGCAAAAAATATTTTTGCTAATTAAATTTTGGGGTTGTACACACAGTTTAATGCTAAGTACCTACATGGGAATATTTTAGTTGAGAAAAAATACAGGGATGGACTAAAGGAAGAGAAAGAGGAGAAATCAACAAAGGTGGATGAAGACATGGGAGGAAGAGAGAGAGAGATGGTGTAGAGAACGCAGGACGAGATAGATAAAGAAATACATAGATTAGAAAAAAAGTGAGAGGTTAAAAAAGAATGATTTTATGTACAGAGATATGGAAGAAAGTAGATAGAAAATGAGTGTGTGTGTGAGAGAGAGGGAAGAAGAAGATAAAGGAAAAACAAGGGAGCCAGAATAAGAGAAAAGAGAGTGAAATATATTTTCCAGTTTTATTTGCACTTCACCTCATAAAAACTAGACTGGGGCAATCTAGGAGTTTATGGTTTACTGAAGAACCTCTTTAGAGCGCCGTGCTAGAGTCTGGTAGACATGTAAAAAATGGGAGAGGATTTAGATGTTAGAGAGTAGGGTATAGAATGAGAGGAGAGAGGAGATAGGGTGCAATGGAGCCATTTTGAGAGGCGAGAGGGACCGAGTAGAGGATGAAAGAAAAAAAGATAGGGCTGTAGAAAGAGATAAATGAAAAGTAGAGTGAAAGACAGACAGAGACAGGTGAGAGGGTAAGAGAAGGATGGAGATTGAAAGAAGAATAGGAAGAGGCACACGAGTGTTGGTAGAAGGTAATTTAAATGAAAAGAAAAGGGAGGGAGGGGGTGGGAGATAGAGGGTAGATCAGAAAGAAGAGAGAGAATGTGTGTGTGTGAGAGAGCGAGAGGGAGATATTAGAGAGAGAGGGAGATATGATAGAAGAGAAAGGAGAGAGGGAATGTGAAAGAAGGAAGGTAAGAAAGAGAGAGAAAAGAAGAGAGGGAAGGAGATGAAAGGGAATTGCCCATAAAGTTTCGTCCGTAGAAAGAAAGCACTTGAGTGTAAAATAGTGCACACCTGTGAATAATTACATGAGAAATTATATACTGGGAGTTCAGAGGGAGGGATAACTGATGAAAAAATGGAATTAAAAATTAATGCGAGATGCAGGGAGGGAAATTCTCGTCGGTTTAAGAGTGGAGGATTTAATATTTTAAAAGAACTCTAGGTTTTTTAAAACAAAATGATGTTTTCCTGGTTAGCACTGAAATCAAACTGTTGGCGAAATGAAACTACGAGTATGTGAAGTTACAAACTACAAGCCAACATTAAATACGTGGAAAGTAAATACTTGAAGACCAATAAATAAAGTCACACTAAAAGGAGACATGAATAATACACGACATGAATTAATTAGTAAATTTATTCCAAATACCTGAATTACTTTAATAAAAAGGTAAAAATGTTCTAAAATAATTATGCTAATAGAATGGAAGAGCAGACCTATCCCTGTGGATTTTACAATCTACGGTATCTCCACATTGTTTAGTGTTCCTTTCCTCTTATTCTGCTGGAAATAAGACGAAGAACCTTCTTTTACAATCCTACCATAAAATCTTTTCTACTCCAGAATTGAAACATTAAGGAGAGAAGTAAAATGCAAGCAGGTAAGGATAATAAGGTTACCTGAAGAGATGGAAATTGTGAATACCTAGAGATTAGAGGTGAAGACCTCTTCAGTGATAAGTATTTTAAGAAGGAAAAGCATTTTAAACAGCATTCTGCTTAATGCTAATATGAAAGAGTATAAATTATTTTTCTTAAAATAATTACCAAAGTTTAGTGTGGTAAATTTTAAATGTAAAGTTTACAACCTAATGAAATTAATAATTAAAAATTAATAATCGGCTCTTCCCTCAGCTGAGGTTGTAGAAGTCTACGATCTATAATTTTATTAATGCTTTATTTACATTTAAATAAACTATAAGTCTGTTTACTTGGTAGAAAAAATTAATAATACAACTAAGACGATTTAGAGCTCATTTTTAGCCCTGGTATTAAGAAGAAAAACAGAAGTGAACTTTTTTTATTTTTAATTCGGTACCAAGAAACATCAACTACTGTAGACACTTGTTGACTGTGTTGCAGCTTGCTGATCCCTTAGTAAAACTCTCATCTCATCCGATGGCCGAAAAGAGACATAATACTTTCCATGTGCTAAGTCAACAAGAGCGCTTGTCGGCTCTGTTGACTTCCACAGGACCTTCCACAAGCTAGTATGTTACCACTGAGCTAATTGTACTCTAAAATACACAACATTATAGAGACCCCAAGGACGGAACAGGACAGCATTGTACAGGGAACACAGGGACACCTTTGTTACAAACCTATTTAGGTGTAAAAAGAAATAAAAAGTGTGAAATACAGAAATTCGCTATGGACAATAAAACAGTAAAGCTGTCAAATTACGATCTCTGTTTGAAAAGGGACTAAACGCGGTTATATATGGCCTCGGTAAAGAAACTGTATCGAGTTCAGGTGAAAATTAATCATTTTTTAGAATTTGTCATGAGGGATATTTTTTTAACAATTCCCTCGCTGTCAAGCTGTAATTGGTACAAAGAGAACCCGCCAGGCTGTCTCACAAAGAAAAAGAAATCTTTTATTTGAGAACATTAGGCATAGGGCAATATGAAGTTGTCACTCTCACAAGATCTACCTTAGTTTGCAACCAAGTGAGAGGACGTTTTGGCACATCCACCAATTTTTGCTTAACTTTTTTTATCATTACGGTTATTTATCATATTTTCTCGTTTTCTGTTACTCTGAAATATTTATGTTACCCTATTTTTTATATTCCCATGATTAATTGAAATACCCTGTATTCAATCGGTCTTCATTGGTAACCCTGTAGATAAGGATTGCATTATATTCGACCGACCAGGTGGACAGTGATCATCTTGCAGTGCGGTTCTTTCGACCGAAAACTATGTACGCTTCAAAAATCATCTGCTCTCTATTTAATAAGCATTTCCAATAGAGTTTTACATAGTTAGCTATCAATACTATCATGTACATTGTACATACAACTCCTATTGAAAAAAACTCCTATTTCAATATTACAGTGTGTCCAGAATTTAAGAAATTTAACTTGAGAATATTGCATGAGCTTTAAAATTGTTAGAGGGAGGAGAGAGTTAAATAAGACTTTTTCTCTATTAGCAGCTACCCATACTCATATTATGTGGTAATACCTAAAAATTGGAAATTCCATTTCTAATGTAAAAGATCATGACAATTTGATCAAACTTAGTATTGTTTAGACCTTCTACACACATACATATCTATAGTGTGAAAGGTCTTATTAGATTAACTGTATACATAAATCATTGAGTAAAAGTATTTAGATACCATATACCTTTTGGACAGCCTGTGAGTTTATCACAAGTAAAATAAAGATATATTACATTGTACATTGCTACAGTATAAAATACATCTATGAACATAATAGATACACGTTATTTTATACTATCAAGTCATCTTTTCAGCAATATTCCAGTATTTTCATCGTTATTTTGTCTATTCATGTTTTTCCAATAATTTTCCTCTTTTTGCAAATATTTCGCATTAGGGAATATTCTAATGGTGCAGAGCTGAACCATACTGCATTATTTATAGGTAGTCTCACAGAGTGCTTTTATTTTACAACAAAAATCGACGTTTCACGAAAAATTGGGTCACTTAAATTTTCATAAAACATTATGGAACTTGTTTTGTATATGGAAAAAGTGCCGAAAAATAATAACTTTGATATGAAATAACGACAGTTTAGCGCATTGACTAGAAAATTCGAATATATATATTAAAACCCTTAATATATAGACGTAAAATTATTATTTTGTTGAAATATTAGGTATTAAAGTAGTTATATAAATAATTATATTAATATACCTAACCATAATTTTTTTTTAATCACATAATGTAATTTTTGGAATCATTAAGAACAACACATTAGGTATTGTTTGAACATGAAAACTGGCAACAATATAAAGAAAATAAGCACCAATATAATTACTGTCCAAATAAAGCATTACATAATAAATAGGTGATACAAATACCTGGAAAACTATAACATAACAAGGCATGAGTAATGATTTCCATCTGCCATGCTTTGGCTGGACACAACATGTACAGTGCATTGTAATATCAACTGCACCCTTGTTGTAATTAAAAAGTTCATTGTAAATTACTCTATTGGAGAAGTCACGAGCTGTAATTCCGACATACATATCTGACATCACCCTCATACAGGACAAGGTAAAATAGATAATAATAATGATGATAGTAGCTAATAATAATAATAATCAAGCTCGCCGGCAGGCGAGCGCTCGTCAAGTAGCGCCAGCCAACCGGCCTATATTAACACGAAACAGAGTTTATATGTATTTTGTTTTATTGTTTTCGCCCACTTCCCGCTAACTGTTATCAAATTTTATTTCAAATTCGTAATGAGACGCAAAAATAGATTGTGTTTCACGAAAGCGCGAGGTTCCTACGTACAGTTAAAGTCGTTTTCTGGCCACGCGTAAAATCTTGAATTTCATGAAATTATTCATACGGGTTTTTTTTTTTCAGACCAATTTTCTGTCAAGGGTACAGCAGCGTGTGCTTATTGTGGAAAGACGTGAGCTACGTTTTTGGATAGGGAATTTTTATTTCTGCATACCTTTTATAGTTTCAAGTATTTATTTTTTATAGGATAGGAGATATAGCCTTCTAAAATAAAATCGGAAAGTTGCACAGAGCCGCCCCTGGTTATCTTGGAGGTGTGATTCTGGTATTTTTCGAAAGGCCTTATCATAGGAAAAAATATAAAAATATAACCAAAGTATTACACTGGACCAAACTTGAGTTATAGTTTTTGAGAGGAATACTTATTATAAAGCCCAGAGCAGTCTATTGTTATCTTAGAGATGTATTTCTGGTGTTTTTAGAAAGGTCTAGTCAAAGGGAATGAGATCACTTAATTTCACATGGTTGAAACAAGTATAAAAGTCTTTAAAGCCCTCTAAAGGAATATCTATAATGAACCCTGGAGCCACACGTAATTTTCCCAAGTTGATGACTGAAGGTTCTTTCTAAAGATCTAATTACGCAGAATTATACTACGATGTAAATAAATTTTTAGAAAAGTCAGCGACAGTGTGAGACATAAAAAGAAAAAACTGAATTTAGATTTATGAGAGTAACAAAAAATCTTCGCCTCACATATAGCTTAAATTATGGGTGGTATATAAATGCCTTTGCTTCATCCAAGCTGCCAGCAGACCGTTTTATCAGAAAGGGAATAATAACGTTCTATATCGTCATTCAAAGATTTCTACATCAAGAGATAAACTAGGTCTATATTATGAGAAGTGTATAAAATATTGGCCAGTAAGAGGAAAAATATTGATTAATGTAGATCAAAACAATGATAAATTATAATAAAATATTATGTATTGAGCAGTCTCTGTGGTCGTCGACTGGTGTAGGTAAAACACAAAGTTTGCAAGGTGACCTGGGTTCGAATCCCGGCTAGGTAGAATTTTTTTAACTCTGTACTTTGGATGTCCGGTTTTCTCGTGAGAAAAAAAAACAGTAGTTGGTAGTTTGAGTCAACCTCCTATGACCGTTTAATTTCAAACGAAGTGAGTATGGTTTAACTCGATCAACATTGATTTGTCACGTGATATAAGTTGCATATTTTGTCCAATCGAGCTGAAATTTTCAGGGTATGTTTCATGGATACATGTCTGCCTATTAATTAATAATTATTAAATGTGTATCTAGCCAGCCTCCGTGGCTTAATGGTTGTGACTACTGCCCGTTGTCCAGAGTTCGCGAGTTCAACTCTCGGTTGGGGCAGACTTTTCGACGAAAATTCTGG